>DF239087.1:217233-318406 GCA_000507305.1 Breviolum minutum Mf 1.05b.01 | reverse complement strand
GTTGTCGTCGTCGTCGTCGTCGTCGTCGTTGTTCTTGTTCATGCTTCATTAAGAAAGGAGTAAACCTCTTCAGCAAGGTTGAAATTATGTAAGTGCTGGGTAGGGGGCGTACAGGTGATGACGGTTTCTAGTTTCCAGGTTAAGCGTAATTTGGAAGTAAAAAACGCATCTTTCAGGTGAAAGCTGTTGGTTCACAAATTGGCGATTCCATTGGTTCAAAAGATTGAGTTTTTCTATTTCTTGACGACTGGAACATTGAGGATTCGTCATATCTTTTTGACATTTTAGGCTTCCTGTGTTCCCTACTTTTGAAGACACCCATCTGCCCAACCCCCCCAAAGTTGCTCACTAAAGTAAGATGGATAGGATGCATGTCATGCCTATGTTGGGGACTTCCTAACCTCCCAACACCAAATGGCAAGTTGGTTGCTGATGCTCTCAGTGACCCTATTTTTGGTGCTCTAAGTGACCCGAGCTCTAAGTGACCCTTTGTTTGGTGCTCAAAGTGACCCCCATAGCCTTTTGGTTCATTCCATTTTTGATGGATACAAAGAAGAACAATGAGGTTTCTTGAGAGGTTTGGGGACCCCTCGCAATTCACAAAACATCGTCCTTCTCACTTGAGCAATGAAAAAAAACTGGTTATTTAGGGTATATAGGGTACAAATTATGCTACCCAGTTTATGTGGGGATTATTTCATAAATCATGACATAGGGATCCCTATTAAACAACCAATATTTCATGGAAAGTAAGGGACCCCCGTTTTTCTTTTTCGTGGCTCACTTGGGACTTTTTTCGTGGACCCAGGTGTGCGGAAAGTGGTCGTTTGTGGTGCGAGCTTTGTGGTCAACCCGGTGGAGTGTTGTCAGGGAAACCCAGGATGAATCCATGGTTAAATATGTTGCTTTTGTATGGGTTCTGGATGGACTAGTAAACGTGGAAACTGAACATCATAGTTCGTGTGAAACCCCATGGAAATCCTCAGAAGAGATTCTGAATGTTTCGAAAATCATCATCTTTTGCACTCCAATCTTTTGGAGTTTTTCCGAAAGTCTAGCACTTTCCTAGTGAAATGACCTGGGGATTTGATACATTCCCCATGTAGGGATTCCTCATAGTCGAAAGTTTACCTCATTGTTTTTTTTGCCCTTGTTGAAAGGGATCCAAAAACACTTTATGAATGAATACCTTAAGATGGGGCATCACGTCAAGTAATCTCTACCACTCTCAGGCGTTTCCACCGTGTTTTTTTTTACCCCCAGGTGTGGCGAGTTTTCTGCCGATAGCAGATGGATCACCGGTGCCTCTGATGATTGCACGGCCATTGTCCCTCGACGACCGATGTTGATTGTCCTATTGGTTGGGAGTTGTCAAGGATTTATCCATAGGGAATCAGCTGTTAACATGGCTTAGCTGCCCACTAAGTTGCATTGAGTGAGAAAGGGATGCAGTAGAAAAGTCAAGTCAGCTCGGAAAGTGTACCATATTTTTAGTCAACTGCTGTTTACAAATTATGGGACACCATCCCAAACGTAGAAATCCATTTTCTCTTGGGTGTTTATAGAACAGGTAGCTCACCATTCAGGATTTTCATGTGGCTCGGTTACGTTGAGTTCTCCATCCTGTGGCTTCCAAAACCTCAAGTACCTACTCAAATACCAAGTACATTAGTACATACTATACATAATAACCAGATGTATATATATATATATGTAAACATACACATACAGTATCCATATCAAAAATATAGATATGATATATATAGAGGAACGTGGGAATTTTCCTCCCAACAAAAAAACCCATGGTTTTTCACCACCTTGGTTCTGAGGTATGGAGCGCTGAAACGGGAAAGTGCTCCCAGGTCCTTGCTGGACATGACGATGACGTCCGGAAAGCTGGTAGGGATTGATTTTGTGTGTTTTTTTTGTATATTTATGTTTCAATTATCTATGCACATAGCTATGATATGTTTATTGTAAGTGTATATATGAAGTAATATATTTGTCGTATGTGTATGTGTGAAATGAGGTATCTACATGAAGAAGTGTGAGTATGTATGACCATCCCGGACTAGATATGGAATTGAACTTTTTCGGCAAAAAACCTTCACCCCCCCCCCGCCTTTTCCGATCTGTCTTCCAGTTCATAGTGTTTTGGAAAGAAACAAAAAATGTTTTCTTATGACCTGATGCTGCTTTTTGTATGTTGGATACGGCACAATTCAGACAAACCCAAAAAAAAGGTTTGCTGGGAAGGGGGATTTTTGATAGATGGATTCCGATCTGGGATGTGTCTAAGCTCAGCGTGAAGCAAAGATGGTGAAGATGGAATGATTTCTTGACCTCATGTGACGTCAGCCGAATAGGAACTTAGGAAGCAAAAGAAACCATCGATTCAGGTAATTGACAGTGAACTAAAATAGACTTCAGCCAGGTATGCCTATGACTATCACATTCCAAATTAGCGTTCCGCTTTTGGACAGCGGAATGATTTGGGACCACGTTTAGTATTCGAAGCATCAAAAGTTTCTTGTGTCAAGAATTTTGAAGTATAGCCTTGCTTTTTAGACTGGTTTTGTTTCAGGGTAAGCGTATATAGGGTAAAAATGTATAAGTATTCATTGTTCCTTTTAGTGGCAGCAAAGTGTTCCTTTACCAGTTTGTACATAACTGGCAAGGGCCCACTTTGCGGGACCAGACAGATTAACCAAGATACACGGAGGGGTCACCACTCCAAGGTTAAATCGGCTGCCTTCTCCCCGGATGCGTCCATGGTGGTGACTGCCTCCTGTGATGGTCTTTTGGTTTGAAGTCGGGAACAGACAGTGACCCTTCAGGAAAACAGTTGAGAGCTTACGGAAAAAGGAAACAATGTCATATTGAAAAAGAAAGGTTGACGTCTGGGACAGTTCCTGTTGGAGAGGATTTCTCGGTATAGATTTTGAGTTACCTCCAATTCCAATCCGCTTTGGAACACGACTCGCTCGCTGACTAGGGAAGTATACATCGATCCATTCAGTTTTGTATTTCAGAAGGGATTTGAGTCGATCAGGTAAAGTATTTCACTCTTGGTCTAAAAGACTTGTGTCTTCACATCCTTGGGTTGTGGCCCGCTGCTGTATATTTGATGGGGCTCCCCAAGTCTCGATGGTAGCAGTCAGAAAGGGATCGACAATTTGTCTCGGGATACGCCGACGCAAAATTAGATACCCCCGTGCCGGAATGGTGAATTTTGGGTGAGGAACCCAGTTAACAGTTAACACTTGAGGACCCCTGATTATGAGCCGCGCCCCTTTTTCGCCAGTCTTAAGTTATTTAGGTCTAAAGTCAGGAATCAACATGTTTTTGATAAGATTTATATATATTTTTTTTGAAAACGGGCAATTAAATATCCATTCTGCGGCAATTTTTATTCCGTAAGAGAGGTAGTTGACAAAGACCTTTTCTTTTGAAATTGTTTTCCCTATGCTTGTGTATCCAAGGTCCTAAGCAATATGAAACAAAAAGAAGTACCCTTCGGTACAGTATTATTTTGTTTTCTACCCGCACAAGGGTTTTTACTTTTCCATTTTTGCGTGTCCCCCATTCGTTCCGGAATAAAAGATCTGAACTATTAAACTAAACTATAGAAAAGTTGAACCCCGGGGCCAATTTTTTTTTTGGGAATTTCAGAAAACCGTCAGCTGATGTGATTTGTTGCAAAGGCACGGCCTGTTTGTGGCTGGCCGCTGATGGCAGTCGTATCAGATCGCTGGTGGCTTTGAACCGAGTTAGGGAAGGAGTTTTGGAAACAAGAACTATTTTTCAATTGGGTGGCTCAACCAACTAGAAAACCATGTCTCTCTTTTAGAGCTCTTTTTTGGTTTTTCTAAATTCTAAAAGCATCCTTTTTTGTTGTTGATATTTTTTGGTTGCTTTGGTACAACTAATGATGATTTCATTGATCTGGTCAAACTATAGCGACCTCACACGACCTGGGCCCCCAAAAGGTAGCGTTTTGGAGGGGACATCCCCTTATTTCAAGGAAATCTGGGTTGGTGAAATATTATTCCATTTGGCCAGATTGATTCACCCGGAACTAAAAAAAACAGGTGCTTATGTTGGCGGGAAAAGGATCCAGCTGGAAAATCCTGAAAATCAAAGGTTGAAAACCATGGATTTTTGCGCAACAATGGGTGTCATTTTCGCCTCAAAAGGTAAGGTTATTTCTAGGTATTCCCATGTATTTTCCGGTTGGCATGATGATGTTTCCAAGACGGCAGTTCCATCCCTGAAAAATACCTCAGGTGGGACATGATGATGTGGTGCGGAGACCTGGGGCTTTTTGTGGGAGATTCTTTTTAAAGCTGTTTTGCCTATTGAATCCTCGCTGGTGTTATAACTCCACACACAAAAACTGAGGGTTGAGAGGTCTCGGCAGGGGGGTGACCTTGTCGCGAGGAAGCACCAAAAACTGGTCACGAAAAAAACATCTGGAAAGACGGCACTGCTGGTCTTACCGAAATGATACAGAAACCAGGATCCATGTGGAATTTCCATAGATTTCATGGAAAAACCAATCCCAAAACACAGAAAACTGCACCGTCCCCCCAAAAAAACCCCAACAAAAGTTGGCACCTTCAGTGTTTTTCTCCCAAACCTGGGGTTTAATTTGGTCCCCCGAGGTGAAATCGGCCATGTTTTCCTATGACGGTCTTCGGATCATTACCGCTTCCATGGATGGAACGGCACGGGTTTGCACCTCAATCTGGGGGCGAAGATGGGAGGAGATGTCTTTGACCATGAGATGCGGACCATGAGATGATACTGTTGATGGACAAAATCCTGCACCACCAAGGATGATGGTTATCCCATTATTTACAGGGTTTTATACATCCCAGGTGGTGCAGGATTTCTTCCATCAACAGTTGAAGTTCAACGGCTGGAAATTTAAACTTTTTTTCCAACTGGAATTTTGGAGATTCCTATTGTTTAAACCCATCATTTTTTGAGGTTCAACCGCCGTTAAAACTTTGGGGGTGCATAAGTTATGGGAGTTTTTTCTTTGTTGGGCTTCTTGGATTCATGATGTTACCAATCTCTACCACTTTTTGGGGTCAATTTTCTAGGCGGATTTCACGAATTCTTATCATTCTTGATGAAGTTGATGAAATTGACCCAAATGAAACTACATTGGCGACTGAGCGTGTTTACATAGTGTGTATATATACAGTATATATACATATATATCCAAGCAAGGCTCATGATATAAACCACTTGGATTCATATCCGATATCCCTCAAAGATAGTGTTGGTCCAACTCATCACGACTTCCCAACAAAATTCCGGGAACTTTAAGATAGATACCTTTGGTATGGTGATTTGGAACGGTAACTCCTTCAAAACGATGGGACATTTTTTCGGTATCTATGGCGTGGGCATCCATTTTTTCCTGGTCAGATGATTTTTTGGAGCCGGCGAGTTTTGTTCCTTTTTGATTCTTAGTAGGAAATGAAAAAAAACAACAACTACCCTTTGTTTCACAGCCTATTTCGCCAAGATGATACTGTTGATGGAAGAAATCCCAAGCAAAAAACTGCAAACTACCAACCAAAATCCTGGTGATCACAGGATTTCTGAACCATCAACAGTATCTTCACCCCAACTTATCATCCACAATCCGGGGCTGCAGGTGTGGAATGTCGACCCTGGCGATTGCTTGCAAGTCCTGCATGGACATGCGAAGGTGGCTTCCTGGAAATGGTGGTGGTTTCGATGGCCTTTTTGTATAGAAAGGGATGGGTGGAAAGGTTTGGTTACATGGCTCTTTCCAAAATTGGGGTACCCCCAAATCATCCATTTTAATAGGGTTTTCCATTATAAACCATCCATTTTGGGGTACCCCTATTTTTGGAAACACCCAGATGAAATGTTGTTGAAATTTGATTTTGAGTGCTTAGGTGAAATCTTCGTGACTTTTGACGTGTATAGCTAAAGTAACCACTGGAAGACATTCGGATATTTTGTCCGTTGGTTTGTATTGTTTTTTTTTGTGCGGCGAAACAAACCATGTTTGGGTCGAAGAAACAACTTGCAGTATCCCATCCTGAAAAAGTAGAAGGCTGCAGCATCCATGGGCCCTTGACACCGGGCGTGAGGGGTCATGGTTACATGCCTTTTGGACTTAGGGTGGAAGAGTTGGGATTCGCTTTTTTTGTTGGATCTCCCACCCAACAGTGGAGATTCAAGATTTCCCACGTTATCTTAGTGTATACTAAGAACAACAACAATAATGATAATCATCATAACAATATTGAGAAATGACAATACTGACAATAACAGCCATAATAACAGAAATCAGAATGATAATAATCATAATAAGATTAACAATAACAACAAGAAATCCAACAATAACAACAACAGTGATAACAGCGATAATAATGATAGTGGTGGTGATGATACTGATAAGGATTATCACGGTCATCGTCATTCTCCCCAAAATCTAACGGCTGCTAACCCACAAATTGGCGGTTTGGGTTGATAGATGTTTCCCCTTTTCCAAAAAGCGTATTTTCGATGTTCTACGTTAGTTTTCGGGGGTGTACACCCCGGAAAATTAACATGGAACATAATCATGGAGGTTTGGTTCAGATCATTTTCCTTTCTAAATGGGTGATTTGTAGGTTCCATGTTAATCTTCCAGGGTCTTTCCATCATCACAGCCGGCGTTTGAGTCGCCACACATCTTCGTCACCAGGCAGTCAATAGTGCGGCCTTTTCGCCCGACGATCAACTGCCACTTGGCCGAAAAGTTGCCTCGCCGGTCGCCAACGGAGATTTTCTTTTTCGTGATCTCCATGTGAGCCACGAAAAAAACCCTGCTGGGTAGTAGAATCCCCTATATACCCTAAACCACCAGGTTTTTTTCATTGCTCATGTGCTGTTGGGTTTCCCTTTTTTTCTTGGGGGTGGGCAGTATAAAATGCCGCCGAAATCAAGTCACAGCCAGGTGTGATGTCGTGCATTCATTGCATTTGTGAGACAAGAAGAAACATTATGCGGTGAACTGATAGTTTCTTTTGAAGTGCTAGCTTCCGTTAAAGGTCACGAAAATGCTTCCGAATGCTTCGTGTTTTTTTTTTGGGAGTGTGGAAACTGTCCAAAACATGGGGGGCAAACTTCCCAAAAAACAGAGGCGACCTGAAGCCAGGTATCTGAAAAAAATCCTTACGCCAAAGTGATGAACAGAGCCACCACTCGCTTGAAATTCATGGTGTTTCTAGGGAACTCGTATCAAGACTTCCCGTTCTTCATATGGGTGTTTCCAAAAATAGGGATACCCCAAAATGGATGGTTTATAATGGAAAACCCTATTAAAATGGATGATTTCGGGGGGAAACCCACTATTTTCGGAAACATCCATATAATGGTCCGCATGATTGCACCGAAGTTTCCCCATGGTTGTTGAGGTATTTGACCACCTCCTTTGACGGCACGGTACGCGTTTGGGAAGCAGAAACAGGCAGCGTTTTCTTCCTTGACGTGGCAAAAGTGCTTGGCTGTTTCACGGGGTTAAAGGTGATGGGTGATATATCATTGCTTGGTTGATGAAGCCTTCAAATCTTTCAAGAATTTCTTTTTGTTGCTAAAAAAGTTTTGACTAAAAGAATATATATATATATATATCTGCCATCCTAAGAAAGTTGTCTGACATTTCCACTTGAACACGAAGTCCAGCCCTGAATCAGGAGAATGCAATCTCGTCCTCCATGCAGATAACAAGGCGCCATGGCGGGTAGTCGTGCTAGTAAACCCATTTGTGAGTTTTTCAGTTGCAACTGTTTTTATCTTCATCACTTATGCATTTTTTTGATATAATGTACTGTATGTCCCTGTAGAATTAAAACAGAGCCTTCTCTCGATTCTAGACAATGTCTCGGTGTGGCAACACTTTCGTTTCTGCTGAATGATACAATTCCATATCAGAGAGCCATTATCCAACTAGTATATATAGACATTATATATATATATATATATGGGTGTTTCCAAAAATAGTGGTACGCCCAAATCATCCATTTTAATAGGGTTTTCCATTATTTTCACCATCCATTTTGGGGGTTTTCCCCCTATTTTTGGAAACACCCATATACATATATATATATATATATATATCTTCCGGAAGTTGTGGATTTTTAACCTTTATTTTCCATGACTTGTTGTCTGTAGCTCCAGATGTGACTTGGAGCTTTCTCAGACCCCCCCGTGGATCCCGTGGACCGTAAGGTGGTGAACACCGCGCAATTCTCCCCTGATGGTTGCGAGACCCCGGAAATTTTCAGCTTGAGATTACTTTCGTGGTTACTGCTGCTGTTGTTGTTGTTGTTGTTGTTGCCGCAGCATGGGAAGCTTGTTTTCAAACTAAACAAAAAAGCAAGGCCCCTCAAAAGCACCAAAAAAGATCATCGAATTTGCCAGGTCCACCTGGGTGACATTAGAAATACATATCATGGAATTCCTATCAAAGTATACCCCGGAATGCATTGAAAAAAACATGGAGCCTAATTTTTCCAAGGTTGCAGATTTGTCCCCAAAAAACATTTTCGGAAGCAGTGGGATCTAAATATTGGTGTTTCACCAGGGTTTGACCTTGATTTTTCGTGCCAAAAATCTGCAACCCCCCAAAACATTTCACCTAAAAAGATGAAACATCAATCTGAGTTGCAACCATTCCCATCCACCTCCAATCTGACTGAAAAGGGGCGGTTTGAATTTTTGGGCCGGTGATTTTTGTTTGTTTTTTTTTGGGAAAAATCCCAGTCCCGGTGACCTGGTGTTTTCACCGGGATCCGATCCCCAGCAACTGGAGGTTCTATGATCCTCGTGGCTTCGGGCACGGAATGTGTTCGTTTGTTGAGTGCCACCACAGGCCCGCCGGCCGAGAAAGAAAACGCCCTGTGGTTTTTTTCGTTTCGTTTGATGTTTTTGAACGGGGTCCGTGTTCAAAATGGGGCGGGAAGAGTTTCTGAAAGTGGAAGATTTGGGAGGTTGATATGAGGACATGAAATTTAAAGTCCAGAAATTCAAAGTTCCTCAGGCCTTTAAAAAAGGATCAGCATAATTCAAGTTGACAGTTGCAGTTTAGAGGTATTCAATAGGTATTGTTGATGGTTCAGAAATCCTGCTAACCAGTTCAGGTTGGTAGTTTATCCCATAATTTACAGGGTTTTATACATCCAAAAAACCATAAACGGTATTTATAAGCGCCTTTTTTCGGATCAGCTTGAAGATGCAGATGTGACCCCCAAAAAGTTTAGTTTTCGGGGAATCCTCCCAAAGTAGCCAAAAACATCAGGTTTAGGAATTATATTTTGGGTTGTCCCCCTTCCAATGTTGCTAGTCAAGACATGTCATGTTTTTTTCTTGAAAACATTTTTTTGCTGCCGGAATCCTTATATCATAAACTTTCATTTGCCGTTTCTTTCATCACTGGAAAGAGTTGGACTTCGCAACTTTTGCGGCCTTTCAGGTAGCAACTAAGATGGAAAAGGCAGTAGATTTTTAAAGGTCGAACTGTTTATCATAGAAATTGGGTCGTTGGGCCCCCAACGTGTAACCCCAAACCCATATGTGTGGGAGTTAGCCAATAGTAAATACAAGGATATCAACAAAATAGTGCCTATTGCAGGTGGGGTTACGATTGGGAGTTAGGAGACTCTTTCCATGAATTTATGAGCGCTTTTTTTTTTCCTCACGCGGAAGTTGACTTATTTTTCTCCCTGTTTTGATTATATCATAGGGTTTATAGGACTGGTATGTTTACCTACATGAATAGCGGATTTTTTTCAATGGTAAATGTAGGTAAATATATAATCCGTTGATTTCTATGGGTATGTCAAGATTGGATGTAAGAGAGTTGTCATAGTTGGAGCCGGAATACAGCAGCAACAAAAAGATTCCTTCGCAATTGGGTATGAAATTATACAAACATAGGAACCCACAAGTGCACAACAAACCGAAGCACGTTTTTCCTGATCTCCTGCCACAAAAGCATCCTTCCTCCTGTCTTTTTTTTCCTACCCTCTCTCGTAGTGGATAAGTCGGAAGTTGTGGCATGCTAAAAAATCTCAAAGAAACAAACAAAGAAAGCCGATCACATCACCAACCACCAATCACCAAGCTATTTTTTACAACCTCAGCCCCACCAGTTGAAAAAACAAACATTCATTTTTGGAGAGTTTCCGATGTTAGGAAAAACATGGAGGGCATGAACAGAGTTGGGTTAGTAAACAGGGTATGTGGTATTTACCTAACAAAATGTTCGATCCTACCTAGAACCTTGCATTCGCCTCAGGTGAATGTATTATGACCTTAGATGGTCATGAAGATTGGGTCAGGTGGGGCCGGAACCGGGTGGGTCTATGGGGGAGACATGCAGCTTCAGGTAGGGGTGGAATCAGTTTAGATAAACATGATGAGATTTCTTGCTGTTTTTTGGTGGTTGGAAGGTGTTGGCATCAGCAGTTTTTTTTTCCTCATGGTTGCCAACACGAGATCATGGATTGCACATATTTCCCACATCCACGATGTGCAAAGGATGCCCTCTCCGTGCACTGCCGAAATCGGAAAAGACACCCAAGCTGACGTGTGTGTACGTGTGCAGATGGCTGTACATACTAATGATATGGTATCTATATACACACACACACACTATATTTGATGTATACATGTATATATTTATATATCTATGTATATACATGCCAACAAAAATCATGGGATAGTTGGATGTACCCCTACCAACGTACCCCTATGGGAAATTCCTATATAAGCCCTATATAGTGAGTATTTGTGGGTTATAATCCCCAAGAATCACTAGAAAACACAAGAAATACCATGGGTACATTGTTAGGGGTACACCCAATTGTCCCTTGAAAAAAGGGATACATCTTATATATCACCTCCATAAAAATTGTTGAACATGCGCCACGCAGGACCGCCAACTTCTCGCCTGATGGTGGGGGAACTTGGTTCAGCTGATCTCTGACGTTGATGCTTCATCTGGTGACGGTGAGGAAACCACCTTTTGGATGCATAAAACCCTAGAAAATAATGGGATAAACTGCCAACCTCAACTGGCAAAACTTCTAAAGGACATTTAAAAAACATCACACTGAAACCAAGTAGGGAAAGGAGGGAATGAAGCTGAACGCTTCCTCCCAGAATCCTTCAGTGGGAAATGATCAGTGGCATTGTATTCAAATAATCCTGGAGACATCACATTTTCCGCTGATGGAGCAAGAGCATATGTGGAAAAAAAATGAGACATTACATATTCTGGAGTCTTAGGGTCAAAATAATAAGAATCAGTATACATAGCTCCTTATGAGTTCCCTATCAACCAACCATGACTTTATGGCATGGGACACAGTTTTTGTTGAGGCTGACTTGGGATTCATGACTCAACTGATCTGCTTGGCATGGAGGTCAGATGCCTTGCTGTTCTTTACAATAACCTGGAGAATTCACCATGATCTACTACATCAGATTTCACGACTCTCTTCGAGGAAAGGAAACCTTCAAACAAAAAGGGTGAAGAAAGGAAAACATAACGAACAACAGGCACCTTTGGTTGGTATCTGTTGTTCGTTCAGGGTTGCCCCCCCTTGAAAATTGGGAGATTTCGCGATCTGCCAGTTGTTTCAGGTATGCTAATCGCCTCGGCCTCCTACGATGGCACTGCAAGGTGTGGGCCACTTGCAATGTTTTTCGCGCCATGTTGAGTCGCTCATCAATGGTTCATTTCGATAGGAAAGTCAGCCACGCATGGGGTTAGAAAATGCTCAAAATCACCACCGACACCGAAAATAGAGAAAAGCAAGACTCTAAGAATCATGATTTATGATCATTTTTTTTTCGGTCCAAAAGAGAGCTACATCTCTGAGTCACAAGCAGATATAGATGGTTAGGTGTAGTTAGGGTTTAGTAGATCGTAGTGATCCAACAAGAATAACTGAATAACTATTTTCTCCCAATGAACTAATGAAGCTAACATCCCGGTATGTGCGAAGAAAGTGGTTTGGGACCGTGAAATTCATTCAGAATTGGTTGGATGCTAAAAAACAGGTTTTAAGAGTCTTGAGAGGTCTTTGGTGATCGCAATGATACACATTGCAAGTGATGGATTTGTTTGTAGATCCAGGCCTACTCATATGCAACCTACGGTAACCAAATCAAATTCGCAGTCTTTCTGATCTTTTCATCCCGTTCTCACATTGAGCACTTGGACATCCCAGTCATACCTTAAAAAGCCCCCACGTGTTTGGGTTGTTGTTCGGTAGTTTTTAGATCTGTCGCTCAACATCTTCGAAATGCATACCTGGTGTCAGCCACTCCAATCAGGGATAACTTTGGGGGTGATGAATTGAAGAGTCGTGATCATTGGAAAACCCCTCCCGACTCCCTGAAATCTAAGAATCTGCCCCCGAAAAAACCCGGCCGCAAATGCAAAATGAAAGTAAGATTGACCAAAGCATCTACCTTTTTGCAAGGTGGGGCCCCTGATCCAGTTATTCAGATGGGGGTTATAAAGTTATAACCCCTATTTCTTGGCCTTGTTTTCTGGCAATCTGGGGTTTAAAAATTGGGGCCCCTTGACCTCCAGGGTGTGGAGCTCTCGAACGGGTGAATGCCTACAGACGCTCACTGGACATACGGCTGGGGCCCCCATTTGGGGTGTCCAGGTGAAGTGTTTTTTTTTTCGGTGGAAAAATCCTATGGGAGTCCTATGATTGTCCGAATTTGGCATTGGTGAATTATGCAATTCTCAAATAACTAGCTCGGAGAGAATATATAATATACAGGTCTTTTTCATGTCCTGTATATTAGTCAATCGTTCTTTTTAATCGAACATGATTTACTTGTTGAATGATTGTAGTTGAATCTTTTTGCTGGAATCATAGGTAAGGCAAGAAACTTAAAACAGGATTTATCATATATCGAAATTCCATTCAGACAAAAATAACGCTGGGGTGACTGTCATCAAACAATAACTCGAAACAGGTGAGCTTTGATATTTTTTTGGAGTAAAACCAATCAGCTAATGACAAATTGTTGCTTTTGATTCCTGGTCCCCTTATGAAAGGGATTGTTACATAGGAATACTCCCGAATCCCAAACCACCAAGCCAAACCAACTAACTAAGCCTTGGAGAAGTTGCTGTTGAGAGCCATCTGCATGTGTGTTCATTGATTCTTTGTTTCTGGAGGGGCGAAAAAAGGCAACAGATCAAAATGCAGTTCCTTTTTTTTTGGGTTGGTTGTTTTGAGTTTTGTGGATTTTGCGGATTTTGCATACATGTGATAGTCATCTCCAAATTTTCAAAGGTATTTTCCCAAGCAACAACTAAAAAACTGACACCTCTTTGAATCGGTTGAAGATCGCCGAAAAGCAGCCCGGTACGGAGGAAGCGGTCATCTCGGCCGAAATCATCACGGCTTGAGGCGTTGGGGGAAGCTTTTTTGGGAGTCCTTGCGTTTGCAGCATTTAGGAGCAGATCTATGAGTCTAAAGAAAGGTGTTTTGTTGCGGTGTTTCAGTGCTGCTAGTGTATCTTTCACAAGAGTGTGAGTTCTGAAGAAGAAGAAGAGGAGGACAAAAAACAACATGAACAACGGTTTCAGTTGTAGCGCCGGTTCCATTATGAAATGTCACTCCAAGGGGCATGTTGCAAGGACTTTGGTGTCTGGGGGTACCCCTTGTAAGCGTACCTGGTGGACTTTCCAGCAAGCAGCATTTGGGTTGACCAGAGGATAGTTTGCTCAACTTAGGTGAGTGATTTCTGTCACATTAAACCATAAGCTTTGTGTCACAAAGTTTACTTAGAGGTCCTTGTGGTACGTTCTATAAGGATTCATAGTACTGAATATCGAGGTTTTTTCCCAGGTCACGTGGTTTGTTTCCGCACCAAAAAGAACCCTGCTTGCCAATTGTTCTTCGACCAATCCCAAGGGATACGGTCGTCTACTTCCTGTCTACCGAAGTAAGGACCGAAGGATTGTAAGTTGACCTACCTGTTTGGATGATATAAAATTCGTCTCGAAAAATTTTCTGCCTCCTTCAGAATGGGTCGGAGCGGCCCCGCTCAACCAACCGAGTATCTCACTCCTGCAGGGTGACATCTCGAACAACCGGGGCCCTGGCACCATTTTCCGCGGACCTCGGCACTGGCGAGCTCCGACTTAAAAAGAGTCAGTCGTCCGACAAAAAGGTCAAATGGGAAAGCTTCCCCTCCACCAAATTCAGAAAGGTATATGCAGGTTGAACTTTTTCGTTGAAAAGACTTTTATTGTCAAAGAAAACCTTTGGCGGTTGTTGTGGTGTTGATCATTGGGGTGTAGAAATCTCCACGGAAAAAAAAGGGTAGCTTTTTCTCCACCTGCAAAAGATGCGTGTGGAGCTTGAAGAAATCCTGGAAATCCCGAAACTCGCTCTGCAGCTCAGCGGGAAAGTCTGAGGCGCTAGTATTTTTTTTTGGAATTTAAGGAAAACGTCTGTAGGCTCATTCAGATGTTTTTGAATGCTTTTCTAAAGGATTTTACTTTGAAAATTGTATATACTCTGAACCCAAATGACCCTTGTTTTGGGGGGTTGACCTTCAAAACTAGAGGTCACTGGGGCTCTAGGTTTGCAAATATCAGATATCTCTATATATTCTATATATGTAGAAATACGGGGTGTGGCCTCCCCCCCATGAACAGTGCCCACCAGAATCATTACATTTTCAGTAGGGGATCTCTATATATAGATCTAGATCTTCATTTACCAGAGGGGGTCCCACACCCAATAGGGCATAGGGAAAAACCATCTATACCTTTTCTGAGGATGTGAGAATTTGAGGATTTGAAGGTACACATCCACTTTTTCAGGTTTGCATCCTGGTCATCCTACCGGTGGAACACATGTATTCTCATATATTATGCTTATCATAGTCAAAAGCCTGTGCACATCTAAACACTCCCAAAACGTGAGCTAAAACACCGAATTAGAAACAGAACATGTTTGTGATGAAACAATGGTGATACACGGAATGTCTCTTTTTCAATACGCTGGGCGGGTTTGGAGCTGTAGGGCAGCAGTTTGGAGGTTGATTTCAACGGGGCGGTTTCCATAGGCGAATGGCTACATTGCTGGGTGCAATGTCATCATAGCATGTTAGGATTTGGTGATGTCCGATGTCAAACACATCGTGGTTAGATAAAAAACCCTGTGATATTGGGGGAGCGATTAGGGTTGCCAGGGATGCAGTATTCTCCTACCAAAATGAGCGATTCAGAAGTCCAGAATCTTCAAGATCACAGATTCAGATAGTGATGAATCGATGAATGGTAATGGTAATTGGATCCGTTGGATCCTTAGTAAATGACCTAATTTCAAGAAATTTCATCCTAAGAATATGCCTAGCATTTTTATTCAAACCCCTACTGAAGTGCCGGGTCAAGAACAAATTCACCAACCAACCAGGCTGAAAATAAACGATAGGATTTCCATGCCCGAAGGCAACAGATGTTTCGAACGTGAGGTTTTCAACATTTGCAACATGATTTTGGCCTGTTTGTTTCGGGTGGGGCCCTAAATGAAGGTTTAGGTTGAGATCCCCTACTAAAAATGTTTTACTAATCCTGGTGGTCACTGTTACTGGCATGGGGCCACACCCAATTGTATGTATAAAATTTATGTTTGTTTTGAAAGACGCTAGCATCTATGAATGCTTCAACCAAAGTTGTTTGTTTGATCCTTGTCGAAACACCCATGGGATTTCAAAAAATCAGCTATGCAAAAACAAGCTGAATTTGTTTTTCCTTCTAAATTTTCCAAGGTTGCACATTTGTCCCCTATACATTTTCGGAAACAAGGCCACAGACCGTACCAAGCCAGATCTACATATTGGTTTTCAGGGTTTGGCTTTGATTTTTCGGGCCAAATCTACAACCCTGTTTTCCCATTCTTAAAAAGCCCAAGCGATGAATTTTCCAAACCAACCAACACCCAACCAACATGTCGAAAGAATCCGAAAGTTTTGGCACAGTAAGATAGGTTGGTTGACCATGAGAGATGAATGATCTTTCAATTTTGAAGTTACCCCTTGAACTTCTGGTAAAAGTGAAACTCGGGAATGAACTTTTACTACTCAAGTTGAAAGGGTTGGTTCAAGTGAAGAGAATGACGAATTTTCCAACTTGCAAATCTGTGTTTTTCCAGACGGGTCGGACTCATGACTACAAGGGTTTCTAGCTCTTAAACTTCATCGGAAGCGGTTCATGGACTCGATGCCTATCCAGTCCACCCAGTGATGGGATGATCAAAACCAGAAGTATTTCGTAGGCATGGTCATGTAGCCGGATTTTATCCGACAATGGGTTGAGATAGGCATTCCTATCATGGACCATTTCACAATCTCCATGAATTTTTGAGAGAGGGGAGGTGTCAGTGTAGTACTTTGCCCAGGGCGGAGGTAACTTTTCTTGTAGTTAGATCCATGTATATCAAAAAAAAACACACACACACACATGAACATTGCTGAACAACTTTCAACACCTTCAAAAATCGACAAAGACTCCGCTCGTAGCCACGCTTTTACGAAGTCGCTTTTCTGTGGTTTGATGAGTTTTCACTGCCGGGCAGATGACCAAATGGTTTTGAAGATTCACCGTGGTTTTTCGCAGTGTTTTTTTAGTTTGACGACAACAGAAATCAAGGAAAACACCCACGAGCACCCCATACGAAAGGGTTTTTTTGGTGGTCGACTTTTTCATGGAAATTGTTCTACCTTTTGGAGTTGGACATCTGTAGGTTTGGATTGGCACAACATGTTTTTTTTTGTCATTTTGTTTCGATTTGATTGGCATGGAGAAAAAAAATCGATGATTTTAGCATCGTTTGCCCAAAAGAACGACGCGTTGATGGTTCTCATGGCACAAGGTCTTGAAGAGAATCACCACTTTTTCGCGGGTTTTCAACTTTTCGATGTGAAACACAAACCAACAAGAATCACTTTCAGGGTTTTTTGGTTGCCACTGCTTTCGTTTGATTATGATTTGAAACATGTTTTTCTCAAGTTGATACGATTTCTGCGTGCACTCGTACACCCTGGGTGTGGCTGTTGAAAAAAACACGTCAGTCGTGCCTTTTACTTGGAGGGTGAAGCGTTTCAAAAGCCTTGAAGGATCTTTCAACAGCCTTGAACTTGCAGAAAAAAAGGGGGGCTGAGTAAGTCAACTAACTCTTCACCCAAAACCAAGATGAAGGGCCATCGGATTCCGAATTTGACATCTCCCATTGTCTGGGACATGGCGGCGTTTCAATACGTGAGCAATGAAACAACATCAACAAAAGAATTCCTGGTTGTTTTGTATAATCTGTCCCTCCTGGGAAGAGTTTTCAACATCACCCGCTTTTCCAGTGACATTAAAAGTGTTCTTGCACGCAGATATTTTTGAAAAGATGATATTTTGAGGGGGACATTCGTTACAAACATTACGAGGTGGTGGTTTCAAACATGTATTATTTTCACCCATTTCCAAAGACTAATATTTTCAAATGGGTTGAAACCACCAACTAGATTAGTTGTTGTGTTATGTTGGTAATGAAGAATCTTGTCGATTGGTTACATCCATAGTCGCGATGGTGTTCAGATCGGAATCCATCGAGGGACACTTGGGTGTACCCCTAACGTACGTGTACCCATGATATTTATTGTGTTCTCTAGGGGTTCTTGGAGATTATGACCCATAAATACCCGCTGGAATTTTCCATGGGGGTACGTTGGTAACGTCTAACTGTCCCCTGAAGCCACAGTTCTGCACTTAAGCCTTTAAGTAGCCGAGCTTCATCCCGATGTACATGAAGAAAAAATCAGGTCTTGCTTGAACAATCCATGTCCGATGGTTTCAATCATGGTCATTGGGTGAGAGAATTTTCCCTCTGGACAAACTTGGAATTTGCTCCTTTTCCTGAGATGCACTCCTGAACGAACCTGAAAATTGAACACCTTGGAAAAGGATAATGAATATAGATTCTAGATACTCTCAACGGCTGGAACAATTAATGCCTTTTGCTTCAGAAGGGCAGCCATTTCTGTACCATGCACTTTTGGGTTCCGTGTCTTAGTTTTCTTTGAGGTTACTTGTCTTTCCACAAACAGACGCATGAACATTTGATACCGGTTTCACTGACCTTGAAAGAAGAAACAAAACCCTTAGGTACTCCCTTTTTCACAGCCCAACTTAATATACACCTGTTTTTTTTTCCGTACGTTGAAAACATAAAAAAAAATGCGGTGTCTGGGGAATTTCACCTTTTTCGAGTCAATCCTAAGTCACGAGTGACCTTTTGAGATAGGGTTTTAGGATGAGATTGGGCCGACCTGGAGTCAGGTGAGCAGTCCCAGACGATGCCAACCAAAGGTTTTTGAGAGATGTCGGGAGACGTTTGAGAGGCCGACGCGTTTGTCATTCGCCCGAGGTGTCCACATCGGTATGGCGAGTTCCAAGATGAGGCTCCCGTGATCATTTCATCCAATGTTTTTGTAAGATTGGCCGCTTAAACAAATGAACAACTACCTGGATGAACAGAAACCATTATCAGGATCTTCTTTTGAATAGCTACCAAATCGACTAAATCTAAACTTTTGAAGTTACGATGGAAGGTAATTCTGGAATGTTCTGGTGGCAGCTTTCCACAAATATCGTGTTTTTGCAATGGATTTTTGTTTTCATAACTCTTCTCGCTGTTGGGAATGGAAACCTAAACCCTCCACAACAAACGTTGAGGGATCAGTTTTTCACATCGGCATCGTTGTTTCGATACCTTGAGCTTTCAGGGGATTCCCAAGTTTTTATCCACGGATTCCATGAACAGATCGATTGGAGGCTTTCTTCCTTTTTGTAAATTTTCAGGATTTCGAAAAACGCTTCCTTTCGTTGATTGTTTTTTGCCTCCTTTTTCTTGAAATTCTGTAGTGAAGATTATTTCAAAAACCTTTGTGAACATTCGCTTTTGTTAGGTGAAGATGATTCCTTTAAAAAGGTCGAAGTGTTACCCGAAGAAAGGTGCTGCCTTCCCTGAATGTGACAAAACGACTTTTCAACGAGTCATAGAGTTCTTTGGAGCTTTGTACCTTTCCATTTGCTTCAGCCGCCTTTAACAGTTCGCCCCTGAAAAGTTACCGAAACCCAATAGGAAAGGCGAACGTCTTCCAACCACTTCCGGGTGCGCAACGGTCGAAAAACTTTGAGTTTTTTTTTCCTTCGCCATTTCCCTTCAATGCCACGAAGATGCACGTGACGACTTGGACGATTTTGCCGATGAATGGACCTCCGAAAACGGCGGCGATGGTTCCACCGATGCGAAACGATTGAACGATGCGATTTCGGGGATGAAGATGGAGCAGCTTGAAGACGAAGATGAGATGTGTAGTACGGCTTTCAGCACGACTTCATATGTTTGCCCTTTTGTAGAAGGAAGGTTGAGAAAGAAATCCGTATACATATTATACCACCACTACCACCTTCCCAAAAACTGCCCCTGCAAAAGGATGCTAGCGGAAAAGGAAAGGAGCAATTTCAGATGTAGGATGAACATCATCCCACATGGATATTTTTTTCCATCAGCAGGATCTAAGTTCTGAGAGTGTAGGCAGGGTAAGATAACCCTTTACGACTATGTAAGGATTCACTAGATTCATTGCAGATGGTGTCTGACCATCTCTCATTCACATACGCACACATTGCTCGCAGTGGCATGTAATTTTGTAGACCCAATTCCTAAAGGTGAAGTTTTTCTATCCGAATTTGTTTGATTGGAATTCGTTTAAGAATGATTCATGGTAGTCATCACCGTAGCATTTGATTCATCACCATAGAAATGGGATTCATCAGTATTCAATTGCCATAAGATAGCAATACTATTGATGGAAGAAATCCGGTTAACCACCTGGCATGTATAAACCTTGTAAACTTATAAATCATGGGATAACCCACATATTAGCTGTTTTGCCGGATTTCTGAACCAACAGTATGTTCTCAAACATGGAAGATTTGCATTCATCCATTGCATCCCGACAAGAAGTTGGGCCGAGGGGTGGCGGGTTGCCGTTCCAACGGCCGACGCCACTTTGAGTGCTGGGGATGCTGGGGGAGCATTGCCCTAAACCTTTTGCAGAGCATTTTTCGTAGGAAAAAAAAAACTTGTATATATAACAAATGTCGCAGGATGATTATAAGAAAGAACTGACGATCTTTTATGTAAACTTGTTGATTTTTCGAGTTATACACCGTGTTTTAATCACAACAGCTGCGAAGGTAATTTCACTAAAGATTCCTGAAGGGGGTTGCCACCATCCAAGTAGGCCAGTTGTTACTTGCTAGGCGCTTCTCAATATTTGATATGGCGATGTGGCCGTAGATCTCGTCAAATGGAAACGTACTAATGTATCTACGTTTTGAGCCATACCATATCAGCTTTTGATATATTGAAACGAGTGGATTCACCACATCACCATACAAATTAAGTGGCTTCACCATCTGGGATGATTGGAATAGATTGAAGTCCCATCATGAAAACCCGCCATAGAAAGCTACGGATGAATTTTTTTAGAGAGGTTTTTAGAGATGTTTGCTCAGAGTCTTTTGACCAAAGATGAGTGCTTTTCTATTGGAGATTTGAACCTCTATGGAACAGCCAAGTACAACTTTTTTTGTGAAACACTTCGAAGTTGGACTCACTTGGAAGTTGAACAAGTGCCATTCTTTCGGGGCTCCCTCTGCTATAGTTTTGCTCCTTGAGTTATCTCAGAGGATTTCTTGATGAGCTCAGCCCCGTAATTTCCATCGCGCACCCTCACCAAGTGCGAAAAAAGGAGGCTAGGCCATGGAAAGAAGTCAATTTTTCCAGTCAACAAACATGGCTAGTTCCAATTATTTTTTTTTTTTAACATATATAAAAAATCCGTGAAATGGTGGACATCTTGTTGCCATTAACTAGTATACAAAGAAACAAGAGGCTCCTAGTATTTTATTGGGCGAATGGCAACTTTCATTCGCTTACCAACATCAAAGTTGATCCTGGATTCCAAACCAAAAAGGGGGTACCCCAGAAACACTTTGCGAGTCAAATTCTTCTTGTGATTTCAGATGACCAAAAATCCACAAATCCTAAAAAAAAAGTAGACGTAGAGTCGAATTCGCTTGGAGACTTTAAGGTGTTTCTTTTTTTTCTTCATATATATTTGATATTTGTCAAAAATGGTCCAAAATATACACATTGTCACACTTTTTTTGTTTTTGTTTTTTTGTACTTTCACCCGTAGCGAGATCATGCAAAGTATCATGTTTGCCTTTTTTTCACGCACAGGACAAACAATGCACATGTCTTACCTGCATATAAAACGGTATTTTTGTCCCGGACTTAGCACCCATTCCTTCCAATTCACTTGCAGCATTCAGGTTTGATGAGACACATTTTTCAACGGATTAAAAGAAACAAGCGCAACAAAACCATGGGATATGGACCATTGAATCAAAGCAGATTGCAACGTTTTCTTAGGCCATTCCGGAACGTTTGTTTGTGTCCTTTTTTGAGTGTTTCCAGTTGGAACCAAACTCAAAATTGTTGGAACAAAGATTTTTTGCAGCACTTTTCTCGGTACCGTGTGTTTTTCTAATGTATCCCAGGCAGATGCAGGACTTCTTGCAAGTGCACCTGGATTTCGATTTCCCGGTTTGAAAGAATCGTGAAACAAACGCCACATATAAAAACGTCTGTCCACTCTGGTAAACTAAGATAGCTAAATGGAAAAGGGACCCGGCTTGAAGATGTAATTAATATCAAAAATGGTGATTTTCCAGCCAGAGATGTTAGTTTACCAGAGGGTAAGTACTGTTTTTCCGAAATGTCTGGAATTGAGATGTTTCGGATCAGCAGCTAAGAAAAAAACACCACAATTTTGTGTGTCACACTGTTGATGTTTCAGAAATCCTGCACCAGTTGAGGGTAGTAGTTTTATCCCATTATTTATAGATAGTAGATAAAATATACAGCCCAGGTGGTGATGGTCGGATTTCTGAAGCATCAACAGTAACACCCCAGTGATCCGAAATGACCGATGAATGCCATGAATGCCGTGCTGCGCACGAGTCATCTCGAGGATTTGGAGAGAAAGGTGGGGCGAACATACAATTTTTTGATGGCTGAACTCCGGCAAGCAGTTGATAAGATAACTAGTTTGTCCCATTATTTCCAACGGCTTTCAAAAAACACACCAGGTCTGGCCTTGGGAACTTGGGAGTTCTGAGTCACATCTTCCCGACGTATCCCCAACCTTTGGAGTTTCAGAATCAGCGACTCAAAAAGTGGGATACTTTGTTCAAAAAACAACATACTGTTGATGGACAAAATCCTGCACCACCAAGGATGATGATTATCCCATTATTTATAGGGTTTTAACCATACCAGGCAGTGCAGGATTTTGTCCATCAACAGTATGGAAGCACCAAATTAACTTACAACAAAAACGCCGAAACGCCGGATTTCCAGGTTTCCGGAGTCGATTTTGTGTGGAGTCATCCGGAGTCGATGGGATTTTTTTAGAAATTCCCCTGGTGATTTTCAGTGGAGAAACCTCAACATGTAGGAAGATTTATGCAATCGCTTTTTTCACCAACATAGTGATTGTTTGGACAAAAGAATCCTACCATGACTGTGTATATCAACAAAGTCTTATTGAAACTACTGGGATAATTTTGATCAGGGACCTTTTTCGGAAAAATATTCTTACTGTAGATCAAGGCGTTTTTTTGTTTTTTGTCCCGCCAGGGATATTGCATTGCATCCCCCAAATGGCAGCCAAAACTGGTTCTGGAGGCCGGGATCATGCCTCAGGTTGTTGACAGAGATCGATTTTTTTTTCAGCAAAAAACCAGAGGGAAAAACGGTAGAGTTTCACAGGGGAAGGTTCCAATAGTTGAATTTTTCGGTTGGGTGAATCAGGTTGCGGATGACCAATGTCTTTGGGGTGAAAACCATCCCCGAAAATGAACCAATGTCATCTGAAAAGGAACCATTTCAGTGGTGGTTTCATTTGGTTTTGAAATAACATTTCACCCCCCAAAATTGGGGAAATGCATTTCAACTGGGTTGGTTCGTAACCACCAACTATATAGATATGTTAGTTTTCGGGGGGGAGTTTTTTCGTAGTGTTCTGATGGTCTGATGGAACTGATTCGATCTCGGTGGTAGCAAATGGAGCTTCCGCACCGGGTTTCGTGAAACTCATATGTAAAAGTTATTCACCGTGTTTGAGTTTCGGAAAACTACCCTCCTTGAAACTAACAGTGAGTTTATGCCTGAGAATCCATGGTTGGAAGATGGTTAGTTTCAGGGAGGTTATTTCAAATAACTATGGTGGTGGTTTCAAATTGCCCTACCGACAAAATCTCAAATTCCCACTCCTAATTCACACCAAGTTGTTTCAGGCTGTGTGCCTTGCAGTTGTCGCGTTGTGGTTTTGTTTTACCTATCTGTTGTGCAGTCCCATGTAGTGCTCATAGGACAAGTGAAAGGATACTTTGCCTAAGAGTCACGGCACCAACACGGTGCGATCGACATGACCGGTGGTTTCAAATATTTTTTACTTTCACCCTATTTGTTGGAAGATTTCCAACTTGACTAATATTTTTCAGATGGGTTGAAACCACCAACCAGATAAGGATCATGGTTTGACCCAGATCAATGCTGAAATCTCTGAAACATGATTTTGGTGGAGCTAGTGGACTGGTCACAGGTCTCCTGAAAATCTGTGGGCCCATTATAGGAAGCTCGAGGAATCCCCTCGAAAGAATCCCCTCAAAATCCCCTCACCATGAAGGTTTAGGCGCACCTCCCCAAGCCCGGGGTAAGCAGGGACACCCCAACTCTGGTGTCTCCGGAGGTTTTCTGAGACCTTGGGAGGAACCTCCAACATGGAGTTTTTGACACTTAAAATCGTTGCTGAAAACACCCCCCCCAACAAAAGATCTCGAGAAAAGATGACCCAAAGAAAAGGAGTTTTTTTTTGGTTATTATATAAGCTATCTTATAATACATAATCATATCATATAGAATTGTACATAGAGAAGTTAGAAGTTTTCCCTTTTTTTTTTGAAACAAAAGGGGTAAGATCTCATTGGCACCACTAGGTTCACCAGGTTCATCAAAACTACGGCTTTTTTATTCGGCCTTGAGGGACTCCCGGGGGGTGACAAGCAGCGAATGTTACCCTTCCAGGCCCAAAGAATGGCCGAAGAACTGGAAAAAGATGGAAGGTTTGGAAAACGCCGAAGTTTTTGAACTTCGTTCCCTTGAATGCTTGGAATCCTTAAGAAATCATATCAAAGGGACATGCATATCACGGGATTTTTGATTCCAAAAAATTTACATACCCCGAAGTTGAAAACAGCGAGTTTACCCCTGAAAAATGGTGGGAAAGGAAGACGTTCGCCTTTCCTATTGGGTTTGGGTAATTTTCCAGGGGCGAACTGTTAAACTTCCGGAGGGTATCAACTTTTTTTTTCAGTTTTTTTTTCAAGTTAGGTAAATATGAAGCAGGAAGAACAGGTGAAAGGCTCCGAGTTGAAGAGGTCGATGTCGACAAGGTGGCATCGGAACTTGCAGAGAGCATGCAAATTTGCGACGAGTTAATTGGACAGTTGGAGGCAGAAGCCACGTCAAAGGAAGAGGCGTTGCTGAGATGCGCACAACGTGTCCAAAAAACGGCACATGCGGCAGCAGGGGCTTTGAAGGAAGCTTCCAGAGGTTTGTGATCACCGCGGTGTCGATGAAAAGTCTCAGGAGAGCCCACATGGTGTCTCCTGTCGCACACAATCCTCTCTATGTTCGTACAATAATTGCAAGTGAACAAGGTTGGAATCAGATCAGTCGATTCAACTTCAGATACGACAAAACATCTGGAGCTTCATCCAGCTCCTCTTGGGTATGTTACTGTTATGGAGGATCCTCCATTTTGACACATGAAAACTGACAATAATCAATCGATAGTGTGTTGGTTAAGTACTTGGACCGTCCGATTGATCCGCTGCAAGCTCGTGATCCGTGGTCGACGTACAAAGATCCGAAGACTCGCACTCGTGGGCAGAAGGCTTCCGAAAGACTTGCAGTCAAAGACGATCAAGTTACTGTTGCGGTGGACTTTTCTTTCTTTCACGCCAACGGCCAGGAACTTGCGCAGGTCTCTGTGGAGCATCTTTTCCAAGGAGTCTCAGGATTAGCAACTTGTGATTTTGCTGAGGGTGCAAAGTATATCCGAGAGGTCACTGGCAGGAGTTTATTTGTTAAAGCTTCTGGTCTGCTGTTCACAGGTGTGCCTCCCTCAGACTTTGAGATTGCCAAACAATGGTAATGCGGCAGGGTTGGTGGTTCCAGTGTGGCTTATCGGTAAGCCGGCCGCTCTCCAATGCATGTTGTTTCAAACGGGTGATGTTCAGGTGTCGTACCACTTGGGGAAGACAGTCAAGTCAGGTGTTACCAATACGTCCACGGATTGCACCTTGATGGGAAACCTTTGAGTCCCTGGCGTCGTACTTGCGTGTGCTTGGCTTTAACGCTACCGCGTACCTCAGACAGGTGTGGTCTGTAGCCTTCTACGACCGAAGCAGGCGTTGCTCTAAGGACAAAGCGCAGTATCTACACGGATTTCTGAAGGTGCCCGACAGTCGTCATCTTGAGCTTCTCCGGTTATCAGGTACACGTGGATTTTATGCCTCCTCCCGTTCAGCTGAGAGATCAGTGGACCAGCGCTACAGGGTTATCTGGCTAGTGGGTGCGTGTGGGTGTCGATGAGGATGCCGTATGTTGTGTTCCGTCGGCGTACACGCTTTTCCGTACCTGACGTCGGGCAGTGTCTTTTGTCCTTCGTGCAGGTGATTTGGTTCCAGGTGCTGCTGTTGCTTCTTGCGGCTCGGCTGTTGAGTTAGGGGCTCGCTTTGCTCTGTCTGGGCTCTCGTGGCGACCTCGGGTGCCTTTGGTGGTTCGGCGTGACCTTTCCCTTCAGTTCTCTACTCTTCGCTCGTTGCCTTCGTTGCGTCTCCCCCCCGTGTGGTAGGCGCTTTTGGTGGACTCATGGCCCGCAACCCCGCTAGCAATGTTTCCAGTCTCACTCTGACCTGAGACGAATGAGCGAGAGTTAGGTAAATGAACCCTTTTCAGGACTTAAGGCTAGCTTCCAATCTCGAGGTCATATCAAAGGGATATAGGATTGTGGGATTGGATTTAACAGTACGAAGGGAAGTGATTTGGAAAAACATTGCGTTTAGCAATGTGAAGGGAAGTGATTTGTAAAAAGCATCACATGATGTCATCCCAAGTGAATTTCCGTTGCCTTGGTGGAATATTTTCAACATGATCTTATTTTAAGCTAATGCTGAGATATGATGCATAGTATTCACCCAGAAACAAAAACTGCGGGAATTAAAAAGCTTGAGATGCAGGCTGAGCTGCTGAATTGTTTTTTTTAAGCTTACTTTCTTTCCGAGTTGTGGATTGATGTCCTAATCTTGAGACGTGATAGGATTTAAAGGATTTGAATGAAGAAAAACGTGATGGGGAAGCAGGATGATGGAGCAAAATAAGATAAGGCTTATTCAGAAAGCGAAGGTATCATATTGGGAGGATCAAACAATGCAAAAACTGTATGACAATCTGGGATGATTTGCCCCTGAAATAGTCAAGTATTTGGGTTGGCAATGGTGACGTTACCCGAAATGGTAGGTGAGAGATGGAAGTTCCCATTCTTTCAAATGGAGTTGGTTAGATACGATCCAATTCACCCATGAAGAAAAAACAATGAGATGTTTGTCTTAGTGAATCTTTGTCGCGATGCCAAAGTATGGCAAGGTGGAAGTTCGAATAACAAACCTGGTGGCTGCCTCTTTGGTTGATTTACTTTTTGGGCTTCCCGAACAAAAACCGCATGTTCCAATTTTTTGCCATGCGAAAACACACACCAAAACATGTTTTTTGACTCACTATGTAGGTACCAATGTACCTTGGATCTACCCCCCCCAGGCAGAATCGTCACCACCAGGATGACATGAAACATTTTTAAGTGCTTCTCACCCCCAACCGAAAACCTTTCTGTTCCACAGGAATCCTAAGGGGGGTAGTATTTCACATGTGGGTGTTTCCAAAAATAATGGTACCCTAAAATGGATGGTTTATAATGGAAAACCCTATTTAGATGGATGATTTAGGGGTACCCCTATTTTCGGAAACAGCCATGTAGCAAATCTATCATCCAAAAAAAACACCCCGCCAGGTTCCGGCCTCTGCCTCTAGAGATTCGAGAGGCTTTGTTGAGCAAAGGGCCCCGTGGCCTCAGAAAGGAAGACCGTTTCGAAATGGCAGGGGTTTTCCCGGCGGACTTTTTGGTGTTATGGGGATGAAGACTTTTGTTGTGTTGGGAGATTATGATGATGATGACAGCATCCATGGATGGAAATACTTGAAAAGGGTTGCCAGAAATGGGGGTTTTACATCATCTGTGAAAATCTTTATGAAGGGAACTGTAGGGAAGCCTGCTAAGCTTCACTGTCCACTGTGAACCGTTAGGCAGGGCCCCAAGAAACTCTGGTCAGAAACCAACCCAGTGTATTTGACAAAGAACCCGTAGAAACATTGATTCACCTGGTTCATTAGGTCCAGTGCGGTGCTGGAATTACCTGCTCAGAGCCAGGTTGGGATGGGGGGGAGGTTTTTGTTTCCGCAAGCTTAGAGTTACACCTTCGTCACAGGAAATTCGGAAATTTAATGATGATGATGATGATGATGATGATGATGATGATGATGATGATGATGAACAGTGAAAGAAAGTTGGTTTCTGGTTGTTCAGGTCAGTGGTTATGCTTGGGGGTTTCTATTACGCTTGGTTGCTTGGATGATGAAATCGTGTAATCGCCTAATCTTGAGCATGTTGTCCTCAACCAAGTACTATTTCATGAGTATTTCATGGTAAATGCGTTTTGTTGTCTCAAATGGATATCTGAACATGATGGACATTTGGGAAATGAACATACCGCCATTTCCGGATTGAAACATAAGGCACTTTTCGGGCGACCAATTGAGGATGCCCATTTTGAGGGATGGGCACTTCCGAAACAACAGAGCCCGACACCTCACAAGTACCCTCCAAGGAGCTCACATGTTATATCCCAAAGTGGCTGAGACGATGACGTTTCTTTTCCGAAGATCGGATATATATATATATATATATATACACACATAGATATGCAGGGCATAGTTACATATCTTAGTTTTCCTGCACTGTATCTTGGAAAGACTTTCTTCAGGTGCAAACAATTTTCCGGTCCCAAAACGATAAAAACAGTGGGAAAAATTGTGGACCTCTGTCCCTTAGATTAAGAATAAGCCCCTGAACTTCATTTTGATCTGTATATCTTGGGATCATTTCCCCAGGAGAAAAATGTACCCCCCACGGTCCAAGGTAGATCACCCCGGTGGTGCTTGGATGATTGGATTGCAGTTGTGGTGGTTAAACTCACCGAGTTTTTCTATAGAGGTTTTAGCCATAGAACCAGCTCCAAGTAGCGGAAAAAACCAAGCGTTTTTTGGCTCCAAAATAGATACAGCTACATCAAGCATCCTTTGGATCTCAAAAATTTTTCCATCAGTACAGGGTTTTCATGACGGATAATTTCATCAAACCTGATATGATCAAGTGATTTCCAAGGAAAGATTCTCTTGTCTTTAAAATCCCCTGACCTCTCAAATATCAAGTGCCGCAGCGGGAAAAGGATGGGCGGTCATTTTTGAAAGTATCCCCAGCGCCAGGACAATGTCTTGGGGCTCTTGGATGGTGTACTCACACATCTCGCAGCTGCGGTTGCTTGACTTTCTTGTGGTTCTCTGCAAGGGATTGGTCCAATGATGGGGTTCCCGCTGTTCCCAAGGTGCCGCGTTAAGGTTTTCACAAGTTGCTGTTCCTCCGTTTATCGTAAAAGCCGCTGGCGCTCTTCAAAAATCCATGGGTTGGGTTGGATGATCCTGGACACAACTTTGGGATGGGAGCTTTTCATGGGCTTTTTGTTGAACTTCCAGGGTGAGTAGCACCATGCATCAGTCAGTGCCAAAACCTCCCCAAACAGCCAACTTTCCAATGGATTCTTCGCTCAGGTGTGGTGAAGACAGAACTTGGAATGATTTAAAACTCGAGTAAACTAACGTGGCAATGAAATTGTTTCCATTTTCAATAGGAAATACAGCTTCATTCATGGTGCATTTTCCATTTTGCCAAGTTAGTTTACCGCTCGGTTTAGTACACCGATTGAGACCGGCCGGTTGTTTCTGGCTTAGGG
Organism: Breviolum minutum Mf 1.05b.01; assembly: GCA_000507305.1. Classification (NCBI taxonomy): domain Eukaryota; class Dinophyceae; order Suessiales; family Symbiodiniaceae; genus Breviolum; species Breviolum minutum. The sequence continues at coordinate 289,011 of DF239087.1, read as the reverse complement.
GGGGGATTTTGTCAGCCGACTTCGGTAGGAAAAAATTAACGAATGTCCCCTCAAAAGGGACACTCCCGTAAACAAAAAGCAAAAGCCCCTGAAAATAGGCTGGGGTCCAAGAGGAAACTAATATAACTAATATTCCAACCACCATTTTTCAGGGGGCGAACTGTTAAACTTCGCGGACGTATGTTAGTTTTCAGGGAACAAAACTGCTGTAGCTGCCTTCGGCTGCAGCTTCACCCTTGGGTTGGGGGGCAGTTTGAAGAGGAACTGATGGAATGACGAAGAAAATCAAATGAACTGAGGTGAAACATCTAGTTCTGAAAGAAAATCAATCATCCAAGTTGATGATGATGATGATGATGATGATGATGATGATGATGATGATGATGATGATGATGATGATGACGACGACGACGACGTAAAAGTCCGATGTGGGCTTGGAAACTAGCAAAATAACAAGACTCTAGGGACGATTGAATCTTGGGTTCACCCCTCAAAAAGTTGAAGAGGATAGATTGAAAGCTTCACAGTATATCTTCGATATCCAACGTAAAGAAGAAAGCTAAACCTCCTTTCCTTAGAAAAAAGTGAAGCCCATGTCACCAGCAACATGTTTTATGGTGAAGATGTCTTGGGCGAAACACCATCTCAACTATTGGCCTGGCGATCGGGATTTCTTGCTGGATGGCGAGCAGATCAGCAGGTGAGTTCTGTCCCTTTTGTACATACCCCCACTATGAACCCACAACCGATAATCCTCAGCTGCACATAGGGTTCTGGGTTTTTTCCAACCCTTTATCTGGGAAATGGTTGGGTGGGGTAACCCCGACTTAACCCCTGGTCCTATGAGTTTTTAACCTCCGCATCACTGACCAACCTCAGGGTGGAATGTGAACTTCCAACCAAGCCTCAGACCTTTTTCACCAATGAAGCATGCTTTTAGTGGGTCAATCATCTCAAGATGGTCTTAGATTTATGTCATATAATACACAATATATAGATTTCTCATAGAAGGAGGCGTATGTTTTTGGGGTTTGGATCAAGGGAAATGCACCAATTTCAAATTTCCAAGGGTCATTGCCCGGTTGGAATTCCCCGGCAGATTTGTGTGATGAAAGACCTACGAATTCCAAACATGAAACCTTTTGACTGACGTAAACTTCCTGGTAGGGGCGTAACTGAAAGGGGCCCATAAGCATTGTGATAGGCTTACTATGGGTTCAATAAACCTGACCTATCCAATTCCAAACTATTTATTTGGAACTATTCCCCACTCAAGATGCAAGCGTCACCAGGATGACATTCAATTTTTTGTAGGGAATCTCAAGCTAAGCCTTTATTTGCCACTGGGGAATCCTGGGTGAGGGTAGATCCAAGTTATTGTATCAACTATCATGGGCAAAAAAAAGCCCTCAGGTGTCACAGAAGTGGTATCGCATTTCCAACCGCAGCATTGGGCTCCTTCATCAGGTGCATTGGGTCGGACAGTTTTTGGGATGGGGTTTTCAACAAAGAAACTGTTGATGTTGTTGTTGTTGTTGTTGTTGTTGTTGTTGTTGTTGTTGTTGTTGTTGTTGTTGTTGTTGTTGTGGTGGTAAAAAGTACCATGGACCCTCTTGCATGATCTTCAGATTGCACACCTCAAGTGCATAAAATTTTCCATTCTACAAGCTGCGGGAACCACAATATGGGTCCCCTTGAGGTCGCTTGTTTTTTTTTTCAAAAAGATTCAGAAGTGAAGTGGAAGCCTCCCCCCAAAACATCATGGCATCCATCAGTCAAAAGGCTTTTCCTTTTGGCAAAGAGGAACTCAACCTTCACGGATCCTTACCCGCAGCCGTTTTCCGCATCCCGCCGTAAACCCGCATCCCGTCGTTGCCCCAGAGACCCCGGGGGTTGCGTCGTTGCCGCGTTACGGAACATGCCGTCGATACGCACCACGTCGCCCTTGGGTACGGCCAATCAAAATGCTTCAGAGGCATTACGCCGACACAGCATTTTTGAAAAGGAGATGCGGGTGAGAATGAGGGTTGAACAAAAAGGTTCAGTTATGTTCAGTTTTTTTTTTGGCATTGGCATATTTTGTGCGTTTGTTATTTGGCTTTTAGTCAACCTCTTTTGGAGACCTTTTTTTTGGACATGAATCTGGAGGCAATGAAAGCAAGGAAATGCTGTTATTTGATACCCTTCCATTCTTGTGCGTTGGTTCAAATACGTACTGACGTGCTAAGAGGATAAAGCACAACCATATCGATCCAACTCATGTCGATGATATCGACCCGAATCATTCAGAATCGATGGGGTACACCCCGAAAGATTCACATGGAACTAGAAAATGATTGTTTCCAAAAGGAGTTTCCTTTTCCAGGAATTTATTTTCAGGTTCCATGTTAAACTTCAGGGGTTCAATCTTTCTTGTGCACTCTTGAATTCAACAGCATCCTTCGACTTAAGGTTGATTCAAAACCCATGGTGAACTGGACCCCTGTTAAAACTTCAACCTCAGGCACAACGAGAAAACCAGGCAAAAATTGACTGAAACGAAACCCGACTACGTTTTAATGCTAGTCTAGTAGGGGAACACTCCAATTTTTGAAATTTATTTGAATTGGGGAAGTATTATCATCATCACTATCATTCTTGCAGTATGATTGTCATTCTATAATTGTTGATTATATACGTTGGTATCATCAGCAGTATTCTGGTCAAATCCTAACGACCTCACACGACCTCATCCCAAAAGATAGCTGAGGAAGGGAAATGGGACCCCTCATTTCAGGGAAATCTAGGTTGTTGAAATATTATTGTTTGGCCAGATGTTTGGTGAAACAACAATTTCTAAAATGGGATGTTTAATGGTGAAACAACCATTTCGCAAGTAAAGCGTTGGTTAATCATCCAACTGAAACAACTGAAATAAATGTTATTGTTGGCTATCGTTGTTGTTCACACGTTGTGAAGCTCAATATTTCAATCCACTGGCTGCCACTTTAGTGGAGCCCTTTCAGCACCATGATTTTTCGAGCTTGCCACCAGCTTGAGTCAATGAAAAAAAACCCCATGGTTACTTAGGGTTTATAAGTAATTAGACAATCCAATTATAGGGGTATTGTAATAAACCATTAGTAAGGATGCCTATTAAACAATCAGCAGAATGGAAAATAAGAGTTTTAGTTTTTTTTCGTGGCTCAGGTTGCGTCGGAAACAAAAAAGAGGTTGTTTGTGTTGCAAAGGGGGATCATTATCAGTGATGACGCGTTTCTTTTCTGCTCGAGGTTCTTGTAATTGTAGGTATGACTTCTTTTTTTTAACGAGGAATGATAAACCAACTTCCAACCCGATTTTTCGTGTGCTGGGGTGCTATGAGTTGAAGTTTGTGGCATGAAGATGTTTTGCAAAAGGGAAATTGTTCTGCTACAAGGATTGAATATCGAGAAAGAAAACACATATGTGCCTTCTCTCCAAAACCATGATTTTTTAGGAGATAGACCATTTTTCTGCGGATTTGATGACGCTCTTCAGAAAAATGCTCGTGAGAGTTCTGTGAACAGTTGGGGGGGACTTCGATACTGTTTACATTGAAATGGTTTTTTGAAGAATTTGTCTCAACCACTGGAAAGTTCAATTGGAAATCGTGGATGTTTCACGGTGTTTTGCGCTCACCCCTGCGTTACAAGGAGCACTTAAGACGTGCACTTGCGGCCATTGAGAAGGACCAAAGGGCGGGACAAGAGAACAGTTTTTCTTGGTGCTGTGTACAGATCTTTGGCAAGTTGATTGTTTCCAGAGGCTGATATAAATATATATATATATATGCATACATACATGTTCATATATACATACACCAACAGCTGCAATACAATATACAGTATATATACACATAGACAGACATCCTTGTATCCCCCCAATCCTCGATCTGTGAACCTGGGAGGATTCCTTCAGATACAAGGATGACGTGTCAAGAAAGCCGTGGTTAGACTCTTGGGGTGAAGAAACAGTTGAGTTTGGTGTGGCTTGTGTGCTTGGTGTACTTTGGAGATCGGGACATTTCCTGCAAATCATGCGGATATCTGATATCTCATATGAACTGGGCAAATGTTGAAAAAGCCTTCACCAGTTTTCGGGAGGAGTCTCCCCATGCCGTGATTCGTCAGTTTTTGTCAGAATCCATTGTTGGATCCCACCCTGAAGTCTCTCTATCATTGGGATGGAGATGCACGATTTGGGACCCATGACCTAAAGGTACATATATGTATATCTATCTATCTATCTGTCTGTCTATCTATCTATCCATCCATCCATCGACCTATCTAATCTAATCTAATCTAATCTATCTATCTATATGTTTTTTTTTGTTTGTTTTTGTTTCTTATTTTTCCCCTTGAAAAACCCTTGATACGAGCTCAGTGTTTGTTTTGCTCAGACTCTTGAGAAACATCTTAATTCTTGAAGATGAAACCACATCCCCTGAGGGGCTCGGTTTCCCAGGTGCACACACACACACACATACAGTTTTCCGGTGGTTGCCTAACAAAAATAGGGACCACCATGTTTGCCAGAGCACACTAGTCATCAGTATCAAACGCTTGGCTTCTTATTTTTTTTCCGTGGGTGAGTTTTCATGCAACATGATAAATGTATTTCAAATTTGACAAGCGATACCTTTCCGTAAAAATCGGGATTCCTGAAGAACCCATCACCTCTCTTGGTCGTTTGGACCTTTATTTCGGCCCTACTTTTTTCGGATCCCAAGCCGCACAGCGGCATTGTTTCCCCAGGATGGTTCTTGGTCCAAGCAGCGAATGCGCTTAGCACAAATCGTGCGGAGTCAAACCTTTGAAACCATCATGGGTGTGGTGATTGTACTGACACTGGTGTTGCTCGGTGTTGACACAAACTAAGCATGATGGTTTTATGGCTGGTCAACCTACCCCCCCCCTAACGTACGCTCTGAAAAAAAGGGTTTAATAAGGTGTTATTAAGGGAAACCAATACAAGCCCTTGATAAGGCCTTATTTCTAAGGGGGGTAGGTTGCGGGGGGAGGGGGTTGGTTGACTGGCCATGACATGATGGTTGAGGGGAAAAGAAAAACCAAGGCTTGGTTGGAGCCAATTGATTAAAAAATTGTCGTGGTGAAAAGGGTAAAACTCAACGCAGGTGCATTTTCCACTTAAAAGAAAAAAGGTTAAACAGAAGGAATGACAAGAAGGAGACACCCCGTGAAACTAACAGCAAAAGCACCTGAAAATGGATGGTTGGAGTACAAGCCTTTCCTTTTGGGAAGGTCCGTTTTCAAGTGCGAACTGTTAGTTCTAGGGAGGGTAGAATTTGAATCAATCAAAGTTGAAGTGTTTATCAAAAGGTTTCCTTCCAGGCTTGGATGATAGGCTTCACCTCCAACCAGATAGGCTTCACAGGATGACTTGGAACCACGAAGATAATTTTTGCAGAACATCACACGAGAGGGTCCACTTTTTGCTTCCGGGGACAAAAAAAGACTTGTGAAGTTCAATGGAAGATCCATGTAGACCTAAACAATATATGAACAAACTCAGTTGGAATGTTTTCCACACCCTCAGGAAACTATTAAAAGATATTTTCCGTAGCAACTGATGGAAGGCTGTTGAGTGCATCTAGCGACTTTCCGTAGCGATAGAAACTTGATCATGGTCAGAGTCCTGCAAAAATCAAGGTCAAATGGTTATAAGGGCCGTTTCAGTGATTTTTTAAAAACAGAGCTTTTTAGATTTCAGAAGTTCAAAAAATGGACCTAATAAACTCCAAAATGTTTGAAAGTTCGGAAACTCCCTTCACCTCGATCGAGGTTGATGATCTTCGAAACCAATGCGGATGCCTCGTGTTTTCCTGAATTTCAACGTAACACGGAGGAATGTCCCTTTCGCAGTTCGGAGCATCTTGGATGAGTTGAGTTTTGATTCGCCGAGGTGACTGGTTTCGATGGGATTTTGGAAGATGATTTAGATATACAGGATGTTTTTTTTTGTAAGGCTTGATTTTTTAAAGGATTTTTTAGATATATATATATATAATATATAGGGAATTACGAATTTACGCAAAGAAAACATCTATAAAGGAGTTGATTGCGAGTTGATGTCAACCAAGATTTCATGGAGATTGAGATAGGGGTGTTCTTTCTTAAGGGTTACTGTATATAGTTAGATACTTTGACATGGCTGGGAGAAGCATTTTTTGAGAAACTGTAGCTTGTGGTTTGTCCCCATTTGTTCGAACCAGCTGAAATGTGGCATGTTTTTGTTTTTTTTGTGTTTCCCCTTTTCAAAGGTGTTTTGTTTGGACAAAATCCGATGAACATTATGAATATCAGAGAAATTTGGCTCTCACCGATTCTGACCGAATCAAACACACGGAAGATTATGGACTCAGTTAAGGGGGCAAATATGAGTTTGCCACAGTTCATCTTCACTTCGAGATTGAAAATGTGATGTGTCAGCCGGATCAAGTAACATTTTAATTGGGACCAAAAAACCCAGATTGACCAAAGTTCAGTTTGACAAAATTCATAGAATTATGATATCCAGAATCCAGAATGCAGTTTAAAAAGAAAGTAAGTAGAAAAAACGACACATGTTCAAAGAAAAGAGCATGATTGAAAATCAGGTATTTTGACTAAAGAAAAGACAATGATATTCAGTGATTGGAAAGATACAGATGTGATTTGAAAGAAACATTGGAGTCATTATTTTACAAAACGGGCAAAAGACAATTCATTTTCTGAAGCTCCATTTCTTTGGGGGTGGAGTTCATCAGCAAAAGCCGCCGGATTTTTTTTTGTTGGGTTTGGCATATACATTGCATAGTCAAGACAGTTTTATTACGGCAATTCATGTCTTTTTAGAGTTTAACATGTCTGTATAATTTTCACGCATTGTTTTTTTGTGGCTCGTTCCAATTTGAGGATCGATTGGTTGCAAACCTGCAATGCTTTTCTGCTGGTAATTTACACAGTGGAGTGTGCTTGCCGACTTTATGTGGAGCGTAGCATGTATGTTTCTCAGCCATCTGGGCCTGTTGGTGGGTGGTTTTTCTGAGCAACTGCCCCAAAAAACATGAGAAATGCTCAGCCACTGGGGCCCGTGACTTTAATGATTTTGGTGACCAACCAATACCTCCCTTGAAAGTAAGAGTCAGATTTTTTTTTGTGCAAACCAAACATGCTTGAAACCTCAGACGATGGATAGCTTACTCCTTTTTGGGCTGGCTCGAGCTCGAGAACTTTTTTCAAAGAAACAAAATCTTGAAAGCTCATGAGGAATTGGAAGCTTTCAACTGTGAACAGTACTGGAAACATTCCTGGTGTGATTTTTTTCCACCCAGGACTCAGGACCCCTCACTTTTTTAGATTTTGATGATCATTCTGGAATGGTTGGCGGTTGGCTGGGTCACAGTTGGTGATCGTGCCATTTTTGAGGTCTGATCTGTCGAGAGTTGTGGTTTTCAATTCATCAATAAAGCCTTAGTTGCTTAGTTTATCTAGGCATATTTAGGGGATTATACTATCCTCGAACAAAGATTATTGCCACTCCTGATAATTTCATGAATCGTGGCTCAATTCGTTGTTGAGCTTCACTTCAGTTCTGTCTTGGAACTCTACACCAAACCAGGCGAATGCACTGTAGCATTTCTTCAAGTCAAATCGAAGAACCGTTTGGCGCTGAGGTATGCAATGTTTGGAATGTGATCGTGCCTGAGACTGCAATCATCAACTATGTGGTGGTTTGAAAGATTTTTATTTTTACCCCTACCCGGGGAAATTATCCAATTTGATGAATATTTTTCAAATGGGTGGTTCAACCACCAACTAGTCAAGATCCGACAAGAACCCTCACCATCTCACCACTGTGGATAAAAACCAAAAGTTGACCTCCCATGGAACCACCAACCAATTTCCTGCCAGAAAGGATCTGAAATACTGTAAGGATTTTGGAACATGCCAACATCCTGCCAAGTCGGTTGGGAAACGTCAATTTTTTTGGTCGGGTAGCTGCATTTGGCCCAGATGATTGTCTACTAATTCCGACCCCAAGGATGAGACCAATCAAAAATCACCCCCGTTGCATGACCCACCCACAAAACGCGACGTTTTGGGTGCGGTTTTGGGTGCTGTAAGGGAGGGGGCTAGGTGCCACGGTTGGATTGTTGGGTGCTGTTTTCGGGGGTTGTTTTCCTTGGCTGTCAGGGATGTGTTTATTGACAATGAGCTTGAACATTAAGTTGCAGTTTTGGTGCGTTGTAGATGTTTTTTGAAGTGAAACCATGCTATCTGGCATCTATGCTGTGGTGTAATTTTTTGGCCTCGTTTTTGAGGCCGGCCAGTTTTCAATCTTTTCCATTTTGGTACCCCTGTTTTTTCGAGCGTGTAATACCCGAGTGACAACAAGAGCAATGAGAAAAACAAGCTGCTTGGTAGTGGCTGCCATCACGAATCCAACTCAAAAAAAGGACCGTGGATTCGATTTTATGACAATTGCAGGTCTTTGCAGTTGAGTTGTTTTCCTGGCATCTTTTCCATCTGGATCCGGGGTGCATGTTGAAAGGTTCCTTACACAAATCATTTGTAACGCCTTTTCAGTGATTTCCGCTATTGTTACATTCAATTTCATTTCTATTGTGTATGCACAATATTTATATATTATAAATAATATGCATGTTTTTATACACACACATATATATATATACCCAGAAAAACTCCCAGCTCTTCTCATCTTCCGCTTCTTTTATTCTCATTTTCCTTCACTTCCCCCCCAAGTAATCTACCAGCCAAGGATATGCTCACCATGGCTGCTGGATGGTGTAGCATCATCTTGGCACCCTTCCTAGATCTCAGCGTCTTGAGGTGCGCCATCAAAATACCAAAAGCTGGGTTTTGGAAACAACCGCCCGAGAGTGACGCGGGTTTTTACAAAGAACAAGTTTACGCAAAACATGGTTTACGTTTTGGGATCATTATTTTTGGAATCAGGAAGACATATTTATAGATATATTTAAAAACAATTCTTTAGTGGAAATTCACCTAAACTGAATGGGAAACAAGAATCATTTGACAGCAAACATGAGATTCTGACTTGGATTTTGGTGAGCAATGAAAAAACAAACTGGTTGTTTAGGGTATATGGGGGATCATACTACCCAGCTATGTGGGTATCATAATAAACCATTATCAGGATCCCTATTAAACGACCAGTATAATGGAAAGTAATATCATTTTTTCTTGTCTCAGGTCTGAAGTACTGTAGTTTATACGTCTAATTCTGGATGAAGTTTCTTTTACACCGTGGCTGTTTATTTGTCATCCTCAAGGAAGCTAAGTTGTTTGATCCCAAGGGCAATTAAACCACAAAAGGAAAAACACCCCTGAGATGATGGCAAAACAGTTGGAAAAATGCCCTTTCACATCATCATATAGGGTCATGAGTCCCGCTGAAAAGATGAAAAGACCTGTGAAACAATGGGGACGTAGCCCGTTTTTGTTTTTCAACAGGAAATACATCTACAAATGGTGGATCAGCTTTACGCAATCATGGCCACAGGTGAAACATGACCCCTTTCCTTTGTAGGGGATGAATCCTGAGCCTGGTTTTTTTTTTCATTCCAGTGAAGCATGAGTGTTGGGGAAGAGTGATAATATGATCACCCCTAAAGGTAGTTTGTTTATTGAAATTATCGCTTGATTTGTAATTGTGGTCACATAGTGGGGGTGAGTATCCTGATTATTTTGTTATCACTTCTAACAGACTATAGTTAGTTGCATATTCAATTCTCCTGATTTGAGGATTTCCCACAAAGATATTTTCATTTGACCAGATATCTCTTGTTGACTCGAGCGCCGTTATGACATTTATGAGCAAAGGGATGACTATGGGGGTGTTTGATGGTTGGATGTACAGTAGTTCTTTGCGAGAAGATAATCAAGTGAGCAGCATCAACACCCGCTATTAAGGTTGTTTTTTGAAATTTGTGTTTATGTACATATGAAAAGGAAGACCTTTCAACCTTTGATTTCACAGAGGTTCTTCACCATTTCGAATAGAACGTATTGAATAGGACTTGAATCATGCATATCAACGTGTTGGCTATCGGGAGCAGCAATCTACGGAAGGAGTCTCAGGGTTTTCTCAACATCACGGGGTAGCTAAGCAGCTAAAAGTATTTGAGTGGTCCAAACCATTTACCTAATAAGTCAGATTTAAAGCACTTGTATACACCCCTGAAAATTGACATGGCACTCAAAAATCACTCGAATCATAAGCTTTGAAGGGGGAGCTACTTGGAAAAGATCCATAGTATCTACCTGCAGATCGATTTTTTTCTCTCACAGGTGTTCTTTTACATCACATAATTATGAACCTACAAGCTGCTAATGTTACAAGTCAAGGTACTGTAGGTAAGGCATACTCTATAGTGATTCTGGTACTTCTGTGACTGGATACCAAGACCCTTTGGGTCTTTCCGACCAACCTGGGATTCCGTGGGTGATAATCGTTTGTACCCTCAGCAGTTTCAGGGAGAATGGTGGGTCAATACGGCTTTCGTGAATCCTATTGAATCTATCGAGTTTCACATTTTGATGTGTCAAATATTGAGGTTGTCACGATTCCTGTTGGGTAGATTCATGATGTGTCAAGATTGACAACCTCATGATTCACCTATAGGTTGTCAAAATCATCACGAAAACTTCGAGCTGCCGTTTTTTTTTCCAAACGTCATGCCCATAGGTGTTTTCCACGTCATGAGGGATACCACCTCGCCACACCTTTGGTGTTTCAACCACCGTTGGTTGCGAACTCGCTCACCGGGGGAAACTGGTGTCACGCCCGGTCCCTTGGGGTAAATGACTCGCAACTGCAACTGCTAAGGATCTTGCGCGTTGCCCGTTTGATAAGATTGGGGCGCTTGACCCTTGGTGGCGACGATCACAAGATTTTCCGAGTTACACTCCCGCAATCTGACATAGCAATGGAAAATCCACCATTTGAAGATGTATTTCCTGTTCAAGATGGGGATTTTCCATTGCTATGTTTGTTTACCGGAGGGTAACGATTGGCAGACTTTTGTCTAAAGGTATGTCCCGAAATTGGAACATGAATTTCTCCGCAGTCCTTGTCGCCAACATCTTGGGGAGTATACCTTTTGCCTTTCTGGGAAAGACTGTAGTTTTAAATGGTAGGATTGGAAAAAAGAAACCTGGTGGTGTTAAGATTACTAGAGATCATGCATGAATGCCCACAAGTAATAAGTTTTTTCTTGATGGGGGATGCGGAATTCCAAACCAGCGAGCAAAACAGCAGTTATATAAGCTTTGACTGATGATAGGTGATATAACAATGTCTGGAATCCTTTAGGGTACTGTGATGCGCATAGCAGAGGAAAGACCCTGAAAGATATGATGAGCACGAGAAACTCTTGGAGATTTGGACCGCTTAGGTTGGGTCCAGACCAAGACTTTGATGTTTTTGCGGGGAATGTCATCTCAAAGGGATCCAAAAGGTAGTTTATACTATACAAATTCTTTTTTTGAGGCTTTTCCAGATCGTTGTAATTAAGTTGATTTGAGCAGATTTTTAACGAATAACATGCAGCTGGCAGTGGTTACGCCATGATGACCTCGATTCACTGAGGATGATCTCAGTACCTGAGCTATACATCTTGGTGAGCGGTTTGAGTTCTAGCTTCAAGGTGAGGAGAAGTGGAAGGAGCTGAGTGCGAAGATGACTTATCTAAAATTGAGAAAAAAAGACATGTCCTGTAGGTATCTGTTGTGTTTTTTTTTGGAAATCACGGAAGATTTCCTTGATTCGGGGTGGTGAAGTGTAAAAGGTTTAGAAAGATGACAAGCTAGTGGTTTCCAATTTGGTTGAAAGTTTACTCCTGAAAATTCCAATCGGACTGTTACATGTTTGAGATGGATTGAAATAGATTGACTCATCATGATTTGGACAGGTTTTTTGCAAGACAAAAACCTCAACGAAAGGGCTTCCCCCCCCAAAAAAGGATGATCCTGCCAGCACGATTTCTCAATTGCAAACTTGTTTTTTTTGTTGTGGGAGTGTGAAAATACTGAACCCATAGCAGGCAATTTTTGGTACCCGGCGCAGAAGTACAAAACCCCCTGCAGTTGTGACCACCCGTGGATGAACAAAAAAAAATGCGGCCTTGAACCAAGCGGCCTTGCAAGGCCATCTTGTTTGGTTCCATTCTGCTCATTGGCGTCATTGCATCTGGGACGATGTCTGGTGGAGGTGGATTTGTTTGTTTGTTGTACAGGTTTCGTCGCTTGTAGAATGGTACCTACGGTGGATGGAAGAAGTCCTGCACCACCTGGGAGGCAAGAAACCATGTAATAATGAAATATGTACCATATCAACTGGTTAGCCGGATTTTTTCCATCAACAGTATGACTATATGATCAGAGCAAATATAGCTTCCAGTTGTGGAAAAAGTCAGCTTCCAAGCATTTGATAGTGATAGGTTCCTGGCTGATCGGCTAGAAGATTTTGAAGACAAGTATATCAGGTTTTGCCGATGTGTTCCCTATATATATATATAAATCAACTTGCAAAGGTTTCACCGGCAAAGATGTGTTCATACCTTTCCGGGTCTTGAATTCTTAAGTATTCGCCTTTTTTTTGGTGTGCTTTTGTGTATTCAAAGAATCAAGTTGCATTGAAATTTTGAGAACTTTTGGGGATGAAATCTGGGTCCTGGACCAAACCGACCCCAGCCATGAAGACCACGTGAAACGTGTTGCTGAGGTTGTTTGGTCCATCATTGTGGTAGAGTTCCTACACCCAGTCAATGTGGCGAAGCTGGGCGAAATCAACAAATTACCTAAAAAAGACCTATAGAACTGCTTTCGGAAAAAATCCAGGAGCGGAAGATGAAAATTGTCAAAGTAAATTCCAGTAAAAGAGGGGGTGAGATACAAGGGTGGTATATAAACTGTAAGTTTTGGAACATGTATCCAGACTGCAAGAATCGTGTCGTGCTTGGGTACCTGTATGCCTTCCAGTGTGGTACATGGACATGATGATGTTGTGACTCCTGGTGAAATTTGAAATTACCCACAACAAATCTCCAGATTGATGGTGGCCCCTCAAATTTTGAATCATTTTTGGAATCTTCGTTTTCTGGGGTATGATTGGCCCATTTGATGTAATGATATTTTTTCTAATGGATGACGAAGATACGTAAATACTCCCTGGAAGTTGAACAGCTGGCCCTTGAAAACTGATGCCTTCGCCAGACAAATCCTTTCCTTGATTGGGAAATCTGACACATTTTCAGGGGGCTAATTGGTAGCTCAACCAGCACCTTCCTTAAACTTGACACCTGGACTTCCATTTGATGTGTCAACCCGGATTCTTTCTGGATTTTTTACGAGTTTTACCGAAGCTCCTCTTGGGAAACCTGGTTCTTTCGGGGAAGGGAGCCCAGGACTACCCTCCAGAGAACTAACATATCCCACCTTATGGGAAAAGGAAAATCATCTTCAAAATGCCATTTTTTGGGGGATATGTTAGTTCCCTGGAAGGTATTTTCCCTAAAGTTCCCCTCCAAAAAAATTCTACAAAAACTTGGGTTTTTTTGACGGTTCCAAAAAAAAAAATCGACCTGAGGATTAGCTATCCCGATTGCGAGCGATGCCCCCGGGGCTTTGCCACAGTCTTTGCAGCCAGCTTAACGCTATTCTCACAGATCGTGGCTGGTGATCAATGGAGCTCCATCTCGGTGCCCTTAGCAGAAGCTCGTTTTTCTTCTTGGACGACGTGGCGGTTTTTTAAACGGCGAGTTTTTGTGCCGTTTTTGTTGGTTGGGTTGGTTCCAAGAAAGTTACAACACACACCAAAAAATCGCGAACACCTTGAGGCAATCCCCTTAGCCAACCATGAAAGGAATCACTATTATAGCCTGTTGGTAGAGGTTGAGGGGTGTGTTCCAAAGGTGTGCTGAAACAACCTTAGATTAGTCGGTTTCCCTTGTTCAATTTTAAGGGGAAGAGTTGATCTGGTTTTGTCAGGTCATGGAAAATCATCCAATCCAAGGTAGGCAATGAATAGTAACCACTGAGAAACATACCAGATGTATATATATATATATATACACATACAGATCTAACAGGTAGGGTTTTGGTGGGGGCGCTGATGATATATATATATATATACATACATACCGTTTTTCTTGGGTGAAAATAGATGGCGAGCCTGATCGAATTGGTTTCTTATGATTGAAGATGCCTCTTCACTTCCCCGGATCACTTTGGAGTAACTTTTTAAAAAAATACTTTTGATTGGATTACTAGGTGGTGGCAACTCAAATATTTTTCATTTTCACCCCTAAAATTGGGGAAGATTCCCATTTTGACTCACATTTTTCAGGAAAGGGTTGGTTCAACCACCAACCAGATTATCAGCATTCCTAGATTTGTTTTGTTTGGACCCCTTTTTGGAACAGCCTGGAAAGTTGGCATTTTTTCTTTCAGGAATTCCGTCCATGGACTGCTCCCCTGATGTTCTTCATGATGACCACCATTTCTTTGGGCGTCATGAACCTCATCTTGGCCGTGTGCCTTGGGCGGATTCTGATTTTTTTACCCAAGGGTTGGTAGAGTTTTGAAAAAGATGGTGTTCCCAAATTTCCTTGAAAAATAAGACTTCAGGTTTGGATGGGATTTGGGAATGACAAACTGCACGCACAATTTTTCTTTCAGGTGGTGAAAGGATGAATGATAACACAGGGCAAATTTGAGGTGAAGAAAGGGAACCCAAAATCTTCAAGATGATCATATTTCACCTTTCAGGATTCAGGTACCTAATTTGGAGGAATCCTGTACCTTATAAGGCTGTTTTAAGGGGTGGGTATTCCCTTACATGGACCAAAAACAGCTTATATAGGGTGAGTACCTGGGTATTCCCTACCATGGGCCTTACATACAGCTTGTATAAAAGGTGAGTACCTCCATTTTAGGTGAACATGTTGGTGATTCTTTGCTTTCCATTGTTCCCCTCCTGGGAATTAATATATTTAGCTTTGGGGAGGGTAGTGGCAACAACGCTGGCGTTCGGACCCTGTAGGGAGTCCTGAGTTGGCTTGGTCCGAGGGGAACACGCAGGTAGCCCCTCCAGCTTTGTTCCCTCCTATCATGAAGCTTGCTGAAGGAGTACTTCTGTTTTACGGCTGAAATTCGACCCCCACTTGGAATTTATAAACTCCCTGTGTGAATCACAGATAAACTACCAACCTCAACTCGTGCTGAAAATATAGCCATCAACAGTGCTAATTTGTCTTGGCTCTCCAGCCCTTAGGATTGTGGAGAAGGCAGCCGAGGCGCGTGCCAACAACAAAGAACGCAACAAAATGAAGAAGGAGATTGAACGAGAAGCGAAGCTTGGCAAATCCCGGACTTATCAGTTAATCACCCGGGTTATACACCCCTGAAGATTAACGGCTGGAACATAATCATGGGTCGGTTATTTTCCTTTCTTTTCATGGGTGATTTGTAGGTTCCATTATTAATCTTCCAACCTGTACATCTCCAAAATGGAAGAGCTGGAAGCTGAAAAATGGTCTCATGAATTCCAGTTAGCCTCATGGATTCCCTTTCATCTCATGGATTTCAAAAAAAGGTTTTTAAAAAAAGGTTTTTGAGTCCTCATCCTATTTGTACGACATTTCTTTCTGATGGATCCCATGTACCCAGTTTGAAGATGAAGACTTCCCAAAACATCCAACTTCAAAAATTGATGGTCCCCCCAAGTGGTATAGCAGCAGCATCCAGCATCCTTGGAGGAGGTGCATTAAAAAACATCATCCGCCCCCAAAAAATCAAAGTCATCCGTCCAGGGAATGAGTTTTTTCTATTTGTCAAATCCACACTGGCGTGTAAATTGCCTCAATTCACAGCTTTTTCCAGGGGTTTTCGAAGACAACTGAACAGATGTATTTTTGTATATGAATTTATACATAGATTTGGTTGATTTTTATGACCAAATGTAAGTAAATATAGGTATATGTAAATAACATATATATATATATATAATGTATATATATATACAATGTATACATATATATAATGTATATATATAATGTATATATATAATGTATATATATGTATACACGCAATTACGCAATAGACTGTGTTTGGTATTTACAGCCCGGTTTCGTTAGCCACTCTGGTGAAGTTTTTTTTTCCTAAAACTAAAACTGTTGGATATATGGGAGGTGAGGGTCCCCACCATCGGAATTTTGTTGAGATCATCAGATTGGTGGGTTATCACAGAGATCCTCCGAGGCAAATGGTGGAATTAGCCGTACTCTGCGATGCACTGGATGGTGATAACAATGGGAAAGTGAGTTTGGATGAGATGCTGGATGGTTTCTAGGATCAAACATCTGCTGTGATATTTCTGGGAGCGATTTTTAGTTGGTGATCTATTTCCCTACTATTTGGGGAGCGATTTGGAGCACCAGAATCTTCCAAATCACAGGGTAGTTTGGTGAAAGTTCAAAGAGTTTTTTTGTCCGAATCTCTGTTAGTCATTGGTCGATTGGTTCATTTTCGGCCAAGGTGATGCGTATACTTTGGATGTACCCCCCAACTCAAGATGCCAGCCACCACCAGGATGACTGTGGGATTTTCAGGTAGTACATCCCACATCCCAAGCAACACCTTGATTTGCTACTGCAATCCTGGTTGGGGGGGAAAAATTTGAAAACGTTAAAAGCCCAACATCTCTGACAAGTTAAAGATCAGTAACTGACAACTCCCTGAAAACTAACATGGCTGGCTGGAAACTCACCTTGGCTGGCTGGAAACTCACCTAAATTTTTGTTGATTGGAGATGCATCTCCCCCCGAATGCTGGAATTTTCCATGGTCATCAGACAGTTTTTTCAGCGAGTGTTTATGTAGAAATTCTACTTGGAAAATCTGTGAAGCTTTGTCATGGCAAAGACATTTGGAGCCATAAGGACTTAACTTCGTAAAGATGACCCATCTTGTCTCATGACATAGGACATTCCAAATTTGGATGTGGAGGTGGAAAAAACCGTTTGAACGCAAACATGCATTTTATGAGTGACATCATTTCTGCTCAGGATATGGGAATCACCCCCAAAAGTGGTATTCATTGTCTTGGAGGTGGGTGAAATACAGTATGATCATCAATCTAGACGTCAAAATTTCCTTTTCATCCGAGTCACAAAAACGTCCAATGTCTTTCTCTACAACGCCCGTTTTTTTTGGCGTTGTTTGTTAGCAGATTGGACGGCCTCAGGTTTTGACAAGCACGATACCTTCTACAAGCTCATGCAACACATGGATATTGCCACTCCGAGTGAACAACTTATTGACCTTGTGGAAGGATTCCGTCGAAGAAAGGGAGAAAGGATGATTTTTTTTTCGAAAAGATCGCCTGACAATATTGATACAGATATACTGTAGAGGGAACTAACAGATATCCTCTACTGAGTCTATGATTTTCCTTTTCTGAAGGTGGGATATGTGAGGGTATACCCCAGACCCACCGTAGACCCCCCGACCCTAGGGTATGTATATATATATATATAGTATATATATATATATATCTAACACCACCCAAGATCTACGACTCTTTCATTTCTTCAATGGCACTTACAGTCTGAAAATGCATAGTTGTATCAAACAAATTGGTTGGACTCCTCTGATCTTGGTCCATTTTTATACTCAAAATGGGACCAAAGTTGACCAAAAACTCGGTACACTCCGGTAAACTAACATAGCTGGCTGGAAAATGGACCTACCTTGAAGATGCATTTCCCATTGAACATGCTCATATTCCAGCCAGCTATGTTAGTTTACCAGAGGTTCCTGTTTTCTTTTTGAAAAAAGGCCCGTGATGAAGTGGAAGTGGTGTTCAATGTGCTCAGCGGCAAAGGGACGGAGGTGGGGGGGGGGAATTAGCTGGGTGGTTTCGAAGATTTTTCGAAAAAAAACCCTGGAAAATACCTTGGAAGCGGAAAAAAACGAAAACGGAACTTGAGAGTTTTTATCCCGGCAACAAGAAACTCATCTTCCAAAAGCCACAATTTTCTATGGTTCTATAGTTCTATGTCTTTTTCTTCCGGGGTGTACTAATTTAAGGAAATGATCCAGATCCAGTTGGACTACTGTACTATTTTTCAATTGGGTTGAAGCTACCAGCTTGATAAACATGGGCCGAATTTCTATTGAATGGAATTTGATCTCGGCCACTTCTTCCAACTTTGGACTTCCGTAAACCCTGAGATTTCATGTTAAACTCGAGGGGGGATGTCAGGCTCTGGAAAAATGATTACTTTCCAGTTGCAACTTACTGCAGATCATTGCCAGCGCTTGCAACAAATGCCATCCTTTTTTGGCGCCACCTGCATGGTTTCAGGAAGCATCCTCTATAAACATGACAAGAATCATGACAAAAAACATGCCGGGCATTCTGCGTGTGCTTGACCCGTCAACACGTGTGTCGGCGGTATTTTGTCAGGGACAGCTTCATTTAGTCATCTTGGAAGGATGAAAGACTGCAAATGTTGCTGCCAATTCTTGTGAGCTTTGCCCTGAAGCCGCATATGGAGAACCCGCAGAATCATGGGAACCAATATTCATCCCTCCAACACCCCCGAATGTCCTTTCAATAGTGTCTTCTTTCTATGTAAGCATTTGGAGCGCATATATTCCCCTGATTCCCATCCCGAATTCTTCACTTCATCATGATTCAACCCCCCAAAAATGACCGGGGCAACGCCTTTGTTGGGTAAGCGCGAAAAGAAGATCCAAAACACACAACAACCCAAAACCCTCAAGGCACACATCTCCACCAAAAACTACCCAAACTTTGTCAGGTGGATTATATGGAATTTTGCCAACATCTCAGTACTTTCAACAAGAGAGATCCCATGATGATCCAATCGATGATCAAATATTCTGTGATGGAGCTGAGTGGCTCGGCGTTCTGGAGAGGCGTATATAGAGGTTGATGGTTGCTTCAGAAATCTGGTGGGCTAAACCAGTTGAGTTGGTAGTTTATCCCAGCATTTACGACGGCTTTTATACATCCCAGGTGGTGCTTAACCGGATTCCTGAACCATCAACAGTAGAGTGATGGATAATTTGGTGGAGAATAGTCTGTGGATAATTTTTTGAAGGTTTGGTTTGCTGCAAGAAAGCTTGTGAGTATATAGATTCTCATGAAGCAATTTTGCCACTATCTCGGGAGTACATCGATTATCATGAAATAATTGACTACTAGCAAACATTGGCCTGCTAAATGGCTTGTTGGGTTATACACAACTACACAAAGATCATGAAAGGGGTGATGTTTTTCTTTAGGTCCATGACATGGGAAAAATGTCAAAAACAAACCGCCCTCGTCGTTGAAAATGGTTGAAACTATTTTTCCAACATCTTTTTGGGATGAGAATCCCAAAACCTTATGAAAGACATAAACCCCCCATCCAAACAACTTGTTTCCAAGGTGAACCTAGCAGGTATGACATGTGGAAAATTTTCGTTGCGACAGTGGATAAACAGTTTTCAAAGGTGTCAGTTTTTGCGGGTAGATGAACATATACATTTGAACTTTAGGGAACCGAAGGTGTACTGTTGATGGACAAAATGCTGAACCAGTTGAGATGCCTAATAAACGAGAATTTGTGGGAGATTTACAACATCAATTGGTGCAGGACTTTTCCAGCACCAGAAGACTTTTCCAGCACCAGAATTCTCCATTTTGCTATGTCATTTTGTCATGGCTGAGATTGATATCATATGATGTATGTTGTATATACAACTAGATACCTATACACATCAGAAACGTAGATTTGTACATATCACTACGCAGTATTTGCATGAATTTGTGATGTATGTATTCGTTTACAAATGCAGATAGACCTACATACGCATCAGTGGGTTTTGTAACGCTGCTCACCATCCAAAGCCGAGTCTCCATTAGCAGTCCTTGGCCGCTTCAAGATGTGGAAGCCCAAAATTCAGGTTCGAAGTTTTGAATAACCAACATTGAAATGTGGTGGTTGAGTAGCAGGATTATTTGCTTCCAAAAAGGGCTGTACTTCAGGATGAGATATTAGAATTCAGCGCTAGACTCTCATCATCTCAGCTCCCACGTTGCTCAGGACATGTCTTGAAACAAGATATAATGGAGGCGGCGATGGTGAGGGCTGTGATGTTAGCAACAATGGGATGGTTCGGATCTGACTGCATGTATGTAGGGAAAAAAAACCCTTCACATACCCTCCAGCAAACTAACATATCCCCCAAAAATGGCATTTTGAAGATGATTTTCCTTTTCCCGTTTGGTGGGATATGTTAATTCCCTGGAGGGTATTCTGAAATGAAATCACCAAACTCTGAAATTTTAGAGGAGGTATGATGAACAAATGATCATTGGGATGTCCTCTTATCTCTTCCCACTTTCCTAAGACACTTTTTTTTTAAAAATTTTCTAAAGGTGCGTAGCTCCAAGCAACCAGCCATTTTTTTTCCGTTGTCTGGATTGAAAGCTAAGAAACACTTATTTGAGTCGTGAGCTTGGATTCTTCTTCACAAGGGGTATATAATATCATGGCTGGTCAATCTACCCCGCTACGCCCCTAACGTAATCCCCCTCAGAAATAAAGTTTTTTTTTTCTGCGGCCTTACCTAGGGGAAACCAATGATTAGGGCGGGGTTGGTTGATCTGCCATAATAGAAATCACAGGCGGGCCGTTAATTTTCACCTTTCCAAAAAGACCTGAAAAGTTGAAAGAAAATTCAGCTTGAGATTCTGAGATTGTTCTTACCCCTTTGAGTGCCCAAGTGCGTAGCCACAACACAGCTGTTTTTTTGAGAGCTATTTTTTGAGCCATTTGTTCTTATTTGAAAAACCTTGATTCAACTTATATGAGCAATGAGAAAAAAGACAGGCTTATTTGGGTTATAGAAAGGATGACATCCTACCCAGTTCTAGGGATTATAACAAGCCATTACATCGATCCCTAATAAACCAAGCAGTATAACGGACGAAACGGACGAATCATTACCATGGACACCTGCTGGTTTTCACTTCACGTATCGAAGGTGAGTTGCATCGGTAGTTGAGATTTATGCTGAGCAAACGGTATACTCCTCCCTGCAATTAACAGTGAATTTTCACCTGACCTGACCAGTCTAACTCCCAAAAAGAAGTGAATCAAAAGTCCTCCAAGCTTCATTTTCAGGTTTTTAAAAATCTTGCAGGGAGGGTCAGGTTTTTGCTTCTTGTGATCATTTATTTCGGTTTTCCGGGATGGCACTTTCGTTTTACACTCTGGTAGGCTTGAAGATGTATTTCCTATTGAAAATGGGGATCTTCCCTTGCTGTGTCAGTTGACCAAAGGGTACATCCTTTTGATTTCACCCGGAAAAAAGGGACATCCCCATTTCAGTTGCCCAAGATGTCTTTTGTCCCAAAGGCTCTTCGGAATCAAAACCAGATGCTGGAGGTGCGGGTAAACATGGGGTATTGAATGTTATTTATGTATACATACATGTTTACATATATGTATATGTATATGAATCTATGATATATATATATATATATACACATATACATACATTTTTCTTGAGGTTTGAAACATTTGTTCTTTCGATCCCTACCTGGGGAGATTCGATCCAATTTGAATATCTTTTAAAAGGGGGTGGAACCCGCCAACGAGTCTTGGGTGTTTTTCCACCTCCGAGCAACAGTGACCACCAGGATGATGAAATGCTCACGCGGGGGGAATCGCTGTAAACCTTCAAAAGTGCCACTGGTTGCCGGGAGGCGGCCACACCCAATATACATGTATCATATCTATACACATACGCATACTAATATGTGTATATATACTTTTATATATTCATATTTATATACGTGTGTATACATATATACATACCCACCAGGAACCTAACACATCCCACCAAACGGCAAAAAGTAACATCATCGAGTTTTGAAGACCTTAAAGTCAGTCATCCACATTCTTAACAGATCCAAAATTTTGGTGCCACAAACCGAAACGGGGGGTTGCCCAACAAATAGTGGGTTTGAAGATGTTTTTTTCTTTTTTAAATCCTTTCTGAAAAGCATGATTTTCAGCTTTCATGTTAGTTTTTGGGGGTGTAGTTGAAAGTGGAATCCCACTTTTTAGAGCATCCCTCCCTGTTTTCTTTTTTTTTGCGGAGGAACATCCTACTAGTTGGAGGGTAGAAAATAGCAACATGAAGACTTCACTTGGATTTCTAACTTCGTTGGGATGTTTCACATGTTCCCCCCCTATGCACGATGAAATAAAGTAACAGTCCTTGGAATAAAACTTCATCCAGTTGAACTACATTCACCTAATCATCGAAGTGCAGATTTCCATGAAAATTGCATGAACAATTCGTCCCAAATTGCCAGGAGCAATTGGACCTCCTGTCGCATGTTCCTTCTTGCGCCGAAGCGGCACAGGACAGTTGGGCGGTCATGGAGGGAAGGTGGAGGGACATTCCCTCAACCTTAAGGTCAAAATAGAGGGCCAAGATGCCGATACCAAAAGGTAGATTAGTAGTTTGGGTCCTGAAAAGAAAATGAATATGTAGGGACGGTTTTTGCCATCTACTTTTCAAGTACTGTAAAAAAGATGAGGGAATTTTGTGGGAAAAAAGGTGACCTACCTCCTCACATAGGGGTCAGGCAGTCTGTTGAAGTGGCTGTGTTTATCTACCACTCCTATAAACTAACATGGCAAGCTGGAAAATCCACCACTTTCTGTAGGAAATACATCTTTAGATAGTCCATGTTCCAGCTATGTTAGTTGACCGGAGTGTATGTGGGTAAGTAGAATCTGGATTTCACAACCTCAATTTGGGTAATATCCAAATGATGAGACCAACACCGTGATAAGGGCTAAAACAACAGAGATGCTGAGATGGACGGTTCGAACAGCTAGGACCCTAGCTGTTTTGAATTTAAACTGGGACTCTGCATGTGATCCGATAATATAATAATGTAATAATACAAATACAGTTTTGCAAGGGGATGCATGCAGAGGGATATATATATATATATACATATATTTCATTCTCAGCCTCAAGCAAGCGCAGAGCAGACCAGCAAGTTTGGACATGTTGATTTCAGTCGGGTACCTTTGCCTTCAACGTTTCATTGATTCTGTATAAGTCTGTCACAAGTCAACAGCCATCAGCAATGCTGCACTTGCGGAAAAGGTTCTTGGTAAAGACCTTGTCCCATAGAGTTCATAGCTCTGGAAAATGGCAAAATTGTATCTATTGCCGGGTAGTCCAACATGGTAGTGGAAAGTTGTCCTCTTTTCATGGTCAGCACAATTTAAAACTTTTGGGTTGTTGCCAACAAATCATGCTAGACTATGAAGCTGGGATGTTTCAAAGACGTTTCAAAGTGAAGTTCACCCCAAGGAAAAGACCCCTTTACAAAGACGAGTCATGAACCACGTTGTTGGCCCCTCTCCATTGACCATCAAAACGCTGGAACATGTTTGAATTCTCATGTAGTCTCAGGACTTTCACCATTATGACATCCTCAACATTATGAAAGAATCCGGGGACAGACACCACCCAAATAGTTTTTATTTTTCGTGGGGGGAAGTCTCTAGCGTTTATTTGAGCAGCTTTGCCAACATGATGAAAGATGATCAGATAGGATCAACAGTGGAATTCGGGTGGAGGATTTCCAAATCAATGATATCGGTGACCATTTGCCCCGCATTTCGTACCACGTGTGGGAGCACAGTAGGGATGTAACGTGCCCTAGGAGAATCTCACTTTTGAATCATGGTAATTTAAGGGTACCTCCACCATGCCACGCCTGCCAGGAAACAAGGCCTCATTAGGGGATCATTAGGTTAATAACCTCTTGGTTTGGGGGCGTGGCATTGAGGGGTATTTTTAGATACCCATGATTCCAAATCCTGAACAAACAAACCACGCTCGCTGCAGGACTTGCAGAAGAAACGCTTGCTTCGACAAAGCCAAAGCTACTGGGAAGTTGGAATTGGAAGGTCATCACTTGTCCCATAATTAGATTTATATGATCTATATATATATATATACAGTATATTGTGGGATGCTCCTGTTGATGGTTCAGAAATCCGGTGATCACCACCTGGGATTTGTAAACCCCGTCGTAAATAATGGGATAAACTACCAACCTCAACTGGTGAGTTTACCGGATTTCTGAAGCAACCATCGAAACCGGTAGTGGGGACCTCCAGCCACCACCAGGATCTTGCACAATTTTGTTCTTCTGAGCTCCCTATAACTCTTTTGGGGCATGTAGAGCAAACTCCCAGAAGCGTTGTTTAATTGCATAAGAGGGGGTTTGTCTATATTTAACCAACCTTAACATGCTAGTTGCATCTAAAAAATCTCACCGAAGAACATCGATATGACAGGGCATCATTTGGAGTTGCAACTAGATTTTCAAGCATGTTTAAGCCATGACTTTGGGGGAGCGAATATTTCGGAGAGTGCGAAACATGTATTCGAAGGCCAAGACTTGGGGATGTATCTCTTTGTCCTTTAAGGATATTGGGGGGGATGTTCTACTAAACTTACCAAATCTTGGGCAACAAGTTGGAGATGTATATCAAGTTACCTTATTGACTATGGACTAATCCAAGTTATTCCAGTTGTATCTTGTGAAATTAAAAAATCATTAAGTTCATGTGGGGTCATCCTAAGACTAGATGGTTGATCATCTATCAGGATTTTACAGTTTTTTTGTACAAATAGAAATAGCCCATTAAAACTTCTGACACCTGCACCAATCAACATGGTACCAATCAAGATCAAGTGATTTTTTGATTGGTTTTGGCGGGGTAAAAGGCGCTTAAAGATTCTTCGGTCCCAAAAATGACTAGCACACTGATTCGTGTTGTTGAGTGTTTGCAGTGACGAAAAACCTTTCAAGGGATGACATTTGTCCGATGCAAGATGGTTTTTTCATATAAATCTAAAAGTTTCCGGCCATTCATGCACCAAATCCCCTGCAAGATGATAGAGTTTTTTCAACATTTTTAGGCTCCTTAGGTACTGACAATGAAAATCTGAGCCACCAAAAAGGGTGCTGCTTTAAAGAAAAAATGCAATGTTTCGTACAGGAAATCCACGCGGCAAAAGGCGGACAGTCTGGTCATGTTCCCAGATTTGTGCAAGCACCAATTCCCGACAAAACACTCACAGGGCAAAAGGAAGCCCTACATGGTGTTCCCCAGCATCCAGTTGTTTGGTCTGCCACTCCTAAGATTGCCATGATATTTCTTTGTCCCACATAGTACCTGTATAATACGTACAGACCAGTGCAAGGTGCCGTTCTCATCGATTTTTTTGTATCCACTTTAACTTGGCATTCCAATCATCAAAGATTCGCTGTATCAGATGATGGTATCATATATGCATCCATCACATCTCAACACATTAAATCTCGGGATAAATGTCCAAGCATCAACAACTTTCCCAACAAATCTCCAAAGACTTCAACCAATCTGCCTGCAAACTGCATCTCAGCCCAACCCCCATGGCCCCAACCAATCTCCAACACTTGAGGTGAAGAGAAGAAGCAGGACGGCCATGTGATATTCTATCTAAAACTAACATAACCTCTGAAAATAGGCCATCCCAAAAAGGAGATGAATCACCTTCCGACTTCCAACCATTGATTTTCAGCATGTCAGTTTCAGGGTATCCAGGCATGAAAACTTGATCGTTTTGATTTGGGCAAGTTTTTTTTCTTTTTGGGGGGGGGTTGGGAAGCATAATTGGCACATCTTCAACAAAAAAAGGGTACTGAAGAGACTATGAATTAGTGGTAGATAACCATGGCTGGAGAAATTGAGTGACGTTCTCAGATCTCAGAACTGAGGGGATTTTAGGGTGACTCGGTGACAGTGTGTTGGCGTGGACGAGGGGCTCCAAGAAGTAGCGAAAAGAACCATGGTTTCTGGGTGAATCATAGCCACCTCCTAGGATCCTAGAAGGTAGCTGGCTACAGGATCCTGGGGGAATGATCAAATTCTCCCAGATGGTTATTAAGTTATATCGGATATGATTTTGGCAGCAAAATCCAGATATGTTTTGAAAAATCATCTTGAGTCGATATTTCGAGAACTAGAAAAAAAATAAAAAAAACCCGTGAGACTAACAAAAATTCGCCCAAATAAGTTGTCGCTCCCAAAACTCTTCAAAATACCCTCCCTGAAACCAACATATCCCCTGAAAATAGACCACTGGAAAAGGAGATTCCTATTGTTTAAACCACCATTTTTGTGGGCTTTTAAAATGTTAGTTTCAAGGAGTTAGTAAAAACAGGGGGATTTTTGGATCAGATTGTGGGTTTTCCATGTTTTTTTTTTCCGATGTTCCGGATTGCTTTTCGCAGCGCCGTGGGTGTGTGTTTTCTTCAAAAATTCGGGCTGTACAAGTAGGTCATTGAAGTGATTTTTTCCCTCAAGGGAACTGCTCCATGTCGATCTTTGTTCCCTTTTCCAGGGAACATGTCCATATCCCACAAAAACGAAGAGGAAAAAAACTCATCGACTCAGCTTAAGGGTTGGGATGGCTTTTAGTTCTCAGGATGGTGTATATGTAATTATATAGTTACCCTCCTGGGAACTAACATATCCCCTGAAAAGTCCATTTTGAAGATGATTTTCCTTTTCCCCAGGTGGGATATGTTAATTTCCTGGAGGGTATATATAATATAAGTATTACTTCCTCTTCATAGCTCTATACACCTGGGTTCCCCAAATGACGATTGGAATCCGGGACTTCTTTTTGGGTGTTGAAGCACCAACAATGGACATTTCAACAGGTATATCCAGGTAAAACCCTCAACTTCTTCGAAGAAATCTCCAATCTCCATCACTCTCATCATTCCCATCCGCAGCTTCCAGGATTCCCTTTGTTTGCATTTGATGATGACTTTTTGTGCGAAAAAAAAAAGTTTCAGCTTTTCCAGCCATCCCCAAACAGTAAGAAAAAACCAGGCACCCAAAACCACCTGACAGCTTCCGAGCTGCCAGCCGCCAGCCTTTGGAGGAGTCCAAAAAAGAACGCAACTCCAAAGCGATGGTTTCCTCGGAGGCTTCATGGACCAATTTGGATCATGTGAACGAAGCCTTGGAAGCGGCCTGTAACTTGGGATAACTTGGAGGATGTTTTTGTTTTGAAGGTCAAAATCGATCCCATCATTTTTCCATGGTGCAACATGCAACCAAAGAACACGGGGGTTTGGGGGGGTTCTGTTTTTGATGGGTGTTTTTTTTTACTCAATTTTTTGATGTTTTGATTGGTCTCTTGTAGTTTGACATATTGATGTGTTTTTTGTTGTTGTTTTTTGGATCACTTTGTTTTTTTTTGGTGAACTATCACATGACATTGTTAATGTTGTGAAGGGAAACATCTACTCCCCCCTCGAAAACTAGCATACCCGATATCCGATATCCGCTGAAAATTGACGGGACTGGAAGATGATTCATTTCCTTTCATAAAACTTTAGACATGGTCCATTTTTTCAGGGGAACATTTCATCCATTTTCTCGGAGGCCATGTAACTGGAGCTTTTTATCTATCAGGTTGTGTTATTTTTTTGCCATGAAAGGATTTCTACTTTAGGAAGTTCTGGTGTTTAATCGGTATGTACACCCCCGAAAACTAACATGACAATGGAACATCACTTTTTTTTTTTTTCGCAGGAGATACATCTTCATTCATGGTTGTTTTTCCAGCCAGTCATGTTAATTTGCAGGGGAGTCGTCCCTACTTCAAAGCCTCTTTTTTTAGAGACCATAGGCTTCAATGGGGATGTCTAGATGTCGTCTAACGGGTTGGGTTTTTGTGAGGGCTCCACTAAGGCAACATTGAACAAAAGGTTTACAAAGATGTAGCCATGAAGGGACGACTTGCCCCGAAGATGGCAACACAACATAGAGAAATCATGATATTCCAATTCATTTCTTCATATACTTCATGAAATATCTACCTCATGATACAAAGAAAGGATCATTTTCATTCGCCTTCATGTGGACCATTTCTTTCGACCCTGGGCTTCACCTTGCTTGATACTGGTTCACAAAGGTATGCATTTTCAGTCGATGGAAGCGGAATTAGATGAGTTGCTGGACAAAGCGCAGAGTATTCCGCAGAAAGTACTGGGACAGGCGCGCGCCGTGCGCCGCCGAAATCTGGGCATTTTTACGCCGAGGTTCCCGAGGTCACCCCAACAGTTGGTGAAAAGTAAGGGAATCCCTCCCAAATCCCCTTAATTCAGGTTTAGGAGTAGTGGGACTGGGACGATCCCGGCATGTTTCAGATGGCCTGTCTAATGAAGGAGGGAGGGAGCGATTTTAAATGTCACCACAGTCCCGAAACCCAACTGGCCGGCAGGTGTAGGAAATAGCTCAGCTATTTGAGGGTTAGTAACTAGTAATTAAGCAGATTGCTGAAAAAGGATCAAATTTACTCAGATGTGGTTGACATAAGGAACAACACTTTTTTGGATAACCACTTTTTATCCATTTTTCCTCAAGAAAAAGGTGAGCAGCAACTGTAAAACTTTGGGTGTTTTGAGATTATACTAGACAATTGTAAAAGTGAAAAGTGATTTGCAGTCGTCGTGATTTGGCAGTTTTTCTGGGTGGTTTGGAATTTCTGGACTCCTCGGAAAGGGATCGGCGCCTTGGTCCTTCCGCCATGAGATGGGCAGTGATAAAAACCTGGGGGTCGTTTGGGTCTCATAGGAGGAAAAGACAACCACTTTTTCTGTGGATGGCCAGGATTATCCCCCATGATTGCAGTCGTACAATCCAAATCGTGGAATTTACCGATGTTGGTTTAGATGGCAGCAGGACTGTGAATAACGCTTTCTTTTTAGAATCGTGACACACCTAAAGAGTCAAAAAAAAGACCAAGCCATTCTTATTATTGAAGAAAACAGCCCGCAAACCATGGGATACTTCTTTTTGCTGCGCGATCTTTTTCCCCTTCACACTTTGTTTGCAACCGATACAGTTGTTTTTTTCAGGTGCACTCAAAACTACGGACCATCCCAAAAGATTGTTTTGGATGCATCACCGGGGGCATCCGGGCAGGCGTCGCAGAATGCCATAGAAATCCAGCAAGTGCAAAGTTCATCACTGCCCACGGCGGAGCGTCAGCGTTTGCACCGAGGAGCCTTTTTTTTTCGAGCACACTCCGGTAACACAGACTCTTAGAAGATGCATTTCCTATTGAAATTGGGATATTCCATTGCTATATTTGTTTGCCGAAGGGTATCTTCTTTCACGAGATTTTGATTTAATCAGCGACTTTTTCAACAGGAGATCGTTCGATGTCATCCCTGGGCTCAAGTCAAAACACTCTTCAAAGCGACGCCTGGGCATTCTTATGGTCGTCGTCGTCGTCGTCGTCGTTGTTGCTTCTGTTGCTTCTGCTTTTGCTGCTGCTGCCGATGATGATGATGATGATGATGATGATGATGATGATGATGATGATGATGATGATGATGATGATGATGATGATGATAGTGGAAGTTCATCTTCACAATTTTCCAAAAACAACTCTTCTGGAGTCTGTCGCTTATGCTCTCAGGATGCTGGGACAAGATTTCAGGACTCACAGCGTTTGGGTAGCTGGGTAACTTGGGGGAGGCCTTCAAGTCTAACATAATTTGGATGCTGGCTCGTGGCTCGTGGCAGAGGTTTAGTTCGGAATCCCTATCCTAAAAATGTCATCATGGTGGTGACGCATCCTGGGTGGGGGGTAGATCCAGTATATAATACAGATTGCAAGTAACTTTCAAATTGTAGACGTACAAATAGTTTCCAAATTTTGGCTTACATAATTGAGATGGGTGTGACTTTTCAAAAATATTTTTCCAGAAGCATCAATGGACATGGTTGAATGGATCCCTCCAAGAATTGTTTCCTTTATGTTCTTGTTTCACTACCATCGGAGGGTACATAATTTACTGAGCTTTGAAGCTTTGAAGCGACAACAGTGGAAACGCTCGAAACTTCTTGGTGTGGTGTGCTTTGGGGTGACGGGCTTGGAGTTTCATAAATTCACATCCTTTTTGGATTGAGCCATTTCTTGCATGCGCGACATTTGTGTTGTTTTTCCCTCACTCTTTACTCTTTCCTGTTTTTTTTCAAAAACATACGTTTATGTAATCTTCTCTAAGAAAAGTACCTTAAAGGTTGGTTGCTGTTGCCACATGTTTTCAATTGACCTTTTTCCCAAGCAAATCACAACCCATGAAATCCTAACAAATGCAAATGAACCCCCCCAAGTTTATGGCTAATCAACCAACCACCCCCCCAACGTACCCTCCCCCCAGAAATAAGGTCTTATTAGAATAAGTGCTTGTTAAGCATTGGTTTCCCCTAATAAGGCCTTATTAAAACCCTTTATTACTGGATGTATTTAAAAGGGGTGGGGGGTACGTCTAGCCGTGGGGGGTAGGTTTTTCCCAGCGCACCAAATCAGCGAAACATCCGGAGGACTTGCTGATGGATTTCCAGGAAAGCATGCAGCGACACCGAGTGAGGGAAGAACAACTACATCGGCGATCCAAGGACACCGTCGACTCCCTCAGTGCATTGATGGAGCAGTGGAACATCGTGAAAGAAGAGCTCTAAAAAAACGACGTTCGGAACCAGCCCGGGTGGAGGTGGATTTCTTTTTTTGTGGGGGGAAAGTGAACCCGTTTTGGTGGTTGGTAGTTTCGATGATACGAGTTTTTTTTTGTTGTTTTGGTGAAAGATTTAGAAGC
Organism: Breviolum minutum Mf 1.05b.01; assembly: GCA_000507305.1. NCBI lineage: Eukaryota > Dinophyceae > Suessiales > Symbiodiniaceae > Breviolum > Breviolum minutum. Next base: position 258,157 of record DF239087.1, on the reverse strand, counting down.
GAACTGAAGAATTCTAGACTTATTTCATGATGTGCTTATGAATTATATAGTGAAATTTCCCTGCCAACGAGCATATTTCATGTGGGTACATCCCTCAATCCCCCTACTCCCGGGTTGCATCCAGCGATGTGGAAGATGGATGCAACATGTTTTTCATGTCTCCAAGCCCGCGATGTCAAAAAATCCGAACCAAAAAAGGTTCGGACGCGAAAAATGCGAGTGAAAGAGAATTATCTTTCGCTGACTACCATTGGCCTTGGCCTCGGGGTTTAGGGGGTGTCTCTTCGTAGTCATTTTTTGCGACCGATCGCCCGTTCTTTTTGCTCGGCAAGACATGTTCAGAATGTAACGAACCATAAAACAGGGGGTCTTCAAATTATCCAGTTTTTTTCGGGGGGGAATCAACCAATACAAATTTATGGTGATTTTGAGTGATTTGCGACATAAAATGCAAATCTATATGGTAATTTTTGAGTGATTTGCGACATAAAATACAAATCTAAGGTAATTTTTGAGTGATTTGCGACATACATAATACCACATTGTTTGGGTTGGTTTTTTCCAATGTCTGACCCGACCGTAAAATCCCGGTGGAAAAATCAGATTTTGAAGGGGAAGCAAAAATCCTCCATGCAGCTGCATAGGAGTGACCTGAACCTTCAATCCTCCGATAATTATGGTGGATTTCACTGGGAGCATGCAAGGTGATACTGTTTCAAGATAGCTGGCTTGGGCAGGCTTCCCATACCATGAGACTCGGGTATCTTTTCTTCAGTAGTCTGTTTTGAATTGGCAAACTTCTTGGTGTGGGATTGTTGTTGAAGTTTGTAAATCCAAACTGAAAAACACCACTTGAAAAATGGATGCCTTTTTCGTGTACCAAGCTGGGGTAAACCAAGCATCAACAACAACTCATGTCGACCAGGCACCGTTTAACCCCGAAGCAAAAAAAACAGAGTGTCGAGCACCCCAAATGGGGTTGCTGCCACTCATCAAAATTCGAGGCACGAGGAAATCTCCCTCCCTCCCAGTGAACTTTGCCGGGGCCTGTGAAATAGTACTTCAAAAATATTCAAAAACGAAGTGTTCAGAAATCATTCCCAGTTCCAGTATATATATATATATATAATATAATTATTTTTTTACTAAAAAAAAATAATATATATATATATATAATATATTTACATCTAATTCCCCCCGCTGATCTGTTTTTTGTGGGTTCCAATAAGTTCTTACATCTCTCTGGGCGTAAATTTCATAGGTCTAAATGGCGGATGTGTATCGTGGCCTCGGATGGGTGGCAAAAAAACCTCTCGCCGGCAAAAAAAAACACATCTGAACCGTCGACGGGCGGTGATGGGGTGACATTTTCGCGGCAGAAATGGATTTGTTTACGAAATAATTACCTGGCAATTCTGCGATCGTGATCTTTTTGAGATGGTGAGTTCACGTGACCCTTTTAAGGGGTTTTTCGTGACCTCCAACGTTTGGGGATGAAAAGGTCGCGGCTTGAATCACCTGGTAAGCATATTTCGATTACTTTTTTGGAAATTATTAAATACATCATGATGACAACTTTTTGCACGTTGCTTTATTCAATATCATATGAACGAAGTTATGATTTTTGTTTTCAAAATTTGCCATACATATGATATTATTACTAATATTTTCTGATTTAACAAAGATACCATACATTCGTTTATTCCAAAATTGAGATGTAGTTTGTACTTGTATTTTCATCATGATAATATTTTGCAGGTGTTGTGATATCATTAATGCATATATATATATATTTTTATCCGGGCAAATTATAGCGACCTCACACTACCTCACCCCAAATGGTAAGGTAGTAGGGGAACCCCCCAACAAATGGCCTTATTTCAGGGAAATCTAGGTTGGTGAACTATTATAAGTATATATACATATTTCCCAGAATTCTAAAACTTTATATTCTGTTATACTATGTAATACATAACCTGGATTGTCCCCTACCCAGTAACAGTCACCACCAGGATTACTCTATTTTTAGAAGTGGATCCCTATAAACCTTGATTTGCCACTGTTACTGGGAGCCGGGACAACCCAATACATAACATTCAAAATCATTTGTATTCTTATTGCATATTTTCTATCCACAATTCATAGAATTTTCGGTTGTTTCTATTGTATCTACTTTAGGTACAGTGAACTCATTGTCATTATTGCAATGAAAACTTAAAACAATAGATACATGTCATTATTCATTAATTTCTACTTTTTTGAAATAAACGCTCAAAAAATACAATCGATAGCTTTTTATGAAAGAAACATATATTGTTAACTTATTATTATGATAATCCCTAAAAGCAGTCCTTATTTTGAGGGCTTTGTTAACATCATCTAAACTGATGCAGCCAACATGTTTATTAGGATGTCTTGCATGATTTTTGCAACATGTTAAACATGGTTCGCTTTGCCAATCGGAAATTTATTTGTAAGCATTTTTACCCGTGTTGATTGAATCTTCGCAAGTTCCTTGCCTCCCTGTCTCGCCAAATGCTTCGATTTTCAATGTCAATAATTTCCATGGTTCCAACTTAAACCGCTGTTACTCGTTAAGGGAAATTGAAACCAAAAGGGAGGCAAGGTGGCGGAAAATAGGCCTTTTTGGGACCATAAACTTGCTGATCTTTTTTTTTTTTTGCGGGAGGTTTTTTTTTCATCTCTGGGACGAATCTGGACCAATTTCACCCCAGAGTGTTGAACTTTGAAGCTTGAAAGACTCGGTCGGTGAGTTCGTTGTTCCACAATTTTTGGTTGGATTTTTTTCGTGACCTGGACCGGGAGGTTTTGATTCTTTGTAACATCTTTTGTTTGGACCCGTAAATTGGGTTGAAGTAAACCCTTTCGGGTCGAAGTATCAACTTATTTAAATGATTATATAGTTGGTTCTTCTGGTTTACATACTCCTTTTGAAAAGGAATCATCGGTTAGACATATGCCTAGAATAAAGTCAAACACCAATCTTAGCCAGAAAACGAACTATTGGCTAAAAGTATGTTGTCGCTTCAATTTGGGATATTTGAGCAGTGAGCACAAAAAACGATTGGTTGGTTGGTTTGTATAGGGGATTGGTACTATCCAGTTCTATGGACATGTACACTAAGCCATTAAAAACTATCCCTAATGAACCAGTCCGAGTATTTTGGTGGAATTTTTGAATGCTGCTCATGGTGGCGTCATTTGGAAAAGCTGGATGTTTCCTCCACTTTTCCTACAGGCAGGTAGGACCTGTACGAGTCCAGACTTGAACGAGGTGCGCCTGACTTTGGTCAGTTTCGTTTGGATGGAGAACACGTCAGAAAGATTCACTGAAAAGGATGAAATGGGGTAAAACAGGAGCAGGAAACATCTGTGTTATGTCAAGCTGTTCTTTTGATGTTGAATTTGAGTCAAAACGATGATATGTACATATAATTTGAACAGGATCGAAAGGGTAGGTTTACTTTCAAGTTAGAAAGGAGCTGAACATATGGACCCTGAAAATCTGTAATTTAATTTTGGCGGGGACACTTGTAGAAAAAATCGAGTGCCAAAATGGATACATCAAGCTTTTTTTTTCATCGCCGGGTCAACCCCATGCAAGGAAGACTGCTGCCAGTGGTTTGGCCTTCTCTCACGAAGCAGATTTATGGTGCCGTCAAGGGAAGGTTTGGGAGCTTTGTTACTACAGTTCATGGAAACCCTCTACTATCCGGATGCAGGAGAAGGAGGGGGACGATATATACATAGACACTTAGTATACATATTCTGGCTTTGGCAAATAGGTGATCATAATGCAACGGATGCAGTCTTTAGCACCACCTATACATCAGCTGCTGTACCATTCAACCCTTGCTTTTTAGTGGCTCAAATGCTCAACTTTGCTTCCAGAATCACGGAAAAAGCGGAACGAAAAACTTCAGGTTCCAAGATTTGAAGAACGTAACTGGAATATTTTTGGGATTCTCAACGAATCTGAAGAGATTTGGTGGTCCGAAAAGTCACCAGTCGCTTTGGTGCAGCCATGAACAGCCCATCAATTTTGGGCCTTGGCCTCGCCGAATTTGATTCAGGGGCTGCAAAGATACAGGGGGGCCGGATAAAGTCGACAACGGGGGGGGAATACAAGTTCAAAGGGCTACTTTTTCAGATCCCTCCCAAAATGCCTGGCCACTTCACTGTTGATGCGCCACTCGTTTGAACAGGTCAAATGACCACCCAACAAGGGTATGATTAAGATTACTTCTGAACTTCAGGGTTGCTTTCTTCCCGCAAAAGGGTGTGGCTCGGATTTGGGAATCACCTAGGTGGTGGTTTCAAAGATTTTTTATTTTCTCCCCTACCCGGGAAAATGATCCAAGTTGACGATCAGATGGGTTTAAACCACCAAATAGTCGCTTTATTCTTGAAGCTTTTAAGAATATTTGAATTCAACTACTTTAGCTCGATTACTCTGAATCAAAATCAAAGGTTTCCGTTTTTGTTCAGAGAGCAGTGACCGCCACATTTTGGTCCTCATCAAAAATATCTCTCCACACCCAATTATCTAAACTACTATCTCCATTATATACTACAATACATAGCAATCTATATCTATATGCATATACATAAATATATATCTATGTCTAATGTCTATATACAAGATGTATATACACACACGCATATATGTATATATATATATATGTATAAAGACATACCATGATCTATGGTAGTATCAAGAAAAACAGATCTTCGTTGGAATTTTTTACAGCCCTTCATTTTCTCGCCAGGCGGTCCTCTTTTTGGGTCCTGAAGAAGGAAAACTTCACCTGAAACCGTGGGAGGTGAGGGAGTTGTCACACGCAAAATTCCGTGGGACATTTTTTCACACCCAGATGCTCCTCCTTCAGCATCGGCATTCCTTTAGGTTTGCTTGGGATCAACTACAAAAACATGCAATGTTATTGCGGATGATTGCACCTCCAGGGGTCAATCAACCCAAAAAGGTTTCTATGTTGGATCCAAGCTGCATCTTATTCTTTCATCTGTAGATCAATTTAGCCTGCCTATGAGATGAAGCATTTTCTCAAAGCTTGGGGATCATCCATAGATCCCTTTCTCATCATTTTCTTTTGTTTCTTTTTGGGTTTACACAGGTACCACAAGTTTGAAGCTTGTCTTTTTTTGCATATTTCTGGTTTTATCATCCAAAACCATTTTGGATCATCTTGTTTGATGGCTGAGACTTTTTTAAAGGAATTTCTGGAAATCTCCAAATCTACCTATCAATTTCTTGAGCTTTTCAATGGATGAATCATGTGCCTCTCCCCCCATTTTTTTAAGCATGTTTTTGCACTTCATGGTTCACCATGGCACCATCCCAAACCTTTTCACTTTGGATGGATCCAGGACTTTAGAAAAAACGAGCTACCAAAAATCACCACACGACAGCATCTTGACTCTTTCAGGATGACATACTGCATGTTTTTTTGAGCGTATTTGTCCAATCTATTTATACATAAAAAGCTTCCTTCAAACCCAAAACCATCTTGAGGTTTCTTTAAACTTTCGTTGCAAAACAACACCTCTTCCTTTGGACCAAAACCTTCACTTTTCCTTCCTCCCTTTCAAACGGTCAGGATCTCTCGGACCTGTCGGACAGCGAGTCGGAGAGTGAGGTGGGTCCGGCATTCACAACCTGGGTATAAACCTTGTAAATAATGGGATTAAATTACCAACCTCAACAGGTTTGTCGGATTTCTGAAGCATCAACTTTAGTAAGACCATTGGGCTGTTCTTCCATATTCAAATTTTGAACCCTCAGATCCTGACAAGTCATCCATTTTTTTTCCGACAGTTTTCCCAAGAAATGTGACCCACCAAAAGCCAGCAAGACTTGGGAGGTTTGTTTTCCAAGAGTTCAGCCCTGGAACTCGCGGGGGAGTTCCGGGGGAAACTAATCTCACAAAGCGAATCCCAGCAAAATCCACGTTTTGAGATTTTGGTTTCTTGTTGGTAAAGGGGGGAATTCCAGCCAGCCATTTTTTTTGTGATCCTCTATTGAAGTTTTCAAAGCGTGGCAAGTCTTCTAGTTTGACCCAACTTTGGTTGAGATGATGCTCCCATTTTTGTAATATATATATATATATACAAAATTCGTTGGAAAGCGAAGTTCTTCTATGTGTGCTCAGATTTTTGTGGGAGATGCCGCAATTTTCAAGCATTGCTGAAGACGCCTTTTTGTTGCTTGGAAATTAAATCCAGGAAATTGCACACCTTCCCTAATTTCAAAAGGCCCACTTCCTTGAGCGATTGGGAAACTTGCAAGAGATTCCCCGTTGTTAGCTACCCTAAACTTGTGTTAATAAGAAGCATTGGTTTTTCAAGGCATCGGTTTAGGTTTTTGTTTGGGCCTTTTTAGCCATGAATGTCCATATCCAATGGCTTTACATGTTTTCAGGGTTTACATATTTGGTGATCATGTCTAGGGACTCCGAATAAAGCTTTGGGCAGACTGCTTGCTTCGCATCTCAAAAATCTGGTGTTTGATTAAAAGCACTCATTCCGTGCATTTGATCCTGCGTAATGGGTATCTGTAATCGGGGGTGGTATAAGTACTGGAGGCTACTTTCATAAGTATAGAGATGCAGAACCTGCATTTGTAAATTTGTATGTTCACCAATATCTGAAATCCAGTACCAAGTACATATCAATATCCATTCCCAGTTTCTTTCCGAGTTACCAGTAATTTCCAGTGACTGGCGTGACTGGGCCCATCTTCCATCAGTCTCAAGAAATCAAGCATGGCATGGTCAAGGGATCTTTTTGAGCAATGAAAAAAACCCTGGTTGGTTAGGTTATGTAGGGGATTATACTACGCAATTATATGGGGATTTTAATAAGCCAATATAAGGATCCCTATTAACCAACCAGTATAATGGAAAGTAGTAAGGGATTTTTTTTCGTGGCTCTTTTGTTTCCATTAAGAGAAACTCCTCATGGTTTGACTTGGTGGCTTTCTTTGGGTGTTCCGCCGTAGCAGCTCCAATGCTGGTTTTCTCAGGGAAGGCTTGAGAATATGGAATAGGTTTCTGAATAGATTAGGGGGACCACATGATTATCATTGGGAAACGACTACTTGTGAAGTACCCTTTGGTAAAAAAACTAACATAGCAATGATGGAATATCCCCCATTTTTAATAAGATCCATACATCGACTCATTTCAGTCCATGGATTCCATTATTTTCCACCTGTCGGAGGTGAGGTTTTCCAGTCCCAATTTTCTTTTTTCCCAGCATGCACCGTGACTTGGGACGTGGATTTTTTTTAGTGGTTTGTTTAAAATCCAGGTCATCATATGGAATAATCCGATCCCTGAAATTCATGTGATTCAACTATTGTTTCAGCAATTTTTTTCTACTTTTTTGTTGGCGCAACCAACACCTCCTACACTCCTAACATATGAAAATTTGGTTGCCTCATAACCATCAAATCTTTGCTTTTGCTTGAAACAAAATCCACAGTTTGCAAGGTAGAGATGCAAAACTTTCCAGAAGCTGTTGAGGTGCTGTGTTTTTTTTCCCAGAGGAAAGTGTCCCACCCAGAAAAGGATGATAGATTTCCTACAAGGTTGGGCCCCTACCAGTAATCAATGGGGTCCTAACCCCTATAATTAAGTTATAACCCCAGTTACCCCCATTGATTTTCGGCCATTTCTAGGAATCCCCATGTTGGGTTCCCCGTTTTTTTCACTGGATCTGGGGGGGCCCACCTTGTACCAGGGGCAACTTTTTTTGTTCGCCCTTTCCCGCTTATCGGTTATGAAACTTGCCGCTACGGCCGTAGGGCTGGTTTTACCAAAACTGGCTAGGCTGTTGTTGAAACAGCCCCGGATCTTGGAGGATCATGCCGTAGTTGCAACTAGTTAGCGACTATGGTCTAATAAGTCCTCTAAGTCGGGTTGTTCCCTTTCCAAATGGTCTAAATGGATAAACAATGGGTGTTACTAACCACTTACTAACTGGAATGATCCTCCAAGTACTGGTGAAGTCGTGGTTGTTTGTGACTGACCCGGGGTCTCTCGATCGGAGCGATCTGTGCCGCAGGCATTTTGGGGGTTTCAAGCGACAGAAGAGATGATGTGACAGGGCTCAATGAACTTGGTATGATTTTTGCATCCTGGCGCCCAAGATGGGCATTTGTTTGCAAACACCCATCCACATGTTTGCATAAACCCCAACGGTTAAACGCATGCAAAAAAAATCCTCAGCATGATTGCACCCTCACGAGCATGGTTTTTCTGATGCTGTTATGTAGGAGGTTCACGTTGATTCAATGAGTCGCTTGTTCTTTGTTGAGACTTGTTTTTGCCAACCTTCCTGATGATTTAATTTACCTTGTCCATCTTTTGTGTGCACCTGATTTTGAATTCGAAAGCACCAGCATCAATCGGGGAATTTTCACAGCCTCTCTTTTTCTTGTTGGTGCGTTTCTCTACGAAATCCGCCACATAAAAATCATCCAATCTCTGTCACAAGAAGTTGGATGAATCAATTCCTTGTTGCAAGTGGCTCAAATCTCTTTAAGTAGAATCATAATCCAAGTTACACCAGAAAAATACCCTTAGAAGTAGCTTATACATCTTACATGAAAGGAACCTGATTTCAGCAACCTTTTTTTGAACTTTCCTTGTTTCCTGCATCTTTGCAGGGATTCCCTACTCTTTTATTCACCCCTCTTTTGGCCTTGAATCATTCTGGAATCTACACCGAACATCGTTAGTGGGACCATGGTATCTGCATGCGGGCGCCCGCGATGGTCGTTAGCATTTATACTGGTGCTGTCATGTGCAGGTGCGGTTGCAATCTTGGAGGATGGGGCATTGATATGTGGACAAAAATCATCATGAATCATGGTTGTTTGGATAGTCCCCCAATTCCTGGGGTTGGGGTTGTTATCCTTCCAAATGGCCGAACTCCATGGTAGATTTATAGATGGGGGTGATCCTAACGTACTACCTGGGGGCCCATCCCCCCGAACGAAGGAACTTTTTAATGGCCCAAAAGCTGGATCGTGCTTCCAAAGCATCATTTCTTTTAAGGGGCGAGATTTGAAATTTCCGGGGTGTACTTTGTTGGGATGATGTTTTTTTTTCTCCTTCCCTCAACAAATGAACTAATGGATAAATTGGTGGTTTATTTGGTTTGTGGTTTGGGATACTAGGGGTTCTCCTCAGTAACAATCCCTTTCAGAAGATGATCCTAGGAATCCAAACTACCAATTTACCAAACAAGCTGAAACATGAAAAACATTTTTCTAGGTCTTCACTGGGATTTTGATATTTTTCACCATTTGAAAAAAGAATGTCCAGGTCAGAACGGAATGATTTCTTTTCTTTTTTAGCCCTCCAAAAAATGAACGAATGGAAACCCTGAAAAGGGATCATTTCAAAGGAAAGTCGTCTTCCAACCAGCATTTTTCACGGCATATGCTTTTGTTTTCAGGGGAGTATGTGTCCAATTTTTTTGCTTGTAACAAACAGTTGAACCCAACTTTGAATCCTCACCTGCAGCCTTTAATTGAAGAAGGTGAAAGAAACATCTCTGGAAGGTTATTGGTTGGTTGGGAAATTGGAATTATATGAATCAAAATTCAGTATATGTATATATGATATATATATATATATATAAATATTCATACATAAAATATTTGTACAACCCTCCAGGAACCCTCTATAGACTGACGATTTATGCTAAATATGGTCCTTGAAATGATTCCCAGAATCCGTTTTATTCGTAGCCCAATAAGGGAGGCTTTTCGTGGCTCAATGGCCGTTGTGAGGCGATGAAAAAGACGAGCTGCAGTGTATTACTCTGGATCATTACCCTGGCAATTGCCCAGAGAACATCATGAAGGGTGCTTGTTATAGCTTCCTGGTGTCCTGTGGTCACTAGCTGCCCTTTTTCGTTAGGGTGCAATCACAGAAAGTGCTATTCAACCATTGTAGGGGGGAACATCCAGATGTGAATCCTTCTCCCAGAGAGCCTTTCACCGTGATTTAGATACCCATAGATGTGCGATTCAAATTTGAAGTATTGCTGTTATGTAATATACGCTAGAGATGACTGAAAAATATGTACATATTATAGCGTACGTTGCTTTTTTTGGCAAGAAACCACACATTCTCAAGAGTTCTCATTATGTTGAGCCAAGCGAAGAAAGAGCGTTGCTTCCATGTTTGCTTCACCAGAAAGATTATCATGCTGCAGAGCAGTGAAGCGGTTTTCTCATGTACCTCACATAGTCAGGAAAACACCTTCAGATTTCTAGATCCACTTGTTTGAAGGCTGAGCACACTTGTTACTTCCAAGGTATGAAACGTAACAATCTTTACGAGTTTTTCAATTGCATGCCGGATTTTTTGAATCAGGATGTAGAGATTCAGTTTCTGAGTAGCTTCATCATTATGATGATTGGAAAGGACAATTTGAACAACTGCAAGGCAGTTACCCCTCTGAAAAATAACACGGCTGGCTGGAAAAGCAGCATCTTTTCAATAGGAGATACAGATACATCTTCATTCATGGTTGTTTTTCCATTGTGATGTGGGTTTTCGGGGGGGGGGGGAAATGTCATGCAGAATAATTTTCCAAACATGCCAGCTTCTCCTTTAAGAAACTACGTTTTGGATTTCATGGGGGACCGTCCTTCACAGTGAGGGATCAACCTGAGCAATGAAAAAAAGGCCCTTGGTTGTTTAGGGGATTTGTATGGATTTGTTGGGGATGAAATCCTACCTACCCTACCCAGTTGTGTGGGGATTTTCATGAACCATTATAAGGGTCCCTATAAGACAACCAGTATTTCATGGAAAGTAAAGGCCGTTTTTTTTTCGTAGCTCAACTGATGCAAGTTACTTCTGTATATCCTCATCTTTAGAGTGATTCAGTGGTTTGGTTTGATTTGGTGCAGTGTTGACCCCTTCTGCAGCAGGCATTCAGCTGGTGGCTGTATATCATTGAGCATAGGCACATCATTTGTAAAGACTTCCTCCCATACCGTTGATGGAGGTTTTATTCGTTCACCAGTTCAGGGTATGTAACAAGTGTATCTAAACCTGGTGGTTCAGACAGGTTTAGTTTCCATCAACAAAACGGTCCAACAAGAATCCATTGGACTCGACCCTTCCAGGTTCCAAAAACAGTGCCAACTGGGCATGTCTTCCAGAAGGATTGGCTTCAAATACACCATGTAGTACTATGCAATTGCCTTCCCAGGAGAGGCAACCTCCCGGGTGTGAAACGCTGGAGAGGCTTGAAGTTAGATGGCAAAGGTTTGCTTCAGAAAGGTGGCGGGGGAGAAGTGGTGAGATCATTTGAACTGCTGTTTTTTTTGGTGTGCAAACAACATCTTTTTGGTGCTCAAGTTTTGACTCTTTTTTCTAAAATCACTTCATGAGGCAAGGAGTTGCCATGGAATTGCGAAGTGTCAAAAAATTGTCGGACATTGTGGGGGTTCAGCCATGTCGTAAAAGATCATTTTCATCATGTGAGCAATGAAAAAAGGGCCCCTGGTTGTTTAGGGGATTTGTCGGGGATGAAATCCTACCCTACCCAGTTATGTGGGGATTAAAAACCATCATAGGGATCCCTATTCAACAACCAGCATTTCATGGAAAGTAAGGGCCGTTTTTTTTGGCGTGGCTCACGTGTCCCAAGTCTCCAATGCAATTATTGTTTTGAATCAAGGAATGCATACGCACATATCAATGCGTCAAGATGTTTTGTCATGTTTTGATCTACGTATTATAACAGGCACTTTCTTTAGATTATGTTTGTGTGTATGAGGTGTCTCAACACTCAAATCAAACGGACATAGTTCATTTGTCAGTAGGAAATTCTCAAAAGACATCAATGGTTTTGGATTGTTTCTATTTATTTCTTTGCACTTAGGACATCAAGACGTATCTTAATTTTAGATGCTGCTATGTCAAAGAAAGTAACCTCCCAAACCAGCACACTGGGATGATTGCTGAATTTAGTAACTCTTTCCCAAAGGATCCATGTAGGGCAGGTAAATAATCCATACATGGACCTTGTGGGTTCAGCAAGGTTAAACAAAAAGCCAACCCCCAGTTACGATCACGAAGATAGGTCAATCTTCACTCAACAAGCCGTCACCCAATCGGCCCTGTGACGCGGGCAATCCGACCGTCAGGAGGGGTTTTATGAAGGTTACTGCAGCTTCTACCAGCTCCTTGGGCAAAGCAAAAAAAACCATTGGGTCACACATGAGTTGACAACACTGTTGAGCACATATGAATGAATTTTTCACTGCTTGGTGGCAACTCAAATATTTTGGAAATTTTCCCCTGTTCAAAACATGATCCAATTTGACTTGCGCATATTTTTTTTAATGGGTGGTGAAAAACCACCAACTAGATAAGCATTCATCAACCTTAAGGCATTCTGGTAAGGTTTTATATACCAATTGTAAGGATTCCCTATGAAAGGTGGGATGACCATAACCAAGATAAGGAGTTTAGACCCTGGCACACATGAATTCAACTTTGTGATTAAATTTAGCGCATTATTGATGAATCAGAATAGTTTCCCCAGACATCGGCGTAACAGTGACTAGTTTGAAACGGTGCAACTTTGCCACGAAAAAACAATTAAAATTTTCAATTTCTATTGATGTGTGTTTTTTGCAAACAAAAAGGTACCTACTGTTGATGGAAGAAAGCCGGTCAACCACCTGGGATGTATAAAACACTGTAAATGAGGGGATAAACTACCAACCTCAACTGGTTAGCAGGATTTCTGAACCATCAACAGTAGCATTGATCACCAAAGCCAGAATTGTTTTTCTGAAAAAAACATGTCTTGTTAATATTGATAAGTTGGTTTCCTGGAAAGGTAGCTATCCTGTAGCTACAGGATGAGGATTCCAAGGCCGAAAAGCCTGGATTTTTTGAGTAACATCTTTTTGGGGCCGAAGTTTTTTTTTTGTTTTTGTTTGTGGGTGAAAGATCACTGAAAAAAACCCTTGTTGAGTAGGGAGGATTCAAAATGGACTCCTTTCAATGCCTTTTGCGGGCCCATGAAAAACCCGACTTTCAAGCAATTCAGGAGGACTTGGGGCCCAACACACTCAGGAGTGTTGATTACCCTCTTGGGAACTAACATATCCCCAAAATGCACTTTTGAGTCGATGAGTTTCCGAACTTCCCCACGTGGGATATGTTAGTCCCATGGAGGGTACCTCAATGCCTCTCAACGTGCCAACGAAAAAAACAACCGAGGAAGCCTACTACCCCTAGCACGTGGCTTGGTGATGTAGGAAAAGGCAGGAGGATTTGAATGGTCATGTCTTAGGGAAAGAAGGGCCCTGATCCACTGGGGTTTTCATCATTTTTGAAGCCATGGAACAATATACACTTGTTTGAATACCTTCGGATGTACATACTCCCATTATTTCCCGGACTCCTAGGAATGGTTGCCACCAAAGATGATCTCTTCCTTTGTTTGAAATTAGAAGATGTATATTAATCTTCAGTTTTCCAATGGCATCCTTTACCCACGGGGGTGTTTGGTACCTACCTTTTTTCCAGAGTGGTCAACATTTCTAGCAGAAATCTGACGGCCCAATAGATGGCCCTCCGAACGGCTGAAACATTGAAACATCGCGATCGCAATCCAACGTCCAAGAATTGGAACCGTTTGACCTCCCGAAGTCTTACAGGAATTTTTGCCCCTGAAAAATTTGACCGAATTACCCAATAGGAAGCCGGAGATCCGGCGGAAAGTCGTCTTCCTTTTCCATTCAACCACCATTTTTCAGGGGATTTCTACTCGCTGAAAAACTCACTTCAGGGAGGGTAATCTGAAGATTGGCCATCCTCTTCAATAGTTTTTTCGCATCTTAAACTCTGATCACGAAATTCCGAAATGGTGGATGGAAGTGATCCACGATTTCCCAAGAGTTGAAAGGAAATTCCTTGAGAAAAAACCATCACTTTCAGGGTATATTCGCTAGTTTTTGAGAGTGTAAATGGATCACATAGATATTTTTTTCAGGGGATCAATGTAGATGATAGAAGTTCGTAAAACGAACTTGGATCATGATTATGAAACAGCATGTTTCGAGCATCTACGTCTATTTTAAGAATGTTGTTTTTTGTTCTTTTTTTGGAACCCGTCCTTCTCTTGCTGTTCCTTGAAAAACCCCTTAAAAACTCGAGCTTAGGACTACGACCACAACGCCATGCCCCGTGAAGAGGCCAGGGATGCCCTGGGGTGTAGCCCTGTCCCAAGATGCCTGGAGGTCTATGAAAACATCTGAGTTTTTCTGAAAGTTCTTGTTATTTGTCAAATGATTTTGGGGGTCCCAATTTTTTGACATTAAAAAAAAGCACACCTACTGGCAATACACCTTGAGAATTGTCAAGGAGAGATCCACAAAAGGAATTGTTAAACTAGAGTAGCAACACCCAACAAAAACATGATACTGTATAAGATCTAAGGCTCGGTGGAGTACCAGTGCGACAAGAATCTTTTATTTGGTTGGCACTGTGCGCGGCATTTCGTGCCCCTTTACGAAGGAATGGTGTGATAGCAATGGAACATCCACATCGTAAATGTAAAATGTCAGACATGCTGTGAAAGTGTACTGAGTGAGCCATGAAACAACAAAGGGATCTCTGGTTATTTTTCGGCCGTAAAATATTGAGGATGAACTTCAAGACCAGTTTAGGGATAATTATGAACCCCCCCGTTCAAGGAATCTTTATGACTTACACTTACACTCCCTGAAACTAACATAGCGCCTGAACATAGGCCATCCCAAAACGAAACAATCGTATGCAAACCATCCATTTTTGGGCGCGAAAATGTTAGTTTCAGGGAGGGTATCAATCAGCTTAAAAGCTTTCCATGTCCTCGCCACATGTGATTTGTAAGAAACCCGACGTTTTGTTTTGGGGAAAATTTTCCGACGATTCCTCCAGAAAGATTGGGTTTCCACTCTAGAAATCCAAGTGGACCGGATGGAATGACTGGAATGACATGAGCAATGTTGGAATCTTCCAATTTGGAAGCACCAAATTTCATAGCATCATTATCATCCTTCCTAATTAGATTTTAGATACACTCCGGTAAACTAAGATAGCAATGGAACATGGACCCTTTGAAGGTGTATTTCCTATTGAAAATGGGGATATTCCATTGCTATGTTAGTTTACCAGAGGGTACTCATTTTACGTTTGTCAACATCAACACCCTCCTTTTGAAAAGAAGAACTACTCCGCCCACCCCCAACGACAGAAACCTCCGCGACGTGCATCGTGGCATCGTCGGAACCCGTTGAGGCTCCGGATTGTCAATCGGTGTTTGAGCGAACCGATTTGGATCGCACATGAGGTGCGTTGAGAGGGCCTTGGAGTGAGGGACTGTTGATGGTTCAGAAATCCGAAGGCCAACCACCTGGCATATATATAAAACCTTGTAAATAATGGGGATAAACTACCGTTCCCTCAACTGGTTGGCAGGATTTCTGAACCATGAACAGGATGATTGCAGACTTTTTTTTTGAACCCATGAGTGCATTTCAGCAAGACCGATTTGTAGTTAAGTGATGTTAAGTGTTTCAAGTAACATGTTGCAGAGGTGAGAAATGCTGGAGGAAGTTTTCGAAAATGAAATTTGGCTTGTGTCGCTACTTGCGATGCATCGTGTCTTGAAAACAGGGACCACCATTTTTGCCCCCAGTGTGCAACACCAACGCATGCTGCGCCAATATGTATAGTCTAGATTTATGCAGATACATAGGGGCCACGGGTCATATCCTGACTTTTGGCAATCCTCGGGTCCTCATCAGGGAGATTTTGGCACATCAAAGACTTTGAACACACATCCTGCCAGGATCCAGGATGAATAAAAGACCTCCGGCCTCAGTGAAATCGGGGAATATATATTGGTGTTTCCGAAAATGGTGGTACCCCCAAATCATCTATTTTCATAGGGTTTTCCATGTAAACCATCCATTTTGGGGTACCACCATTTTAGGAAACACCCATATAAACCCTGAAATAGAAAGTGTGTTAAAAAAATGTCAGACACAACCGGAGAGAAATTTTCCACCAGGCTGCTCGCGGTGCAATTGGCCCCGGCCTACAGTGGCATGGCAGGGTCAAGTGCTGAGTTTTTAAGTTAAAGGTGAATTTTCCCGGGAAAATGGAACGGAAATACCCAAAGTCATGGAGGGTTTGGAAGTTTTCAGACTCCAAGGAGTGAAATTTCCTGGGTTTTCCATTGGGTGGTTCTTAGGTTCCAAAAAATGTTTTTTTTCAGACTGTTGATGGTTTAGAAATCCAATCACCAGTTGCTAGGTCCTGCTAGGTGGTGGTTTTGAATATTTTTTATTTTCACCCCTATTTGGGGAAGATTCCCATTTTGACTAATATTTTTCAACTGGGCTGAAACCACCAACTAGGTTGATATTAGGATTTTGTGTCTCTATTTTTTTTGAGAATTCTTATATATATATATATGTATATATACGCAGTACATCCCGGAGGTGGTTAGCCGGATGTCTTACTTACTCGTTGATTGCAATTGGTTATTCTGTGGACCGGGTCATCCGGCCCAACCCATTGTTGCTATGGTTGCATGTCCTTGGAAAACTGGTAAAAACCCGCCCCATGAATCCACAAAGCTCACCCCTATGTGTGTTTTCGGATGCTTGTGGCGAAGGAAGACTCATGAAAAAGAATTCAGATGGTTTTAGAGGACGCTCAGCTCTTGTACCTTATGTTTTTTTAGAGTATAAGTCAGCTGTATAGATAATTATCAACACATATAATATTATAGATAAAACCAAAAATCATCTGGGCACTCATAGCACTCCTTACCAATTCGATCACAAAAAATCTGTGGAAAAAACCAGCTTTTTGGCCGGTGCCTTGAGGAATTTTCTCATTCCACCCGATGATTTTCACGACTTTTGCACTCCAGACAAGCTGACAGGTGTTTTTTCCCGGGAATAGTCAGGGAAGAGTGGTGTAACCTCAGAAAACTCTGACGGATGTATCTAGAATATATTATACACGTATTTACATATATACATCAATGATATTATAAATGTTATTCATTTGTTTTATGCATACATATGAAGATATATGTATATATCGATGTGTATATATATATAATATATATTTATATATATATACATACGTTCATGATTACATGTGTGTATACATGTACATGTATATATATATAATTGTGTATATATATATATATGATATATATCTATACATCTATAACATCCCCAAAAGTTGGGATCCCCCCCAAGTTTCCGGCTTTTTTTTCACAGCGAATCTTTTTCAAAAGATCCAACGACCTTGAAGGTTGGAGCCTTTGAAAGGTGGAAACGTCCCAACAGTTGGAAAGGTGGAAACGTCCATCGGTCCAGGGTGTTTCAAAAGGGTGGGAAAATGGGCCCCCTTATCAGAACGTCTTTTTTTTTTCACCAAAAAACTAAGATCTTGTCTTGTTAAGATCATGTGGGGTTCTATGGTTGCTTTGTTTGTTTGTTTGTTTGTTTGTCTGTCTGTCTGTTTGTTTGTTTGTTTGTTTGTTTGTTTGTTTGTTTGTTTGTTTGTTTGTTTGTAAATTCGTTTTGTTTAAACTCAAACCTGACCTGATGACCGTCTCCAGTCAACATCCATAAAGCAATGACCAGTCCTTCACTTTTCACGAGGAAATTAGACGCCAGGCACACGTTACTGGCCAAAGATGCTATGTGACGATGATGGCCTGTACCTTGGAGTTTAGGCCTAGGGAAGTAGTTTTTTTTGGTGGGAGATTGGGTTGAAACATATCAGTAAAAGGACACACTCTAGTAAACTAACATGGCTGGCTGGAACATGCCCATCATCAATAGGGAAATACATCTTCAAAAGGTCCATTTTCGCCATGTTAGTTTACTAGAGGGGATCAGTAGCAATACTTAACTGTTTCCGCCAAGCCTAGCAAATTTGTCCTGAAATCACATGAAATCTTTTGGTTGGTTCTCGCGATTTAGATGACCATCAACTGCAACATTTCAGTTGATGGTCAAATATCATGACCCATGACAGATCCATGGGACTGGTATATATCATAAAAATAAATAAATAAATATATATATAATATAAAATATACCTACATGTACCACAAAAAATCAAGCAAATGTAGGTAAAGGTACCAGTCCCGTGGATGCTATGGGTCCTGCGTGGCCGAGATAGTTTTGCAAGAAAAAGATATGGGTCGTGCCACCCAACCGTTGAGATTTGCGTTTTTTCATAGGGTCTTGTTTCAAAATTACCTCTTTTCTGAAGGGATGCCAGGGATGAGTCATTTCTAGGAGAAGTTTTGCCTCTGTTTTTTGATGATGAATATCAACAGAAGAGAGACACGTTTGAAGTCTGCATTCTGTTTTGTTCAAAAAGGTTATCCACGTAAATATACACACAGCATTCAAAACACATCTACAAAAGTATATACTCTGAATGTAAAGTGCAATGGTGCTAAAACTCCAAGGACCCGAACAAGTTCAGGATGGAAAGAAGAATTTTCCTTTCATGAAGAGAAGACATCTCCAACCAACTACTGTAGTTTTGAAGTGCCATGTCTCCCAGGAACTGCTTGCTGGGAAGTAGTGGTGGCCCTGGTGAGGGCTGCAGTCTCTCAGCCTGCATTTGGTCGCAAAGACAAGAGACAATCACAGGTGTCATGGTCATGGTCAAAAGTCACCAAACAGCATCCATTTCTGAAGGTACATAAACGGACAAACCTTTACTTTTGTCCTTTTTTTTGACCTTTCCAGTACAGAAGATGTTGGCAACTGGAATTGAAATCACCATCTCCCAGCCATTTCGTGGGGGATGAGATTTCCACGGAATTTCTTTGCCACATAAGAGGCCAACACCTCAGAATTTTGAGGCCAAAACCTCAGAATCTTGGAGGTGAACCCCCCCGAAGTTGAACGGCGAGTTTACCCCTGAAAAAGGATGGTTTGACGTTTAGACGATCCGGACGATCCGGCGCAACGTTTTGGGGCGGTAGAATTTCAGGGGCGAACTGTTAAACTTCATTTGAGCAATGAAAAATATGAGTGTATATAGGGGATTATACCACCCAGTTATATAGGGACTAGACTATAATACACCATGAGATAATACGGATCCCGTTTTTAAACAAGGAGGATTTCAATGGAAAGGAAGGCCCGAAGTTTAACAGCTCGCCCCTGAAAAGTTACCTAAACCCAAAAGGAAAGGCTCGTCTTCCAACCACCATTTTTCATAGGTAAACTGTTAAACTTCATTTGGGTAACCACAAGGCTCGCTATTTTTCAGGTTCTCATGGTTATGGCCAATGTGCTCCACCCATCGATACCAAATTTGAAGCGACTTTCGGGACGAGAGGTCCGAAGGGGATTTTTTCAGGGCTCCAAGTGGTTGGGTCATGGGGAAACTCCCCATGACCCAAACAAGATGGGTAACTCCATTTATTATGTGGAGAAACAAGACCAGTTACCCAAATTTATGTTTCGGCCATTTCTAGGGGTTATAGTGGCTATAAGTTACTAGGTGGTGGTTTCAAAGATTTATCATTATTATTATTTTCATCCCTATTTGGGCCGGGGAAATGATCCAATTTGACGGTCGCATATTTTTGAGATGGGTGGTTCAACCACCACCTAGGTTTGATTTGATTTTTGGGTTGAGTTCGAAATCCCACCTTCCCAAAAATCCTATGAAACATGGAGAATTTCTAAGAGGAATCACCTATATAGATTTTTAAAGATACCATAGAAATGGTGAGCATCTGACTGAAATCCTGTTGATTTAGTAGTTTACCTGACTATTTACTTGGTTTCAACACGGTATTTCTTTTCTAGTTCGCAGGCGACTTCACCAGATTTCTAACATCAACAGTAGTGATAAGGAGCTCTCCTTAGAGCCAAGCTAACAGAAGTTTCTCCACTCAAAAACTCACTTCGCTGAGCTTGCTGCTTGACTTCTCGATGATCATAAGTTAGGCTTGCTCACCCTGACACTCACAGTTTGCCCCTGAAAATCGGTGGTTAGAAGATGAGATTTCTTTTTGGGGCCCCCTGTTTTTCGGGGCTACGTTAGTCTTAGGGAGGGTTACACTCCGGAAGCAATGGAACATGTACCCTTTGAGACTGTAGGTCCTATTGAAAGCAAAAATCCTTTGCAATTTTTAGTTTACCGAAGGGTAGGAATTGCGAATCACTAAAGCAAAGGTATGAGTAATATTGTTCCCCTTATCAATAGCGCTTTCATCACCTTTAACTTTAGTTCTGATCACAACTGCTTGGGATGACCAATCAATTTGCTTTAGATGATTCTTTTGGTGTTGGGTTTTGGTAGTTCCGTTCAAGTTTTCAAACTCAATGATTCAGTTTTTTTTGTCAGACATGTTGGGCTTGTAGCGGCTTGTAGGGTGTGAAGATGTTTGGAAGATGATTCTTGAAAAAGCTTTTGGGCAAGTTTTCTGGTGCGATTTTTTTTTTGGGGTGTTTATCAATATATATAATATATAATATATATACATAACATGTGTGTATACTTATATATGGTAAACTTGGGGTTTTTCACCATGAACCATAAATTTTCACCACGGGGAAAAAAACATCTGGTTAACTTGTCAACCAAAAACATGTCAACCACTAAGAAATTCGATTAAAAAACATCATTTTTCAAGATATCTTTTTTCAACTCCAGGATGCATCCGTGGCATGACTCCCGGCCTGCCAGGAGCACCTTGCAGTGGCATTTCTTCGAAGGATTGTGATTTCATTGATGTAAGCTTAGCACCTTGGAGCAAGTCGAAGATTTGTGGGATAAAATTGGATGTCAGGATTCAACCTTCTGGTTTTTCTGTGATTTTTTGATTTTTTGGTGATTTTTTTGGGAGATATTTAAGTGTTGAATTTGAATATTTTTTGGTGATGCAGTATTCATTTTTCTGTCATTTTTGGTGGTTGAAACTTCAATTTTATTGATTGTTGATTACTGATTTGGGTGGGATGGAATTCAGGAAACTGTGTTTCAAAGTTTTTTTTTATTTGCAGTTATCATACATGGATTCTAGATGTCATACATAAAGATATACCCAATAAATACCCACTATATAAGGTGTTTATGGGGTTGATACTTTTCCGGGGCCCCCATCCCAAGGGTTTTCTCAGCATTTTCCCTATAAATCAACAACTTGATTTGGAAATTTGAAAGGTCCTGGAATATCAACAGACCAGCAACGCAAATGAATGAAGAACTTACAGTCGATGTTGGTGGTCGGCACTTGCACGAATACTATAACAGCCAAACCAGCAACCATGTATTCGCCATTGGTTGTTTACTCAGAAGCAAGCAGAACAAAACAAGGGAATCATTATGAGAAAACATCTCGGAGAGCCTATGTGGTATCTCAAAATTAAGAAGCCCTTTACATCCTGATGACCCTGAGGGAATTACCACCATCAAGCTTTCATTTGTAGTAGGGTATGATTATTGACCGGCCTGATAATCGGGGATGATTAAGGGACAATGATGGGCTTCATAACCTCTTCATACGGCCTTACCAACCATTGTCCCTTAATAAACCATCATCGTTCAAGTTTTCTTAAGGGGTTACGACGCCCATCATCGTCCCGAAAAAAATGTTTCCCCTATTATCAGGCCAGCTACACTCGGGTAAACTAACATAGCAATGGGAAATCCACCATTTGAGTCGATGTATCTCCTATTAAAACTGGTGGTTTTCCATTGCTATGTTAGTTTACCCGAGGGTACTTCCTTGGAGGGAAGCAACGTACCCATTGGTTTTGGGGGAGGCAACTGTTGGGTCCCTTTAGATTCGACCATTTGGCGAGGTGGATGGATGGACCTTGCCGTTTCGTTTATCCATCTCCGGCGACTGTAGCGGACCAAATGATGCACATCCCACAGAGATTGATTGTTCAGGTTTCCGGATGTGTGGGATGCGATTTATAGCTTGATTTTTTGTGTGGTTCTTTAAGGTTGGGGGCAAATGGCATGTATATAAAGATGTAGATTAGATATAGATAATAACGTGTATATATTATAATATATTTGGACATGCATTTTTATACAAGACATCCATTTTTTATATCAGTCAAGGACATATTTCCATTCAGATCTTGTATTTGTTCATTGATTTACGTTTTGTAAGAAACACTCCAAATTAGGGAAGGCGAGCAATGAGAAACTCGTTTTGTTTGCGAGCTACCTGTTAAGATCACATGCACAAGTTAATCCTTCTAATTGAAGGCTTTGTCACTTGGGAGCATACTTAACTTCCAAACCGTCATCAAACCACCCTGGGTGTGTTGTTTCCTTAGTGGCGTGAAAGTCTCCTCATCAATTTCATCTTGTGAGTTCAATGTCAGCGACCAATTGATTGATTCGTTGCTTTTTGAATCTATCTTGCTAAAGCAAGATACCCCAAAGCCAACTCATTTTGACAGTTCCTCAATTTTCTTTTGCCTCTTTAGTATCTGAAGACCCCCAAGGAAGGCCTTCAATGATATGTAACGGGATATGGATCCAAATCTGGCAATCTGCAAAGTGGTTGTAGTGTTTTCAGACGTGGCGAAACTTCCACGACAAAACGAACAAACATATGCAGATATATACTGATACATACTGTAAATATACATGATATCACAGATATGGACATGTTTTTTTTGATACATTGAGTTTTGTAATTCAGGGGTGATATTTTAGATGTTGCTTGTTTTGAAGTCACCGTTTCTTGAGTTTTTTTAAAGAGCCGTTAAACATTTCTTTCGCAAATTTTGGGGGATCAGGTTGACATCCGGGTGGTAAAATGGTGGGAAAACCCTTGAGATGTAGGGCCCCTGGCTGTTTAACCTCCCCAAGAGTCCTTTAAAAGGAGATATACCCTTTAAAGGAGTCCTTTTTTTCAGGTCTTTTGATGAGTTTGATGGGTTGATGAATTTCTATGGGTTTCACATCCCAAGGGTTTTTTTTGACCACCAAAAATCCCTATGAAACAAAATTCCGTCAGATCTGGCAGGTTTGACCTTTGAAAAGTGTCCCACGGATGAAGTATTGGGTCAACAGAAATACGATGCTTGGTTCGTGGAGTGGAAAAATTCCCACGTCGATTCGTAAGGCGGTATCTACGTTGAAACCCATTGGTGAAACACCACTTTGACACCGAGTTGTTTTTCTTTTGGGGGGGGGAATACACTCCTTGAAACTAACAGCGAGTTTACACCTGAAAATGGATGGTTGGAAGACATTCCTTTCTTTTTGGAGCCTAAAGCCTAGTTTCAGGGGCGAACTGCTGTTAGTTTCAGGGAGTGAATCTGTTGTTGCCACCAAATTCATGATGGTTTGGCGCCTTCCTTCCTGACACTTCCAAACTCCCAAGGTCACCCGGGACCCGAAAATAGTGATACTAGGTACAATCCTTTTAAATGACCATCCCTGAAAAACAATATTTTCGCCCCTGAAAATTGATCCTTGGGCCTTTTCCGTAAGGCCCATTTTTTCAGGGGCGAACTGTGCTGTTTAGTTTTAGGGAGGTTAAAGGCTTGCTCCAACTGCTGAGGAGATGACAGATCCCCCCAAAAACATTGACGTTTGGCATAATTATCCCGCAACCGGAAAACATACATGACTCGACCGATATTTCTTGAGCGAAATTGCCCTTCCAAGAAACGAAGAAAAATCCTTGACGCCAAGGCTGGCCGCTCCTGCCTTCCAAATCTAAAAACTAACATTCTCTCTGAAAATGGATGGGACTGGTTCAGATGATTCATTTCCCTTTTTTTCCATGGGTTTCTTGTAAAACGCCCAAAAAACTGTCCGGTACTTCTTTTTTTGGTATATATATATATATATTTGTTTTTCTCCCCCAAGGACATGCAGGCACACTACCGTGGTTATGGTAGTGTAGCTGGATGCTATAGCCCTTGTTTGAAGCTCACCGATCCCAAGTGGAACAATTCAGCTTCTAAAGGCGTGGGAATTGACTGGTTGGATTGACTGGTTTGACAGTGGAGGTTTTTGTTTCTTTCACAAAAGTTGTTGCTTTCCTTGTTGTTGTTGTTGTTGTTGTTGTTGTTGTTGTTGCTGCAAAAAAACATACTCGGCTCTCAAGGTATTTTGTCATCCCGCAAGAACATGGATCGCAAAGTTCGTGTTTTGTAAGTTTACATACGATTTTTTACATTCAAAGAATCTCAATTTATCCCAGTAAAGGTGTTAGACCTTGTAGAAATCGTGACTTACAAATCAACAAACCGTGGTGTAGTCTCAGCAGTTCTTGGGTCAGGCCGCTCTCGCACCGACACAGTGGCTTCACCTTATTGCTGCCCAACACCACCAGTCTCGCCCAAAGCCTGTCGTGATGGTCCGGTGGCAACGACCTTTGCCTGGAACTGTGAGGGTTTTCCCAGCAAAATCAGTTTTTTTTTGACAAAACTCGGGGTGAAAACATGGCTTCTCCGCTCTTTTCCCCAAGAAAATGGCCTCAACAATGGCAGCAACAAAAAAAGAAGATGCTTGGGTCGGGTTCTTAAAAATCATTACAGCAAGTTGACCTTGCGGTCTTCGGAACCCATACACGTGACACTTGAAACTAGGCTCCCTCATGAAGGGCTGCAATGCTTGATGGTCGCAAGATCTTGCGGGATGTGTCCCATCACCAGGACATTGAGCTTGAGTCACCGCCTTTCAGTCAAAAAGTGAATATTCCCATTGGAAGATCATTCTAATTCCTTTGTGATACGTAAAGGGCTACTAAGACCCCCAAGCCCCAAGGGGCTTTGGGGCTGGTAAACATACTTGCGGCCATCACTTGAGAATCGTTACCCATTCCGCCGATGTCCGTCCGTTTCTTCGGGTGCACTGGTTCAGGGCCAGGCGACAAGCATCGGCCTAGAGGTTGTTTGTGATATATTCCTCTTCATTATTGCCGCCATGGCCAGTTTTTTGGTGCCGGCAGTCATGGTGCTGCTACTTGCCGCTGAACACTTGAAGTCAGACAACCAAAACTATGTCTTGTTCCTTTTGCATGTTTTTTTGTGTGGGGTGAACATCTCAGTCAATGGCTGATTGATTTTTAAGGTTGATGTACCGTTCTAGGCAGATTTCCCCAAGTGACCATTTCCATTCCTGTGGATTTCTTGAGCTATAATCACCAACCCCGAACCACAAACCTCAACCACTAACTCTGAACCACCAATGTTAAGCGCTTTGCTGCAATTTTTTTGGATATGGATCCATGCTTCTTTTCAATCTCAACATGATTCCTCCGGTTCCAACATCTTCATAGCCTTAGGAACTTAAAAATTGGGGGATTTTTGTTGGAAACAGCCCATGGGTTTGGCTCCACACGATTCTGCGCGTTCTGGTGTGTTTCAACCGTGACTTTGACCAGTTGAAAAAAATGGGGAACACCGATCTTGCAACAGCAGTAAATTAGGAACTACCTGGTGGTTTCATTTTTTTCAAAATTTTATTTTCATCCCTACTTGGGGGAATGATCCAAGTTGACAAATATTTTTCAAATGGCTTGAAACCACCAACTTGGGGAAGAATATTGTAACACCCAAGAATGGGCATTCTAATTTGGACCACACCGTAGATCCTTTCAAAATTCCAAGGCTTCAGTTGTGCAGTGCGTTTCGGAGTGACGTAGGCGTTGGGCATGATGCTGAAGGTCTTGCAGAAGGTAAGGAAAAATGGAAAAATGGCAAAAAAATAAAAGGCTTTGGGCCTGGCAGCCTGGGGGTTTTAGATGCGAGCTGTTTTTTTTTTTTTTTTGTTGTTGTTGTTGTTGTTGTTGTTGTTGTTGTTGTTGTTGTTGCTTTGACGTTGACGTTGACGTTAAGTGAAATAGGGGGGGGTGTTGTGTAAGATTTGGCACCTGTTGCATTTAGAAAGCAGACAAATAACACGCAGAAGGGTGAAGGTATCTGTTGCTACTGTTGATGGCTGAAATCCTGCATCACCCAGGATGTATAAAACCTTGTGAATAATGAGAAACATTACCTATCAACTGGTGCAGGATTTCTTCCATCAACAGTATGAATAGTGATGCATTTTAGTTGTTTTTGGCCGCAACAAATTCCCTCCTCCAACTGCGCCCACAGGAATCCCTAATCGGAGGAAGTTATCATCATGATATCTTCCCAACTAGTCCAACGAAGTTATATGAGCAATGACCAATACCCTGCTCATTTGCTGTGTATTATAATAGGGTATGAAATTTTACCCAGTTTGGCACAAGGGTTAACCAATCAAGATTTTATGGAACATCATAACCTGTCTTTTTTGTGGCTTGCACATATAAGTATATATATACTACATGTATGTATAATAAATACCTACCTACATACATACCTACCTACATACATACATACATACCTACCTACATACATACATAACATAACATAACATAACATAACATTACATTACATTACATTACATTACATTACATTACATTACATTACATTACATACATACGTAAATATATATATATGTAAATATCCACATATTCACATATATTACAACACACGTCCTTGCCACCTTGGAGGAAATCACATGTTTTGTTGCCGGTTTCAGTTGCACTTTGGGAGGGCTTGAAGGTCCAAGTGCCGTTGATTGTTCCAAGCGCAGCAGTTTAGTGGAGGCCAGCAACTTACGTGTCACAGTGTCTTGGATGTGAAAAAAAATAGAGGGACCACATCAGAGATGTTTGTAGTACCCTCCAGGGAACTAACATATCCCCCAAAAATGGCGTTTTGAAGATGATTTTCCTCTTCCCCAGGTGGGATATGTTAATTCCCTGGAGGGTAATCCACTTGTTTTTGAGAAGAAGGTTGATTTTAAAGATCCGTAAAATACTATATAGTTTCAGACTTTGGTTCTCATACTGGGCCAATTGACTTTATGATGTTGTATTTTGGTTCATGAGGCATGTCGGTGTCAATCTGGTGTTTTTCATGGCAGCTTGGGAGAGGCTTTAAGACAAAGTCTTTGATTTCAGGAGCAATCTCCATGGTATGACTGGAAGACCAGGGTAAAAAGCCATTGACATAGACATCATGACAAGATTCTTCTTTCTTATTTGTACTGTACCTATTATTTATCATATACAGTATAGTGTAGTGATTATTTCATATTATATTTATTGTATTGCATTGTATTGTTTTGTATTGGTATTGTATTGTATTTTATTATTGCATGGTATATTCTTATATTAATTTATATCATATACAGTATTCTTATGTAATAGTCTATCTGGCGAAACCTTTTTTGAACATCTGGAGTCAACCTGAAAAACCTCCGACATCACCAACCTGAAGCCAATCCATTTGCACTCCGGGCAACTAACATAGCAATGGAACAATAGAATTTTCATGGTATTTACCAGGAACAGTTTTGAATCTTATATGGATGTTTCCTCAAATGGTACCCCCAAATCATCCATTTTAATAGGGTTTTCCATATAAACCATCCATTTTGGGGTACCCCTATTTTAGGAAACCCCCATATGGCTATGTTGGTTTACTGGAGTGTTTTTTTGTTTTGAGGTACAAATCCGAAAGTTGAAGAAAAGCAATCCTGAAGACGATCCTTATATTCATCCGTTTGGTTGCGCATCGTCCCTGGACGACTGCGAGACTGCTGTGGCTTGGGTGCCTTTCTACAAGTCCTATTTTCCATGTACCTTGGACATGAACAAAAAATCAGGTGGAATTTCATATCATCTGGCCGAAAACATCCAACGAATTTTCACGCCGTCCAAAGGACCGGAAAAAAATGACCAAACCTTTGGAAGATAATTTTTTGCTGGATGTCTTGTGGATTGTACCCCTTGTTTTAATAGGATTATTGGGTAGTCGACCCAACCAATAATCGGGTCCCACACTTTCACGGGATCCCTGTTTCTTCATTGCTCAGAGTAACCAAAGAAACGATTTTGGCTATCCAGGGAAATCTGATATGATCGGGATAATCACCTTTTGGATTTGCTGAAAAATTTCATCTGAAATGATGTATAGCCGTATCATATGCTATTCTTAGGAAAACGAAGGGCCGGAAATTCCAAAAATGGAGTCATTACCTACTGTGGAAGAAATCCTGCATTAGCTGGGATGTATAAAACCCTGTAAGTTTATGGGATAAACTACCAACCTCAACTAGTGCAGGATTTCTTCATCAATAGTATGTGAAGTTTTTCAGAGAATATCTTCACTTCATGTTTTTTTCCACAGATCATTTCCCAACAGATTCCAATCAACAGCGGACGTTTTTCGAGAAGGTCATGTTTTTTTTTTCAAAGATTTTTAGGTGAACAGGTGGGTTGGTTTTCACAGGAAAATTTTTCCACCAACACCAAGGATGGGGGCCCGGGGGTTTCTGGCTGGGTCCTTGAGGTCCTCCATTTGGTCGTTTGGTTCGGGTCCTTGAGGTCGTTTGGTTGGATCATATGGATCCAAGAAGTTGACATGTATGGCTGATGGCACTGAACATTTGCATCTTATGACCAAATCTTGCATACAAAATGAGACCTGGCGTTTTTTATTTTTGGGAAAATGGTGGGTTCGGAAAGAATTTGGGAGAGAATATGAGTTTTTTTTTTTCAAAATATATAGCACCTGCTGATAGTTACTGTAATGGTTGTATAGAGCAATATGGGGTAATAACTGGGGAACAACTGCTAGGATACCCTTCAAAGGTACCCAAAATTTCCCTTTGAGACCCGTTTTTTATTGCGTTGTTCTTTTTTGTGGCATCTTTCTTTGTGGGAGATGCTGCTTGCCTGGTTTGTTTGGGGAGGTGTGAGGTGTGTACTCGGCAGGTTTTCGGTTTGAGTCAATGGGCTCCTCAGTGCTGCATGATTTTGGAGAATCCCCTATGACAAAAGGGATGGTCACGAACCAGGGGTCTGCCAACAATGGAGATGGCTAAGCAGCAACGCACCATCAACGGAAGTATTTGGAGATGGCTTGAGTCATTCGAGAATCAAGGATTTTTTTGAAAGCACTAGGATGTCCAGAAGCCAACCAATAGTCTGCGACTTGTAGGATCATTATAAATTCTAAAGGCTTCATAAATTCGGGGCGTGCCATGGGCTGAAATTCACCTGTGATGGGACATAGCTAGCAGACGTTGAAACTCGAGAGTCCCTTCGGCGTTTCGTGAAGGAAGTAGGATGAATAATGGCATGAAGAAAAACTGAGTAGGAAGCCACTAAAACACTCCAGGCAAGAAAACATAGCATTGAAAAATGGGCCATTTGAAGATACATGTCTATTTAGACA
Source organism: Breviolum minutum Mf 1.05b.01 (assembly GCA_000507305.1). Classification (NCBI taxonomy): domain Eukaryota; class Dinophyceae; order Suessiales; family Symbiodiniaceae; genus Breviolum; species Breviolum minutum. The sequence goes on along the minus strand of DF239087.1, from coordinate 228,765 downwards.
TGAGGCATTCCATTGCCATGAGTAGGTGCATTGGTATAGTGAAGGAGAAAAATGGTTGGAATCTAATCCTCTCACAGCAACAGTCACAACCAGGATGACGTCACCTTTCTTTTTCACCCCGGGATCCCAATTTTTTCAATCTTCACTTGCCAGCAGCCAGCATTCTAGGAGGTACTGTTGATGGCTGAAATCCTAAACAACCACCTGGGATGTATGAAAACCCTACCAAATAATGGGAAGATAAACTACCAACCTCAACTGGTGCAAGATTTCAGCCATCAACAGGGCCCCGGGGCCCGAGAGGACAATTCTGTGAACCCGCTACTCCACCGAGCAGTCCAGAAGAATTTGGATGCCTGCGAAAAACACTTATGTGGGACCCACTCAGCACTGGCCCACGCAGATTTTTCAGTTTTTTTTTTTTGGATGGGCAAATTTGTCACTTGTTAGTGACATTTTTCTGGCTATTTTTAGCTCAAAAAAGGTTCATTTAATCAGGATTTTCCTGTTGAAAGCAAGTTTGAGGTGGATGAATCAGTCAAAGTTGCCCTCAAAATATCAAAAAGGTCAAGTTGTCATGATGCTTCTCCGGATCACTCGTTGGGTTGTGAAATTTAGTGACTCCAAGCCTCGCGAATATGTGGTTCTCTCTCAATGCCATGCGCTTCACTGTGTCAAATGAATGAAGAATCAATCTTGGCTGATTTGTTTTCGCTTATGCTACCTTTTTTACAAAGAAATCTGAAATCACATAGGAATCCCTTTGGGAATCCCTACTAAAGCAACCGCCGGATTTTTTTCGGGCCCAAAATTTCAAGATTTTCAACCTTCGTGGCCTCACGGAGCAAGGGAGCAAGCCGGACCCCGACTGTTGTTTCAAGCGATCCAGCGCAGTTGATATTGAAGAATCTCTCACTCTTTGCTATTGTTTCAAATACTGTATATCCGCATATACTCACATATCTCAACTGTTTTTTTCCAGATTTCTTCCCATGAAACATAAGACAAACTGAAATCACTTCAGGATTTTTTTCTAGATTAGTGACTTGCTTCGACCGTTCAGAATCGTCAAAAAAAGGGTAACGTCGTGACAACTTTCAAAAATGCTGGTCGGAAGATGATTTTGCATTCGAAATGGTCCCTTTTCAAGGTGACATTTGTTATTTTTCGGGGGTATATCCTAAAAACTAACAATCTCACCCCCTGTCAAATAGGCCTGTTTTGCACCCCCCCAAAAAAGGAAGCCGAACGTTCACGTGTTTTTTTTTGGTAGATCTCAACGTACCTCAAGGAACCTCCACGGCAGGCCTGGGGATCCGATCCACCTAAGGCTCCGTGGCCCGAAAAGGTGCGTGGAGCAGCAACAAGGCGGGATTCCTTGGGTTTTTTTGGGCGCATTTTTTTTTGGTTTGCGGTTGAACCCACTAGACTATCATCATGCTGCCCTTCTGTAGCGGTTACATATTTAGAAAACAGAAGAATCTATGTGAAACAAAGTTGTATTGGGGCCCCTTTGCCAAATCTTTTTCAGGAAAACCCGATCGTTTCAGGCTTTGAGGGGCTCCAGAAAGATGAACATTTTTCCAGGTTGGCTTTGGGAAAAGCTTTTAAACAGCAATTGTCACTCTGTTTATTTTGAGGCAATAGATATTTATTGTTTTCCCCCTTCGGAAGGGGTGATTTGTCATGGCTTGAAGCCTGTAACATTGGGAAGTTTGGCTTGTCAAGTTGGAACTTCACCCTGACTGATTTCACCCGGGAATGAACTCGCAGAATCTGTGAAAACCTCTCAACAAAAGCCAGGCTGAGATGTTTGGTTGGAATTTAGGGTCAAGGACAAGGATTATGAAGTTCTACAGTAGTTGAATTTAGTCCTTAATATAATTCATTTCTTTACATGTATTGTTCACAGTTTGATTATTTCACCACAAATTCATTTTATCAACAGATCATTTCATCCAGTGTTCCCAATTTTTGCCTTTCATTCTGAACCAACCAACGACTCCTTAAAAAATCCTCCAAAAACCCAAAGCCCGGCTAACCCTCATCCCCCAAGGACAAGGCCTTAGCAACAGCTTGGTTGGAAGCCCCTTGGTTTGGTACAGGTTGGGGAAAAGAGGCGGAAACTCATTGCAGTTCCATCAAATTTGGTATTCAACTTCTTGATCTACGACTACTACGACAACAGGTGGGGCATGGGATGGAGGAACCGACGTCGGACAGTCGTTTTTTGAAAGGTTTGAGGAAGTTGAGTCGTTGCCGTGCGAGGGGGGGAGTTGTGGTGTGAAGTTTTTTTTTGTTTGTATTTCCAGCAGAAAAGAAAGAAGCTTTGGGGTTAATTTTTGTTTTATTTACAAGATACTTGAGGGGAAGTATGAACTGTACTTTTGTTGTTTGGGAATTTTCCGTCAGACCGCCAGAAATGATAAAAAACACATTGTGGGAAAAAGCCGAGTCGTCGTTTTTTTTTCTTTGCACGTTGACTTTGAGTCAGTTGTCGTCAGCTCATAGGGAAAGGATGGTACCCTAGCTGTTTAACCCCCCCTGTTCCAGCCCTTTAAAAGGGCAAGGTGTGTATGTGGTTGATTATTAAGGGGCCACCATCCCAACGGTTTTCCCACCATTTTCCCTATGATCAGCAGAAAAAGGTGGCTTCAGGCAAGAAGAACAAGTTCAATAAGAAGTGCCTCGACGGGACGACGTGGTGATTTCGCCATGCGTGAAGTTCGGCGAAAAAACTACGCCTGAAAAAAACAAAAATGGAATGGGAATCATTACCTTGTTCATGGTGGCATCACCTGAAATCCATGAACAAAAACCCTGCAAATCATAGGTATATTATGGATATTTTCTAAATATCAACTGGTGGTATGGTATTGGATTGATTGGATTGAGATCAAGTGTCCTAGAATATCTCAGAAAACATATTAGGCAATGGGAGTCATGGACTTCTGAATGGGGCTACCTATATACTCCTGTAAACTAACACATCGCTTTGGAAAACCCGTCAAGTTTGCTGTATATTTCCTTTGGAAAGTTGGGGCGATTTGTTAGTTTACTACGAGGGTACTGTACCTTTTTTTGCAGGCTCCTTCATTTTGAGGGTTCTAAAAACCAAACTTACCTAAAAGCCGAACTTAGTGAACCAGATGCCAGACGCCAGGCGCCGGTTTGGGTGAAACAAGTGTTTCCGTCACTCTTTTTACTCGAAAGATTTGGAAGGTTTCGTTAGTTTCAAATTCCAACCAAAATTGCGCAACATTTTCAGTTTGAAAAAACTATTTGTTTCCATTTCGGGTTGTTTCACCGGTAGATACCCCCTGGTGAGTTTTTTTCAAGCGCACCGAACGGAATCGAATCAACCATGAATCGACGGCAATTTCTTGGCCTTATTGAATCCAAGGGGTCAAACTCTCTGCTAGGCTGTGATATTGGGGGAGCGATGAACGGAGCTAGGGGTGATCTATTTCCCTACTAATTGGGGAGCGATTTGGAGCACCAGAATCTTCCAAATCACAGGGTAGTCTGATTTTTGGGTCTATCTCCAGATTTTTTTTTGGGAAAAAGGTATCTCAAGTTCATGCCGAACCTCATAGCCAAGAAGTGTTGGACAAAAATCACGGATCATAATGGAGTTTCCTGCTTCCGTTTGATAGGTGGGATCGGTAGCATATAATCACCCAATTGGCAATATATACCACTTATATGTACCACTTATATATTGCCTTCTGGGGGGTTATATGCTACCTACCACCTTTTATGCGAACCAGAAACAACATTCAACCAAAAATTATTCTGAAAATGATCTCCCTGCAAGTGTTGGCCTCAGCCAAGTCGAGTTCCCAATTTGGGAGAAACGCCTTGAGGAGCGTTTCTAAGGAAACAATCTACATGGGTTTTTTTCTGGATAAACTACGAGGTGGCGTGCATATTATCCATGCAACACCCCATAGTTACCTGAAAAAAACATGTTCTGTTCTGAAAGTGTTTCAGGAAAATGGCCTGAACAATTTTTCGATGGATTTCTGCTGCTTTTGGCAAATCGGCAAATCAGGGCAAATCAGGTGATATGTGTAGTCGGAATATCATACCAAAAAGAAGCACCTATTTGGGTGTTTCCAAAAATAGGGGTACCCCAAAATGGATGGTTTATATTGGAACACCCTATTAAAATGGATGATTTGGGGGGAAAACCCACTATTTTCGGAAACACCCATTTTGAAGGGAGCTGAACATTTTCCCCCATCTTTGTTGCTTCATTGCCAACAGCGTTTTTTTTTTTCAGGTTGTGCGGATGTTCGACGGAAGATGATTGCAGTGGCCATGAGTTGTTTGTGCCTATTGAGTCGGCCTAGGTTAAAAGGCCCAGAGAATGGCCTCAATTGAGAATTGCCCGTGGTAAAAAAAAGGAGTTTGCGTTTACGGTGGTCAGTTCCGTGAAATCGGCGTTTGGAACGTTGAAAAAAGTCCGCACAGGTTGTATCATCATTTATAATTGTAACATTACATATGTATGAATGTAATGCACATATACAGATCTACATGTCAGATGCACATTAATGTATCCATACACATAAGAAAAGACAACTTTTTGCTCACATATCAAAAATACACTCCGGAAATTTCCCCAAAATGATGGAGTTTACAGGAGTGGTATATCAGTATATCACCTTATTGAATACAGCTATTTGAGGTATCTGTGTGACTCAGCCATTCCGAGTCACACCACAGCATTCCAAGGACTAAATACGTCGAGGCCGTGCACCGCTATTGTTCCTTGACCGTTTGGCTAACCTTTATTCAAATGCTTGGCGGTTGGAAGGTTACCCTTGATGTTGGTGCCACTTTTAGGGAACACAAAGTGGGTGAAATCGTGGGCCCATCGAGCTTGTTGAAAAGCAGATTGGAACCCTTTTAGTGGATTAAGCATATTAAGCCTCCCTGAAACTAACGAATTGCACCTGATAAATGCATGGTTGGAAGACGATCCTTAGCCTTCCTGTTCCGAAGGCTTACAGCTCGCAGTTGCGAGCTGTTAGTTGTAGGGGGTGTATTGAAAAAACAACGCGAAAGACACGTACAGTTTTTTTTTGCTGGATTTTTGTTTACTTGCAATAATGTGGTGTGATATTTTTTCCAATTACTTTCAGATCCTGGCATATCTTAGATAAGCCAACCTGTGAGAAAGTTTTGCAGCGAATGGTTGCGGGAGCTACACCGAAGGCAATGCCGTTGCCGTGACATGTCCTGATGTTTTAACAGCTTTAACAACACCTGAAAATTGATGGGACTGAAAGATAGCTAGACTCTCTGGCTTCCGGGGGGTCGGTTGGAAGATGGAGCATCTTCCTTTTGAAATTGACATCTTGTTAGCTGGCGAGCTACCAACCTGAAGTGGATAAGTCATGATTTTCAGGCTGAATGTTAAATTTCGGTGGGTGGGTGCGAGGAATACGTTTTGCCACAGATTCGTGCGCCAATGTGATCATCTTTTTCAGTAGATGAGAAATGAGCTGAAAAAACATCGAGAATTTCTCAGGTCCAGGGGTGTATGCCTACTGCTACGATGACGCCATGGGCTTGTTGCAATGTTCAGCTGACTCTTACTACCAACTGGAGTTCTTTTGTTTCTTAGCTGATGTTAAAAGTTTCAACATCCAGATTTTTTAAATTTGAAACATGATTTCCACCTTCATTTTTGGAAATCAAAACAACATAACGCGGAAAGGAACAGCTCTTTGAAAAGAACATTTAACAGATATTTCTGGAAGCTCCTGGCAACTGCACCATGGTATGGTGGCAAAAATACACCCCGGGAGGGGTGCAAAACCTGGGAGCTGGAAGTGAACCTCATAGGCTTTTCATAGGTATTTCGTGTAGCCGGGAGACCACCGGATTTCCCCAGTTTGAACACATTTTGGGTACCTGACACCTGAAACATCCATGTAAAAAATGGTTGTTTCAAGTGGATGATGTTCACCAAATCTTTACATAGGGAAATGGGTTGGAAAATCACCATTTCCATCCATCCATTAGAAAACGGTTTGTTTAGGGTTCCAGGTATCCATGTTGTGGAAGCTTCCAAGCTATCAACTTTCGGATACGTTGTGGTCATGATAGAAGTCGTGGGTTCCATGTCCCTTCCGCCCACGTTGATGGGGGTCAAAGATGTGCCGGAAACGTCATTTTGGGGGGAAAACCACACCGAAACGAAAAAATGAAGGGCTGGAAACACAACGAGTCAATGAACTTTTGGTTCAGATAATTTCGGTTCTCATTTTATTTTTGCGACTTTTGTGTTGATCCCTAAAACTAACAAACACTTTAAAGATGTATCTCCTATTAAAAGTGACGATTTTCCATTGCCATGTTTGTTTTCGGGTCATTTAGCTGTTCAGTTCTCGGATTGATGGCTTTCGGGTCATCTGGATTGTTTCGAGTGGTGATGATTTCGACGTTTGAGCCTAGTGGAACATCCTTCTACCTTGTTGTTTATCTTGTGAAATGTCCAGCAAGTGGCTTGGGTCCTACAGATTTACACTTTTTTTACCCAAGGTTATGGAGCAGTGGTGAGAAATCACCCGATATACATAGCAGTGGCTAAGGCCAGAAAATAAAGCATCAATGAAGATGTATTTTCAATTGGGGATCTCAATTTCAATTGTTATGTAAGTTCACCAAAGGGGAAGTCATGAGTCATTTTTCTGTGTTGCTAACGATTTACAAACTTCCAACAAGACATCCTAGTACTAGTTTCAGTGAGTGGCATTGGTGCACCACCATATCTTGTTAGTCGGAAGTTGGAAATCTGCTAATTCTATTATCAGAAAGGTGTGTAGAACCGTTGGAGTCTCTGTTAAATGTAAATGGTGAAATCCCCCCGCTTGACTTGAACATGGAACTTGATGAATTTCCAAAACCTCATGGTGGGATGGAGTGTGCCTGACCCTGCGCCTTCTCATGTGCAGTCCTCATTGATATCCGAGGCCCTTCCGTTTTGCCTTCCTGGGACTATGTGATGGTCACGACTACACGGGTCACCCAAACTCACACCGACACAACGACATCGCAGACCAAGACCAGTCTGACAACAACATCTGTAAGTGTGACATCTGTCAGTATGACGAGCACATTGACAACAATGACAGCAACAACAATCACGGAGTCTTGTCGTAGCGTGGATGTTTCTTTTTTCAAGGGGAAGAGCATATCTGCCCTCCCTGAAACTAGCATAGCATCTGGGATTCTTCTTATCAATTCGAAAAACCTTCCAAAGGTAGCCTTGCAGCACCTAGCTGTTCCGAATTCCCTGAAGATAATCCCTTTTTGTTGACCTACACATTTGTCATATGTTCATATGTAGCTAGTAGATGTTAGTAGTACATTACATATCGGTATATTGGTTGGTATGTAGTATATAAGTAGATTGCAAGAAAATATATACAGACATGATTGGGGTACAGTAGTCAATCTCCCAAGGGTCCTTACATTTTGCGCGTGATTCCAATGGTATAGGATTGTAATCAGCAGAAGACAAGATATGCCTTGCTCTGGTCCTAGGGTGGAAAGCATTACAGTAGCAGAACAAAAGACATGAATCATTTTTGGTATCCAAGTGGGATCGTACATGATAGGAATGTCGTACAACTGGTACAACTTATCATATCCCTCACCATGTGTAGCTGAAGTGCTAAATCAATACATAGCTGTTTCTGGTTCCCTTAATAGGTGGTATGTGATATATAATCACCCAATTGGCAGTATAGACCACTTATATACCACTTATATATTGCCTTCTGGGGGGTTATATGCTTCCTACCTATTAAGGGAACCAGGAAACTTGATTGATTCAAGTGTTGTTGTTTTTTTCCAACCAGCCTCAGGAAACGACCAGCACACTCAACGAGGCGTTGTTGTTGTTGTTGTTGTTGTTGTTGTTGTTGTTGTTGTTGTTGTTGTTGTTGTTGTTGTTGTTGTTGTCGTTGTTGTTGTCGTTGTTGTTGTTGTTGTTGTTGTTGTCGTTGTCGTTGTCGTTGTCGTTGTCCTTGTTGTTGGTGTTGTTGTTGTTGTTGTTGTTGTTGTTGTTGTTGTCGTTATTGTCGTTGTTGGGTCGTTGGTTCCTGAATGATGAAGTCCCCTGTGTTGCCAGTTTTCGGGATTTTCCCTTCGGAAAAGGTCTTCGAAAGTTGGGTTTTGGAATTTATGAATACATACTTTCCATTTGCATATCAACAAAAACGAGAAATAGTGAGGCGACCATGTAAAGCTAATGGTAGAATTGAAGTGTGTCCAAAATGAAACTGAATCGCAATTGAATTTGAAGGGTGTTTTATCTTTTATCTACTCCAGGAGTGTGACATGTGAAAAGAAAGACTCGCAAAAAAATCGAACCAGTGAACTGAAAGGTTTTTTCCCATCGCCCATTCATTTCCCCAGCAGCTCGATTTGTTTTGTTTCTATCCCAGAAACTCTCGCGGGTCATCGCGGGATGTTTTGACGACCACCTTAGATGGATTCCATGATGTTTCTTTGTGGAAAGCACCCGGTGGGTTCCGTTACAAAAACATCCCGACTCCTTGGAACCGGCACCCAGACAGCTGCATTACTTGCTGAGGAGATGAGGACACCGAAAGACAGCGGAGTGTTCAACAAAAAACGGTTTCGGAAAAAAAAACCATCGATAAAGCAGCGGTTGATCAATCCTTTGTTCAGAAAAGCCAATAGGTTGTTGATACGACGATTCGATTCGTTTTTGGATGAGTTTTTTTGGGTTCAGCTGGAACCTGAGGAACCCGAAGGTTGAAGGTTGCAACCTTAAGGTTGAATGGTTTTTCAATCTGAAGCTTTAAAGAAAAAAGGCAGTTTTAGAAGGCGGAAAGGCCATGATTTTTGAAGTTCTACGCCTGTTGTCAGGTGGTATTTTGTAATTACCCCCCTGAAAACTAACATGTCCCCTGAAAATCAATGGTTGGAAGATGTATTCCCTACTAAAATAGTCCCTTTTTAGGGGACATGTTAGTTTTCAGGGGTGTATTTATTCTTTTGCCAATTTTGGGTTTCAAATTTGAGGGGCCCTACTGGTACAAACCAACCGCAGGCTTTCCATGATTCCTCTGTGAACTCGGCAGGAATCAAGCCGCTGCTGCAGCAGGCGGGCGTTCAAGGGGAGCAAAAACAGTCATGACATGATCATGAGGGGTTTATGGTAGATGTTTTTGGACTAACGATCTGATCACATTATAGCGACCTCACCAGCACCTGGGCCCCCAAATGGTAGTGAAACGTAAGGGAAATGGGACGTTTCGTATTTCAGGGATTACAAGAAGCTATGAGAAAGACTGGTCTGGCGCTATGGCCTCACCGAAAAAAAGTCAAGGCTGCTAGATTCAGCAAGGAAGGATAGCATCAATGATGATTGGATCACTGGTTAGATGTAGACTGTCTACATGTCATAAGACCCAAACCACAAATTGGGATAATACTGTTGATGGAAGAAATCCGGCTAACCACCTGTGATGTATAATTATAAAACCCGGTAAATAATGGGATGAACTGCCAACTTGAACTGGTACAGGATTTCTTCCAGCAACAGTAGTATCTGGGATAACAGGTATGTTCCTTTCGGTATTCACCCCAGAAATGTTCCATGCCCACCTTTTGGTACGGGAGATACCAGGGAGATACAGCACCGGCAGCGGCACAATATATTTCGAGTATCCATGTAGGTCAAGTGCAAAGATGTCCTCCAATTGACTTGACATTTCAAAATTCTTATTGTTAAATTTATATAAGTGTATCTTGAAGCTTTCTTGACATATGAATATTTCTCATCACAACACTTCAAATGACAGTAACATATTTGCAAAAACACACAAACGACAGCACAGCACCATCTGTCAGCCACTTAGAGACTCCAGAGTTTCCACCTTTGCAAAATTCACACACGCTTTTTGTTTTTTAACTTAAGGTATACCAGTAGTGCCCGGACAAGCCGGGGGCGGAAGTTTTCAAAAGGAAAAGAACTATATAGCACAAACAGAATTTGCCTATAGAATGTGCGCAAGGCGACCNTTTTCAGGGGGTGTATTTATTCTTTTGCCAATTTTGGGTTTCAAATTTGAGGGGCCCTACTGGTACAAACCAACCGCAGGCTTTCCATGATTCCTCTGTGAACTCGGCAGGAATCAAGCCGCTGCTGCAGCAGGCGGGCGTTCAAGGGGAGCAAAAACAGTCATGACATGATCATGAGGGGTTTATGGTAGATGTTTTTGGACTAACGATCTGATCACATTATAGCGACCTCACCAGCACCTGGGCCCCCAAATGGTAGTGAAACGTAAGGGAAATGGGACGTTTCGTATTTCAGGGATTACAAGAAGCTATGAGAAAGACTGGTCTGGCGCTATGGCCTCACCGAAAAAAAGTCAAGGCTGCTAGATTCAGCAAGGAAGGATAGCATCAATGATGATTGGATCACTGGTTAGATGTAGACTGTCTACATGTCATAAGACCCAAACCACAAATTGGGATAATACTGTTGATGGAAGAAATCCGGCTAACCACCTGTGATGTATAATTATAAAACCCGGTAAATAATGGGATGAACTGCCAACTTGAACTGGTACAGGATTTCTTCCAGCAACAGTAGTATCTGGGATAACAGGTATGTTCCTTTCGGTATTCACCCCAGAAATGTTCCATGCCCACCTTTTGGTACGGGAGATACCAGGGAGATACAGCACCGGCAGCGGCACAATATATTTCGAGTATCCATGTAGGTCAAGTGCAAAGATGTCCTCCAATTGACTTGACATTTCAAAATTCTTATTGTTAAATTTATATAAGTGTATCTTGAAGCTTTCTTGACATATGAATATTTCTCATCACAACACTTCAAATGACAGTAACATATTTGCAAAAACACACAAACGACAGCACAGCACCATCTGTCAGCCACTTAGAGACTCCAGAGTTTCCACCTTTGCAAAATTCACACACGCTTTTTGTTTTTTAACTTAAGGTATACCAGTAGTGCCCGGACAAGCCGGGGGCGGAAGTTTTCAAAAGGAAAAGAACTATATAGCACAAACAGAATTTGCCTATAGAATGTGCGCAAGGCGACCGACCAGCGCGATGCCCAAATCATTTCTTTGCTGTGAACGAGCCTTCTGCCGTTCCATGGTGGTGATGTTTTGTGCTTTGAAGTGAAGTGTTTTGATGTCTTGATGTCTGTCGCGGGGTCAGGTCATGTGATGGTCACGTCATGCGATGTGATGGCTGGTGTTGTGTCATGTCACGTGATGCAATGCGATGTCATGGTGATGAGCTGTACTACTCCAGTACTACTCTGTACTACAAAGTACTACTCAAGTACTACCCTGTTCTACAGAGTACTACTCCAGTACTACCCTGTACTACAAAGTACTACTCCAGTACTAACTTGTACTACAAAGTACTACTCCAGTACTAACTTGTACTACACAGTTCTACTCTGTGCTACAAAGTACTACTCCAGTACTACCCTGTACTACA
>DF239087.1:0-216149 GCA_000507305.1 Breviolum minutum Mf 1.05b.01 | reverse complement strand
ACTACTACTAGGACTACTACTACTAGGACTACTACTACTACTAGGACTACTACTACTAGGACTACCACTGCTACGACTACTACTGCTACGACTACCACTGCTAGGACTACTATTTCTGTCAGGCTACCCAAAAGTTCGTATATCGGAAGTTTGCCACTAAACTTCCTTTGATAAATTATTGCGATGTATATCCCGATCGTTTTTTTTTGTTGGGTGGGAAAGTTCTTCAGAAAAATCCCATGAAGTTTAATCCTGGACTTCAAGCATTTTCCACCCAGGATTACAAGTGGAAATTCCCGCAAAAAATCGTAAGAATGTCTAGTGTCTGGTGAATTCGAACATTTTTTTAGTTTTTTTTTTGCGAAGTTGTCCCCTCCAGTCGTCTTACAACTTCGGTAGATCGTCTGCAGAAATTATATCGTGACCCAAGATTGGCAACCGAATTTATTTGCTGTTACATTGATAGAATAAAACAGATTTTCCCAACTTTGTACATAATGACGACTCGAATATTTCAGCAACTTTCGGAAATGTTGGATCATTTTTGCATGCGGGGAGGGAAGGTCGAATTCCAAACCCTCAAAATCGGTCAAAGTCAAAGTATTCAAGGTAAAATTTTACAGATCCCTGAAAAACTAACAACGAAAGATGAAACCTGGTTAATAGGTTGGAAATTGGAATTGTCTTCATATGCCCTGTAAATTTCTTTTTTAGTGATGAGCGCTGTTCAAGTTCTGCCTCGAAACGACGAAGATAAACAACAACGTTGACTTTGCACATTTTGATGTGAAACATCAGATGTATCCAAACAGTTTTTTTTACTTTTTTTTGGGAAGGTCCCGTCCCCCCGGCATCAATTTGTTTCAGAGGTCATACGGTAAACTGTTCGGGTTTCGGGGTGTTGGGATCACCGCGTCCGTAGGACCTGCAGAGGCCTCCTGGAGAGATGATGGGGGAAGGGCAACTCCTGAAATTTGACAGCCAGATACAAGATGATAACACGTCCATTTATCTGGTCAAATTATAGCAACCTCACACGACCTCACCCCAAATGGTGGTTTAGTATCTAAGGGAAATCTCCCTTTTTCAGGAAAATCTGGGTTGGTGAAATATAATAATTTGGCCAGATACAGTCCATTTATGTACGGACAAAGGGGCCATTTTTGTATCCAATTGCCAGGTAGATGATTTTTTGTTCCTAGGGGTGAATAATCCTTAAAGTTGTGTAAGAACAAGAATAAACTAGATGGTGGTTTCAAACATTTTGATTTTCACCCCGATCCTTGGGGAAATGATCCAATTTGACCAGCATATTTTTCAGATGGGTTGAAATCACCACCTGGATGGAATTTCCCAAATCAAATCAATCACGACTTTGGTATCGTTAGATACTAGTAGGAATTTAGGGATGAAACATCATCCAGCTGTGTCATTGCATTGCCAACACTCTACAAACAACTATACTACATTTACAAAACTCCCGGATGAAAGAGACCCCCCCCACAAATATCACCCCTCATACAGGTTCAGAACTAGTAAGCCATATTCTGATTCAACCACTGGCTGACCGGCTTAAACTTTTGGGGATTCCGTATTTGATAGGAACAATCAAGTTTATTTGAGCAATGAAAAAAACCCTGGTCGGTTAGGGTATATATATAGGGCATTATACTACCCAGTTATATAGGGGTTATAATAAACCAATATAAGGATCCCTATTAATCAACCAGTATAATGGAAAGTAATAAGTTTTTTTTTTTCGTGGCTCATTTGTTTTTTTTCATGGTCCTCGGGCTCAGTATCTGTTTGAAACGAAACAGCTTTGAAACCATGGGGCGCTATCAATTTTGGTATTCAAACGCTGAATTTTTGCCAAGTTGTCGTAGGTCATGTAAGCAAGATGACTGGATCAAGTTGGTTTGAGATGTTGGGAATCCTTACCCTTCCGAAATCTGAGTGATTCTGATGTCAGTTGTTGCATATGTCCTGTTTGTTTCAGGCAAATCCGCACCTTGCTTTGGGACCCCAATTTTTCCACTGGCCTTCAATGGAAGCTATTCCATGAAGGGTAGATTATCACCCGCATGTCCAAAGGGAACAGCGTTTATGTACAGGAAGAATTCTTCCGGAGAGTTGCAAAAACCGGAGATTCATGTCATACCAGCTTTTTTGGGTTAAAACATATCAGTATAATATGCCCAGTTATATATCTGGTCGTTCGAAGGGGTCCACGGATTGCTATACCAGCTATTAAATATGGGATGCATCATTTTTCGGATCCATATGAAGCCATCAACGTCCATATGAAGCCATCAATTCGATTCGTGCGGAGTTGTGATTTCAACAAACAATTCCATGTGCGGATTCAGTGACTCTCTTCCAGCAAATCCTGGAAATGGACAAAAGGATCCTTTTAGACCAGGTTTTTTTCCAAAAAAAACATAGGTGATTTTGCCGCTTTAAACCATGTTTTTTTTTGAAAACTCCAACGGACCCTGAAATCATATCCCAGACCCTCAACTAACACTTTATCTCTCGGAAATCCTGAATCATATTTGTATTTTGGAACATACCTAGGGTATGTTCCAGGGGTATGGGATGGAATTTTGACTACATGAAAACACCATAAAAATCATCAATTCATGTAGGTAAATATACAAATACGTCCCATGATCCTTAAAGTCAAGCTTGACCAACCACCTTTTTTTAGTTGGAGGGAATAATTTAGGATCCTCAACTGGGTTGAATCCGCAAGACCTTCCCAAGTGACAGGCGTTCTATCCTATCGCTGCATGCGGCTTGCTTGCAGCATCTTGGATGTAAAGGGTGAATACTTGCAGCATTATATTTATATACCCCCCTGAAAATGAACGAATGTCTCCCTTCATTTTTGGGGATCTGTGGACCCAATACAATGCGGGAAGAGAATCCTTCCAGCAGTGGTTGTTTGGAGGAAAAAACCGGGTGGAGAACCTCTAAGCCCAACAGTTCAGGGCTTGAGATCCAGGTTGGTGAACATATCATCTCATCATCCAAATTGTTTTTTTTTCACCCTACTTATATGGGTCATAAATTCATAGATATCCCCTTTTTATATCTGGTAACATGGGGTCATAAGCTTACTTATACGGGTAATAATCCCATTTATATCTGAATCCGTTGCCTATCTTCTAGCTTTTGCACCGCTTTCCCAGGTAGCAGTGCTGGGCGTTTGCATCTGCACCTGCTCGAGAGGGGAGAGGTGCGTTAGGGTTTTTTCGTTGGGGTTTTCGTGGTTTTTTGGTGCCAATCCGTAGGTCAATGGTTGTTTCTGGTTCCCTTAGTAGGTGGGATCGGTGACAAAGAATCACCCAATTGGCAGTAGGTTACCACCTCTTAAGGGGAACCAGGAAACAACCATTGAGGGGCAGTGGTTTCAGAAATGTCTGAAAGATCATTTTGTTTTGGACATTTTTCCAACTGAAAATGTGGGGAAAAAATATCTGAACATTTAGATGGGCTTAAGTTTTCTCAACTGCTTGTTTCAAAGAACCACCTAATAGATATTTCTGTTTGGAAATTGGAGCCGTTTATTCAGATGGAGCATGAAAAGCCTTAAACAGGAAAACAAACCGCCAGCTCACCTCTTCAAGGCTAAATCTGCCCAAAGTTCTAAATGTAAAGTGATCAAAACCCTACTTCCTTATTGGTTGGGTCTACCCCGCACACAGGATGCAATCGTCACAACCAGTATAAGCCTTCATTTGCCGCTGTTACTGGGTGGGTGGTACATCCAACTTACTTACTTAGGTTTTTACAGCGGAGTTCTACTACCCATTTTATTATCGAAGCATTTTCACATTCTGAGAAGGACTGTTTGTCAACCTTTCGCATACAATTGCTGAACTTATTCTTTTTGCAAACTGGACGGCTTCACAAATCTCTAATTACAATGCTTTTGCTTGGGTTACCAACCCAACCCTCCCCCCCGAAAAAAAGAACACGTCCCCTAGTTTTCGGGACTTACATTTCAACAGGAAAGGCATCTTCCAACCATTATTTTTAAGAGATATGTTAGTTTTCGGGGGGGGTACTTGTTTGACAAACATGAGGGGCTATATATATTCATCGTGAGGATTGAAAACCCTTGAATTTGAAGCATCCAAAGCAACCAACCAGTTCAATCCCTCAGTTTTCACCGATGCTTGCGGCGAAAGTCGTGCCGAATCATTTGTTGAGGGGAGATCCGTTGCTACAAGATGAAGCACAAGAGTGATGGGGTGCTGTGAGCTCCATAGATGGGCGTGCAATCGATGGATTTTGTTTCGGGGGTAAACACACGTTTTGCCCAAGATTCATGACATGATGGTCCCCATGTATGTACGTTTTGTTTTTTAGATACATATATATATATATATATAATATATCTAAATCTAAATTATACTTGTGGTTAATCATAGTATTCATGATGGATATTATAATGATAGTGATGAATCGAGGATTCTTGATTTAAACAACTGTTGTATTCGTGTACATATTGCATACATTTCAATGAATCATACTCATAGAATTCAAAGGCACCTTTTTTCTATATGATCCTGCATGATGTTCTGAAGATGGTGTGGTCATGCTTGAAGTGTGGTAGACTTGCAACCTTTTTTTTCACCTTGAATTTGCCCATACCCTCCTGGGAACGATCACATATCCCCTCCCCAGCCAGCACTTTTGAGTCGATGATTTGCCGAACTTCCCAAGGGTGGGATACGTGATAGTTCCCTAGAGGCTACACCCTGGAAGATTAACATGGAACCTACAAATCACCCATTTAGAAAGGAAACTGATCTGAACCAAACCTCCAGGGAATTATGTTCCCTGTTAATCTTCCGGGGTGTGTTTCAACATCATTTTGCAAACAACCCCCTTTTCATGTCCGTGGGGGAGAAGACAGGAGACTTAGGAATTCTACAGTTGGTTGTTTACGAAAATCCTGGGGTAGCTGCTGGTTTCAAACATTTTTTATTTTCACCCCTATTTTGGGCAAAGGTCCATTTATGTACGGACAAAGGGGCCATTTGTGTATCCAATTGTCAGGTAGATGATTTTTTTTCCTAGGGGTGAATAATCCTTAAAGTTCTGCAAGAACAATAATAAACTAGCAGGTGGTTTCAAACATTTTTTATTTTCACCCCAATCCTTGGGGAAATGATCCAATTTGACTTGCGCATATTCTTCAGATGGGTTGAAATCACCACCTGGATGGAATTTCCCACATCAAGGAAATTATATAATCTAGAGCTTTTTACAAAGAAACCTTGATGCCCTGAGATGTACAAAACAAATCCATTTTTCAAACATACCCTCCCTGAAACTAACAGTTCGCACCTGAAGATAGGGTTTCCCAAAAGAAAGGCTTGTATTCCAACCATCCATTTTCAGGGGGTATGTTCGTTCCCGGAAGGGTAAGCTCTTCCATGACTTGATTTTGCACCAATATGAACAGGTGGTCACAGCGGTGGTACTTGGAAACCCCCGAAGCTTCACAACATTTTCCCGTGATCTGAGCTGCCAAACAAAAACTTCCCAAACGCCCTTGGCAGTGAAAATGGCTGCCAAATACAAGCCCAAAGGGGAACTGGATGGTGGTTTCAAACATTTTGTATGTTCACCCCTACCGTACCTGAGGAAATAGTCCAATTTGACTCATTTTTTTCAGAGGGGTTGAAACCACCAACTAGGGAAGGCGTTTCTCGATATTGATTGGAGTTTACGCGAAAAAAAACCTGTGCGCCGCCTGAATCTTGTTGGAGGACATGTGCTACAGTTGATGGAAGAACCCCAAACAACCACCTGGGATGTATAAAACCCGGTAAATAATGGAATAAACAGCCCAGCCTCAACTGGTCCAGGATTTCTTCCATCAACAGTAGGTGATGTTTAGAAGTTGCTTTTATTTTTTAAGGGTCTATTTTTTACATTCATTTACTTGCTCAAATGATATTCCAATGAATGATTTTTTTTTGCTAATGGTTTGGAACCACCTGGTGGTCTTTAATGGCGTTTTTTTTCCTGATTGAATTCCAAACCACAGGGAAGCGTTTCGGAGATACTCTCCGTGGAACAAGTCCATCTCCTGGGGAAAGTGGAAATCTTCAACAAGTGCCGTTGAAACATCAAAAAAGAGGATGTTGGAGTGTTGTTACCCCAAAATTAACAGTTCGCACCTGAAGGAAATGCTATCCTAAAAGGAAATTCATCTTTGAACCGTCAAAAGAATCAGGGTGTAAACTCGCCGTTAGTTACCAGGGAGTGTGTTTATACTTTCACCCCGAAACCGATCCTTTCTGATGAATGAGTCGAGATCTTCACCATGATAGCCGGGCCGCGACATGAAGATTTCAGGAATGTTAAACCACGAGGGTTTGTTTTTTTGAGATACAAAATACCCCTAGTTTCAAAATGAAGCGTGCAAAGACCTAGAATCAGAAGCTATGCAAAAAGAACACGCTATAGAAAGCATCATGTCTTGTCATATTTTTGTGGGTATGCATGTGAAGTTTTTCAAAGGCCAAAAAACAGTGCGGAGTACCGGAGTTCCCCCCAAAAAAGTGATACCGGTTTGTTTCTACAAAATGGATTACACACCCAAAAAACTAACGGCTGGAACCTGAAAATCTGAAACATTAACCCAAACCACCAATTCTTGGCTTCCAGCCATTCGTTTTCGGGGGTCTTTATCCCAGTTAACGGGTTATACTCTCGCCGGAGAGTATCACGGGTCCCTCGCAGGTATTCTCTTGAAGTTACATTTGGGATGACTGATCCTTCCATATATTAGATATATACGTATATATATATATATACAAAATGTATATATATATATACGTATATACATATATATATATATATAGATTNGAAAAGCAGTAGTAGAGTAGTCAAGTCAGTCGACAAAAGATGCAATAGTGTCAAAGTCAAGTGAAAGAAGATACATCCGCGCTAAATGTTAGAGAAGTCACGAAATGCTGTGTTTTTTCAATGATTCGTGTGTCGGGTCAGTCGAAAAGTAGGCCTGTTAAAGCGGCGGGTGCGGAGGTCGGAGCTGAGAGGATAAATCAAAAATTGCACGCCGCTGTGGCGAAAAGCACATTTTGAAGTGAACATGTACAAAACATGAGGTGTTTGGACCATTTTTCTACGTGCGAATGTTGAAAAATTGCACGCCGCTGTGGCGAAACGCACATTCGGAAGTGAAAATGTACAAAACACCGCATTCCAAGAGCACTTTTGTAAGTGCTGATGTTGAAAAATTGCACGCCGCTGTGGTGAAAAGCACATTTTGAAGTCAAAATGCACAAAACATGACGTGTTTGGAGCACTTTTGTACGTGCTGATGTTGAAAAAATGCACGCGGCTGTGGCGAAAGGCACATTTGGAAGTCAAAATCTTCAAAACATGTGGGGTTCGGAGCACTTTTTGAGGTTCGGATGTCGAAAAATTAGTCAGGTAGAAAGTTAGTCAGTTAGTCAATCAGTCAGTTTGTCACTTAGTCAGTTGGTTAGTTAGTCAGTCAGTTAGTCAATTAGTCAGGTAATCAATCAATCTATCAATCAATCAATCAATCAATCAATCAATCCATCAATCAGTCCATCAATCAGTCCATCAATCAGTCAATCAATCAATCAATCAATCAATAAATCAATCAATCAATCAATCAATCAATCAATCAGTTAGTTAGTTAGCTAGTCAGTCAACTAGTCAGTTCGTCAGTTAGTCAATCAGTCAGTGAATCATTTGGTCAGTTATCTAGTGAGATAGTTAGTTAGTTAGTTAGTTAGTTAGTTAGGTAGGTAGGTAGGTAGGTAGGTAGGTACATAGTCAAGAAGTCAATTAGCACTTAGTCAGTCAGTAAGTCAGTAAGTCAATTAGTCAGTTCGTCAGTCAATCAATCTATCAGTCAATCAGTTAGTCAGTTAGCTAGTTAGTCAATTAGTCAGTTCATCAGTTAGTCAATCAGTCAGTTCGTCAATTAGTCAGTTAGCTAGTTGATTAGTTAGTTAGTCAGTTAGTCAATTGGTCAGATAATCAATTAGTCAGTTAGTCAGGCAGTCAGCCAGTCAGTAAGTAAATTAGTCAGTTCGTCAGTTAATCGAATCAATTAGTCAGTCAGTCAGTCAGTCAGTCAGTCAAAAGGTCAGTTCATCACTCAGGCAATTACTCAGCTAATCAGACAGTCAATCAGTCAATTTGTCAGTTAGCTAGTTAGTCAGTTGGTCAATGTTTTTGCTCTGACATCGGTCACTCACAGCAATCAATCTCTCCTATACGTTTCCTATTCTTGAAACTTCCGCCACCGCCTTGTGCGGTACTACTGGTAAACATATACATATATCTCTATACAAGCACCTTGTACTTATGTCAAGACATAGGAATGAGCCAAATGGAATTTCCCTTCTGAAAAGAAAAAGGTGATTGAGCTACTGTGGGAAATCATCACCTTACTTTTACTTGATAATTTTGGTAGAACTATGTACTGGAGGTTCCACAGGACCCCATTGTTTTGTATTTAAAGATAGACCCTGCTTTTAGCAGGGGTTCAAAGGTTCCAAAGTGTGAAATAGAGGAGTCATACTGTTGATGGTTCCGAAATCCTAAAAAACCACCTGACATGTATGAGTCCCTGTAAATAATGGTATATTTGCCATATCAACTGGTGATCACCGGATATCTGAACCATCAACAGTAGTCGCTTGGTTTCTGCCAGACCTTGGTCATGGGCGATTTGCTTGTGGTGCACCACGGTCTTCAAGCCAGGTGGGGCCAGGTGGTGAATGGTGGTGAGGTAGATAGAATCACCGAATAGATTGGGCTATTTAATTCAAATTACACCCCTGAAAATTAACATGGAACCCCAAAATGGAGGTTTGGAAGATGATTATTCAACTTGGCAGATTTTTAGGTTCCATGTTAAATTTCAGGGTTGTATTGGTGGTGAAATCAAAAACTCAGTAGATTCTCAAAGCAATATATACATTCCTGAAACTAACATTTTCGCACCTGAAAATGGATGGTTGGAACACTAGTTTCCTTTTGGGATGGCATACTTTCAGGGGCGAACTGTTAGTTTCAGGGAATGTAACTGGGTTCAAAACATATCACGGGTAGATTGGGTTTACAACAAAAAACCAGCTGGAGTTGGGACCGGGATAAATTGGAAGAATCGGATGCTCCTAAGAGCTAAGAAGGGTGTTGCACTATGGAGAACCTCCAAAGATGGGACGTGGGCTTCAGCAATGAGGGTTTTATTTTTGAATAGCTCACTAGATTTCTGGAGTTACCCAATTTGATTCTAATCCCCTCAGAAAAGATCACTGAACGTGGGAGAAATCCCGCAAAAGAGACTTTATTCCTTAGATTCGGTGATCATTTTTGATGAATTTGTCCTGTCGCACGGAATGTGATTCTTTTTTTGTTG
This sequence comes from Breviolum minutum Mf 1.05b.01, assembly GCA_000507305.1. Taxonomy (NCBI): domain Eukaryota; class Dinophyceae; order Suessiales; family Symbiodiniaceae; genus Breviolum; species Breviolum minutum. The sequence goes on along the minus strand of DF239087.1, from coordinate 206,701 downwards.
GCGACTCAAACCGGTTTTTCAAGGGTTCCACGACCTCAGGTTTTGGCTGGATTCAGCTTGAAAATCTCTTCAACCGGGCGCGAAACATCGCAAACCCTCTCGATACAACAACCGTGTCCAGACCGTACATTTGTTCGTAGTTGCCGATGGTTTTCCTTCGCGCGACGGTTTTGGCTTTGGCCTTGTACATCACACAAGGCGAACGGTGGACAACACGGGTAGGGGTGGCGGTTTCTGTGCGAAAATTCCAAGGTGTGAACAATGGAAGTTTGCAAGGAAAGTGCTCATTTCAAAAGTGAAAGTCTTTCAAATTCATCCCAGTTTGGATTTTTATGAAATGGAAGTTGGTATATTCTCAGGTGATTGAACAACAGGTTTCTTTTTGTTGTTATTAAGTGCGCCTTTATTTGAGCTCTGGCAGGTAAATTGTTCATCCGAACATACCCAAAGAGCTCAGGATTTTCTGGAGTTGTTTTTCTTGCTGCTTTTTTTTGGTCGAATGTTGCAGAGTTTGAGTTTTCCCGAAGTCGTTTGAGTTTTCCCGAAGTCGTTTGAGTTTTCCCAAAGTGGGTTTTTTAATTCCAAATATTGGACACACTGCCCCTGTTTTTCTAATGAAAGAACTGCCTGGTTTACCCCTCCCGGAAAATTACTAGGTCCTAGGTGGTGGCAACTCAAATATTTTTTATTTTCAGCCCCCAATTTGGGGTTTCATGATCCAATTTGACGGTTGCACAGCATATTTTTCATTTCGGGGTTGGTCCGGAAAAAACCACCCAAGTAGACAAAAACTTCCCCTTCTCCCTCCGGGACCAGGACGACTTCAATTTTTCAACTTGCAGGTCGAAGTTGTTGTTTCCAAAAATAATGGTATCCCCAAATCATCCATTAAAAAATAGGGTTTTCCATTATAAACCATCCATTTTGGGGGTACCCCTATTTTTGGAAACACCCATATAAACTCCGTAAGAGGTTTATAAATCATGTTTTTTTTTGGAAGATGTGGACCCGCGATTAAGTGTGTGCGGGGTGTTTATGAAAACAAATGCAGTAAAATTCCCGACTCCCTAAAATTTTGAAGCATTGCAGCAAGTTTCGATCCGAAACCATGTCAAAACAATTCTGTCACTTTTGTTTTCTTTTTGGAAGGCTTATATCAGCTGATGGCTAATTGTTGGTTTGGGGCCCGGTGATTTGGGATTCCTAGGATCCCCGAAAACGAAAGGGATTGGGATACCCCTACCCCTAGGGGTATCCCTAGAATCCCAAACCACCGGGCCCCAAATCATCAATTAACCCGACAGCCTTAGATAGCACTTGAGAAAATGGCCATGTTAAAAGGAAAGTGACTTCCAACCATCGATTTTCAGTACCAAATCTTCACATCCAAGGACCCCCCCCAGAAAATCTCGATTCCTTGAAACAAGGACAGCGAAAACCCCCCCCAAAAAAACCCATATTGACATTTTTTCCAACTTGGCACATTTTGTCATGTTGTCAAGGTACCTGTGACGGGTGCGATGGTGAAGATGCCGTTCTCTTACAGCAAGAGAGGAAGGTGCCGAAGGAGGTGAAGGGGCGAAAGGTCAGCAAAAGTGCAAGGAAGCACAAGTTGCAGGCTCTTGCAACTTGGATTGTGAAAAGTCATATGGGATCTTTGGTTGTTTTGGGACCCGGCTGTTTTTGGGGTAGGTTGTTTTAGGTCGTTTTTTGTTGTTGCATCAGTGGCGAAGGTTAAGTCAGGATGATGGATAATGGATGATGGATGATGGATGGTGGATGGTGGACGATGGACGATGGACGATGGATGATGGATGATGGATGATGGATGATGGATGATGGATGCTGGATGATGGATGATGGATGATGGATGATGGATGATGGATGATGGATGATGGATGATGGATGATGGATGATGGATGATGGATGATGGATGATGGATGATGGATGATGGATGATGGATGATGGATGATGGATGATGGATGATGGATGATGGATGATGGATGATGGATGATGGATGATGGATGATGGATGATGGATGATGGATGATGGATGATGGATGATGGATGATGGATGATGGATGATGGATGATGGATGATGGATGATGGATGATGGATGATGGATGATGGATGATGGATGATGGATGATGGATGATGGATGATGGATGATGGATGATGGATGATGGATGATGGATGATGGATGATGGATGATGGATGATGGATGATGGATGATGGATGATGNTGATGATGATGATGATGATGATGATGATGATGATGATGATGATGATGATGATGATGATAGTCATGAAGAAGATGAAGATGAAGAAGAAGAAGAAGAAGAAGATGATGATGATGATGATGATGATGCTGCTGATGCTATTGATGTGATCCAGTTTTCCTGTTATTTTCCACGTACGTTCGATTCTTTCTTGGTTTTGATTCATTGGAAGTTGGACAGATAAAGAGATGCTTTTTGTTTCCAGCATGTATCATATCTAGTTTTTTTTCAAGACAACAAAACTGACGAACCCCAACAAAAGATGAAATAGACATTGTAATGAACAACCACCTTGTTTGAGAAATGTCAGTATTGCTTGTCATTATTCTTTTTCTGAGCCATTTCGGTGCAACATTTTCAATGATAGGTGAGATACTTTCATGATCCATTTGTTCTTGGCTAAAGGCTTCAATGTCTGATTTTTCGAAACACCTGAAATCCTTTCAATGATTTGCGGTCAGATTCTCACCATTTTTTCGAAAAGAAAGAACCAAACTTGACATGATAGAAATCTGGAGAAGTATTTTCTGAAACATAGAATCAGCTTGGTTTGGATTGGTGGTTTGGATTCCTGTCATCCCCGAAAATGAAAGGGATTGGGATTCTTAGGGGTACCCTTGGAATCCCAAAGCACCGCGCCCCAAACCACCAACTAACCAACAACGCTAATAGAATGACCCAAAGAGATAACGGATCTGCTTTCCAGCTTTCCAGCTTACCAGTCCATCAGTTGAATTCTAAAAGCATCCACCGAGGAAACACATCCAGCGAAGACTGGAACGAAAGAAAAGGTGGCCGAAGATCCTGATCAAGTCGATTTGGAAGATGATTTGAAGGGCTATAACTTCGAGGCTGGCTATCAAACATTCGGGTGTTGAAGGTTGTGAGGGTGATGATGATGATGATGATGATGATGATGGTGATGGTGATGATGTTTGATGATGTTTGATGAACGACAAATTCTTAGACAACACGATGTAATGATGAACCGTGAATGATGCATGGTGACTGTTACAGTAAATGACAGATGATGCATGATGAAGGGTGGATGTTGAATGGTGATGGGCCATGGGTGGTGATTCCCTTCCTTGTTTGTTTGTTTGTTTGTTTGTTTGTTTGTTTGTTTGTTCGTCTGTTCTCTTCCTTGTTTGTTTGCTTGTTTGTTTGCTTCTTTGTTGGTTTGTTTGTTGGTTTGTTCGTTCTTTCGTCCTTTCGTCGTTCGATTGATTGATTTATTGATTGCATGGATTTGATTTGATTTGGTTGGATTGGGTTGGATTTGATTTGATTGATTGATTCATTGATTGATTGATTGGTTGGTTGGTTGATTGATTGATTGATTGATTGGTTGGTTGATTGATTGATTGGTTGATTGATTGATTGATTGATTGGTTGGTTGGTTGGATTGGGTTGGATTGGGTTGGATTTGATTTGATTTGATTGATTGATTGGTTGTTGGTTTTTTCTTTTGATTGAGTTGTTTCGATTTGATGGATTGATGGATTGATGGATTGATGGATTGATAGGTTGATTGATTTGGCTTGCTTTTGATTGTGCGTTTTTTTTGCATGAGTTGCTGCACGTGTTTTTTTTGGTAGGAACTAAAAAAAAGTTGGTTTGTGTCGGAAGCCAATGCATTAGGGTTGATGTATGGCCGATTAGTTCCACATGACAGGAATGAATACTTTGACATGTGCAGAATCTACACATTTGAAAACGAACATGGATCTCAAAAATTGATGGTTTCTAGATGTGTTTCCCTTTTCGAAGAGTCCTTTTTCAGGTTCCAGCCTTTAGTTTTTGGATTTTAACAAATGAGGGATGTGAACACAACCTGGTTGATGGACCTGTTGATGGACCGGAATGCTAGACCAGTTGATAGAGGTCGTGTATGGGAATATTTGGCCGGGGAAAAAAACCCATAGCCAGTTGGTGGATTGCACCATTTTTCTGTGGATTTAATTTTCAAGAGGAACTAATGAAAGTAAAGGAGGGTGATTCAGTTACGAATATTTTGGAGCTGGATGGGCTTGAAAAACCTATCAATGATGTATACGCCCCATAAATGTAACATAGATACCAAAAACGGCCATTTATTTGAAAAGAATCACTATTTCCAAGGCCCCTCGTGTTGGGTGTCCAGCCGTAGATTTTTCAAGCTTGTGAGGCCTACTGCAGGGAGTTTGGAAAAAAGTATTCTGGCGAGGACGGGTTGGGTCTGATGGCGGAAACAAGGATTCTGCGCAGCGACCTGAGTTTTTTTTTTCAAAATCGATACCTCCAAGCCGGCCGTGATTCGTGATGGTCAGTTGATTCGAGTCACTTCAATAGTCTTCACCATAAGTACAGTAAGCTAACCCTACTTAGAACATTGACTCAACCCTGGACCCAAATCATTCGAAGATTTGCAGGTTTTACAGTTTCATGGGTTTCTCCTTTTGGATCCCATTAAAAGGGACGAAAAACACCGGACAATCGCAGGTTGCAAATCTGTGGTGTCTTCTTTCGCATTCCAGGGGGCCACCATGTTAAGTACCAGAAGTGATTTTTTATCGATTTTTTTTTGCTCCCCCTTGGGATGTTGGGGGGGGGTAGGGGTGGTTTCGAAAAATCCTTTCTTTCCATGAGATTCCAGGTTCTCAAGGGGGACCCCAAAGATGTGGAGTTGATTTTTTTTTTTGAAACCCCCGAACCGAAACGGTCCACGATTTTAAGGGACCCAATATGTCCATCATGCAATCCGGGTAGAATCAATAGATCAACAACACATTTTAGACACAAACATCATGGTGTTGCGTGTAAAACGCGCATGTCAGGAAATGATCAAGCGTGAGGAAGCCTTTTCCAAATCCTTGGCCATTGTCTCTTGCTAAAAGTCAGTATGTACATTGGAACTGCCGGAAGCAGCTATCCTAAACTGCCAGCTTGCCGGGGTTTTTAGTACGGAGGCTTCATCGATGTATACTTGGAGGATCATCCCCGGACTCGTAAGTGGTTAATAACCATGGTGATCATAAGTTCCCCCAAGTATCTAGGGTTGTTCCCTTCCCAATGGCCTAAATAGTTTGTAAATGGGGGTTACTAAACACTTACCAACTGTTACGATCCTCCAAGTAGCTTCCCAAGTCTTCTCTGCCAATGGCCAGCCAGGAACCCAGAAAATAGTTGGTCGACAATTTTCGTGATTTGAGTTTTTTTCTTGAAGGCGGTCACCGGTAGTTGGTAGTTGGGCTTAGTGTTTCATATAGAAGATGAAATCTAGAGCCAATTTTTTACATCGCCATTTTTCATGTTAGATTTTTTGTTTGTGTTTTTTGTGTTTGTTATAATGTGGTCCCAATTTGAAAATAAGAAACAATTCTTTCATGATGCTGGAAAGAAAGACTTCACTCACAGCCGTTTTTACCTTTTTTACCAAAGCCTTGGATATCATGTTTTTTCCTTACACAGTTGACCCGTAGGGTTTCCTCTTAAAAGAAAAAAAACGGTGTGAAAGAAGCCTTAGGTTGGACTTGGGCTGAACTTGGGCTGGTTTCTACTTTCAACTGTTTGGGATCTATGCTGGTATAGCAAACTTGGGAAGTTTCAAACCTGGTCACCTTGAGGTATGAGATACTTAGGGTAAACACGTTGAAGAACTCCAGAATTGTATCCCTAAGGAAATTTATTCTTCCTTTCAATTAGTTGTCCTAAGCACTTGCTATCAGTGGGGTGATCATCAAAACAGCATGCTGGGTTACCATCAGCCTACATGCTATGACCACTTCTGGGCAGTGAAGTAACGGAAGCCTTATAGCATTCCTGTTAAGGAATTCTCATATATCGTCAAACATATGAAGGTTGCTGAAATGTACTCATGGGTATAACATGTTGCATTGTTGCTATAGTAATAGTATATTTATTTTTGTTTACATAGTACATTATTGGTTAAATTTTTCATGATGACAATGTGTATCGATCAAAACATAGAGCATGTTACATCAGGGACATCATTAAAAGGGAACTTCTCCCGTCCATCCATCACTTTCTTCAAGGGAACAAAACATATCATCAGCTCAGGGGGTGTTGAAATGGTGAAGATATGAAGAGAGTCCTGGCTATCCATCCATTTCCCATTTGAAAGGGTTGTAGTTCACCCCAAAAAGCCCTGGACCTACTGTTGATGGTTCAGAAATCCCAAACAACCACCTGGGATGTCTGAAACCCTGTTAAAAAATGGGATAAACTGCCAACCTCAACTGGTGAAGGCCGGATTTCTGAACCATCAACAGTATCTGTGAAAGAAGATGCATCCATTTTGCAAGAAGCATTGCTAGTTGGTGGTTGAACCAACCCATTTTAAGAATATGCGACCGTAAAAGTGGATCATAGTTTCCAGGGTTTCGGGGACCAGAGACTGAAGCAGTCTTTTTTGAATAATGGAATTTTATATTGCTCAATTCCTTCCATTTGAACTTTTGGCAGATTTCTTTTTGTGTTGTGGTTTTGTGGGGTTTTGATCACCCTGAACATTAGACAGTCCCACCTTTCGGGGTGGTGGGTTTGGTGGCTGGGACTTGTCACCGGAATCCGTCTCCCAAGGTGAAGGCGCACAATGCTCGTGCGAGCACCTTTCGTTTGGGCATCAATGTCACTTGGGTCCAATGGGTTGGAACACCGATGGGCTTGAATTTTTCTGAAACGAATGATGCAACAAAAACATGTCAAATGTGGTGTCAATAAATGAAATGTGGTGATAGTTTGAGTGATTTGCATCTCCAAAAAGTAGTGCATTTTGATTGGGTTGGTGTCATAGAATGAAGTTTGCAGTTTTGGGTCCACCCCGATTCATGGTGACATTTTTTTAAAGTTTGGATTGGGAGGTTAGCACAAACACATTCAAGCAATAGGAAGCGTATGTAATGTACTTTTCAGATGGTACAACTAGTTCATCTGAGCAATGAAAAACAAAACTGATTGTTCAGGGTAACTAGGGAATTATACTATCCAGTTAGACGAGGATTATTTTTTGAATCCCTATTGAACAACCAGTATTTCATTGAAAAATAAGGCCGTTGCCCATCTGGGTTGCAACAATTTCTTCTTCCAAAAAACGGGATGGATTTAAGAGTTATATAAAGTCTGAAAGTTCTACAAAATACACCAGGTTCCTTTCAAATCGGTAGTGCTTGGAAATTTCTTGTGTTTTATTTTTGAAAATCATCTGGGATGACTTTGAAAAGTCTTTTATCGTGCGGGGCGAAGGTGGACCCCGCATAAACCCTCATGAAAAAAGTAGGGGATGGTCCTGATTTCCGAGCGGCAGTCTCACTTGGAGCTGCAATGTATAGATGCATATTGTGTATATATATATATATATTTCATGTTATATCTTTATATGTATATACATCATATATACAGCACATATAGATATACGGTATTTATATGTAATACCCACATATAATCATATAACAAACAAAATAAACATATTCCTTTTTCAGAGTTGGGAGAAGATTTGCTAAATTGACATCTCCCAGAAATCATTAGCAGTCACCTCCCAGAAAGCAACAGGTTCAAGAGGGAACTTGTCAAACAAAAAGAATCCATATCGAGAGTATCATCCAGAAAATCAAAATGTGCTTTTTTTCGTGGTTTCACACGTGCATATCCTGGCAAATCCCTACAAACGACCCCCGTTTTTTTGTACAAAATTTAATGACCAGTGGAACAAGCTCTGGAAAAACAGAGCTCCAGACGGCTGAGAAAGCTGGGGGAAATAATCACTTTCTAAGGAGAAATGGGTTGATACCAAGTCCTTCTAGACTTAAAACGTTAAACTGAAGATGGCTGGCATGCCCTTAAATGTTAACCTCATTGTTGGTGTCAGGTTGAGTGCCTTGGGGGGAAAGAAACACTTGTTTTGAATCCACAAAGATGTGGAAATCTGGTGTCCAACATGCTGACAAACCTTCCTTTGGAGTGAGTTACAACGTAGAAGTTCCCTCCTTGAGCGACACGAAGATTCCTGCCCGCCAACCGACCAACCGATTTTTTTTCCATCTCTATGAAATTCAAGATCTTAGACCCACCAAAGAAACAGTGTCAAACACCATGATTCTGGTCAAATTATCGCGACCTCACAGGACCTCACCCCAAAAGGTAGCTAAGGAAGGGAAATCCTCTTATTTCAGGAGGGAAACCCATGTTGCTACCGGGCTTTGATCGTGCTCACTTGTCAGCTCGCGGGGAGTTCCATTGGAGTTGGAATTAATGGCCCCACGTAGACTCTTCAAGACTATTAGCCATGGTTCCTGCAAAAAGGGGTGCATCTCGTATCACAGATACAGTTACATGGTTCAGAAATCTGGCGTTCACCAGTTGAGGTTGGCAGTTTATCCGATTATTTACAGGGTTCTAGACATCCCAGGAGATATTTCAAATATCTCAAATAGGGCAATTCTTGTTTGGAAGCTGGTTGGTTTGTGTAGAGATAGATTTCATTTTTTCCCACGGAACACGGACAATATATTTTTGGGGAGACATTTTGGGGAAACAAATCAGTGAGTAGTAGGGAAAGCTGATGGCCATTGAATGGTGCTTGGAAAATTGGATACGACCTGTTCATGGGATTCATAGCCTTGAAAAAACAATGTGAAAATTAGATAAAATTAGTACCTTAGTTAGGAATTACTCTAAAGATCCCATTCTGCAATGTGACTTTTCCATCTAAGATTGCCTTACTAAACCATCGCAACCCTGGGGTCAAAGAGGACATTCCTGGAAAACCCACCAAAAACACCGAGGAATTCACTGATTGGTACGATGAGGAGTTGAAAGGCCTTCGTGGCCTTGCGTTTCTCGACTATAGCTGACTTACGGATGTAGAAATGGATTCGCTGTCGTAAGCCCAAACTCTAAGAAATCATGGTGAACAGATATAAATCATGTGTATACATATACATATCATCAGGACTATATAATATAAGATATATCATGATATATCTGCAAACTATTTGATTTATACATATATATATACACGCATATCTAATATGAGACACTGTCAAAATAAGCGTTTCAGACAAATTTAGTAAAACGGGGTCGAAAATGACTCAAGATGAAGAACCACTGTAAAAAGGATATGGCCACCCCAAAAAGGTGAAACAAATCGAGTGCGTGGACAAAGACACTGTAAAAAGATCTTCAATTTTTGACAGAAGCAGTGGTAATATATTTTAGCAGTGCCTGATAAATGNAATATATATATATATATACTACGTATATATATATATAGTAGTATATAGTATATACTACTATATANTTAGCAGTGCCTGATAAATGAATATATATATATATATACACGTGTATATATATATGTGTACATAGATATACACATATATATGTATCATATTCACATATACATTATATGATTATACTCATATATATATATATATACACATATTTGTACGTATCATACAATTAAAGATATGTATATATATATACACACATGTCCAGAGTCAAACGGTTTGATGCAAAATCCAAGTCACCTGACTTGAGGGGCCAGGTCAGGATTCTTCAGAAACTTTGGGGCAGAGCCATCGGAAGAGATTTTAACCGGCCCAACACGTGTTTTTCGGAGACATGGTTGGACCTGATACCACCATCGAGCCTTCTCGAAACCCAGCTAAGCTTACGGTAGTCTAGTCGCTAGCCCAAGTGGTGTTTGTCACTGACAACGCTGGACAAAGGTATACTCTCCCTGAAACTCACATAGCACCTGATAATGGATGGTTGGAAGACTAGTTTCCTTTTGGGATGGCTTCCTTTCACGGGCTATGTTCGTTTCAGGGAGTGTAATCCTCTAAAAGGGTTCCAATCTACTTTTCAAAAAGCTGGGGGCACGATTTCACCAACTGTTTTCCCGCTGATCTCACCAACGATGGTAGTTGGTCGTTTAAGATTTGTCACGCCAAATTTCAGGAAGATTTTCAGGATGATGAATGGTGAAGTAAAAAAGAAGTACTTAAGAATGTTTTTTTTTCAATATCATTTTCAGACAGATCCTTTTAAGAATCGATATTTTACCCCACAGTATCCAGTATCCACCTAAAATATCCAATGGTCTACAGTAAATTCCCAATATTGGGGATAAACTCATCCCACCAAAATCATAAGAAATCCTTATTATGGGCATATAGACCTGTACTGTTGGGTTTTGTCGGAAAAAAATCGGTGTTTCCAAAAATAGGGGTATACTGTATACTCCCAAATCATCCATTTTAATAAGGTTTTCCATTATAAACCATCCATTTTGGGGTGCTTCCCTATTTTTAGGAAACATCTTCAAATTGCACACTTGGAACTCACCATATAAATCCCCCAAAGCCTCTCAACTTCAGGAAAGATCGCAGAAAAAGTGGTGCAAAGTCTAAGGCGTTCCATAAGGAGCGCAAACGTGTCAAACGTGTCAAATGTGGGACTTGGACTTGGGGTAAAAGGAACATGATTGCCTGGAAAAATCAACCACTGAATGAAGATGTACTGTATTTCCTATTGAAAAAGGGGATTTTGTTGAATTGTCATGTTAGATTTCGGGGGGTGTAAATGACTTTCTCGATTTTTTGTTGTGTTTGGCCAAAGGATTTCCATTTTGGTTGGAATCATAGTTGTTTGTCAGGAGATATTTTCGAGAAATTAAACTCGCTTTTTGTTGGGGACATCTCCGAAAGTAGTTTGGTCGGAAATTCTAGGTTCGTGAAGTAGTTGCCAGCCCAGACGGGTTGGGGTGGTATGTTTCTCTACCCGAAAAAACCTTATAGCTATTTCTTTTCCAGCACCTGTGATGGTATACCAGGGTTTGTTATAGGCATACATTGCAACCTTTCCGGGTCATTTGTGAATATATATATATAATTATGATATACACATATACATCACTCAGGGCTCACAATGCTTTGGAACTTTACCTCTTTTTTGAGTGTTAGAAATTAATACGGGAAACGTGTGGCTTGCAAAGCCTGTGTATCACTTGGAGAAAAGACTTTCAACTTACCATGAAAAGAAAATGGATTTGCAAAGGATACACAGCTGCACCAATTTCCTGCATCCCAGGATTTCCATTTGACCACCCAGATTTTTGTTGGAGAGGATCACCAGAAATTCTTGAAGTTTGACTGGGTTCTTGTTAGTGGTGGAAAAGCATTCGAAAAACAAATGCTTCAAATGAGCAGTGTTCAAAAGGCTTGTGGCTTTTTACACTGGTTGGTTCATATGATACCTATGTGAGATTTGGCTATTAACAAAAATCATTCTGCTGAGGTACAGGTAGTAGAATCTCTTTGTACAATAAAGCAATACTCTGATGATCACTTACACTCCCTAACAAATCGCGCCTGAACATTGATGGTTGGAAGACGATCCGGCTTCCTTTTGGCGCGTTACCGCAGGGTGATGACGAGGACGATAAGATGCCAGAGAGTTGGGATTGGCGATCCTTGGATGGCAGAAATTCCCATCCGGGCACAAGTTTTGGGATTTGGGCAGCAAGAAATGTGACAAAATGAAACACATGGGATTTGTTTTTTTTTTTTTAATGCCAAAACGCTCTTCAAGTCATGAGATACAAACGCAACAAAGTCATGATGGCGCTTGACATGGGCAAAATAGGTCCGACCTCAGCCGTAGCACGGACTTAGAAAAATGTACGACACCCCGGAAGATTAACATGGAACCTGAGAATACGGGCCTCCTGGAAAAGGAAAATCATCTTCCAAACCAGCATTTTCAGGTTCTATGTTAATTTTCGGGGGTGTATCCAAAAAGCATCCCCCAAGAATCGGCTTGCGGAAGGCGGCTCGAACATCGTTTTTTTTCGTACACTTCAGAAACAAAAGATTCAGGGCTCCCTTTGCATATTTTTGTTCACAGTTTGCAGGGAATCACAACTTTTGGGTGGATGAATTTCAAATTCAATTGAGCCTTTTGATTCGCATGAGTCATGGGGACGATTCGTCCAGGATTTTTTTTTTGAGATTGCAAAGGACCTCACAACCAATGAGTAGTCATTCATTGGAGAAAACAACGCGGGGACCCCACTTGAAGGTCAGATTTCTGGTGAAGTTTATCCTGTTTTTTGCGAAAAGATGAAGATTCATTTTGTACAAAAAAATGTGGGTTCCTGTGACCAATAACAACTGTTTGCGTATTTATATCTATACAGTTCAGTACATACATACCTCAACACTTTCTGGTGGGGGGGTCTTCAACTTTGGCCCATCTTTTTCGAAACGAAAGTTCTAAGAAACATACCCTGGGCCCCTCACGCAGAGAGATTTCCTGATGAAATGTCTTGAGGTGATCAAGGAGATTATTCCACACCAGTGAAGAATCAGGCTGGGACAGGTTTTACCGTCCCAAAAAACGCCTCACTGAGGGCGTTTTTGTTTTTTTTTGCGTTGAGAACTGTGGTTCACTTGAGGTGAGGTTTGGCAATCGCTATAGATTGCCTCGATACTGTTACTAAGTACACATTGAGATACGAGTCCCCTCTCCCAAGATGCTGACTGCCAGTGATCTGGTTTAGTTGATCGGATCTGAGGAGCATCCCAACATATATCCATATAAGCTATATATGTTCTAATGGCAGAACATGATACACAACGGTTCTGAACAGAGACATTTCTTAGACATCCAATAAACAAAAGGTGGGGTCTAGGGTATACAACATAAATTAAACATATATGTATACACTATACATATTTTTTCACTTTAAACATATCATACAGATTATACGTATATACATTATATAAAGCAGAGTATGCAACAAGAATTATGTTAATATTGAAATCTATTTTTCCTGTTCGGGAAAGTCTGCACCTCTACATTGTCACATTTTTTTTTTCAAAGCGTTTAAGTCCATCCATGGACTCCAAGGGTTTTGATTTCATTTTTTTTCTGCTTAGGTTATAAGATATGTAGAAAAACCACCCAAACAATGGCCAACAATTGCTTATTGATAGTCAAGGTATAAATGGTGTTCCTTGATTTCTTTTACATGTTTTGTTTTCTCCTTTTCTCTCAAAGTTCCTGATAGGTTGCAAAGATTTTGAACAATCCAATTGCCTGCCACCAAATAATCAGTGACTTGACCATTTGGGAGTGGTTTTTAATGGAATTCCGCGATTTCCAAAAAAAAGCAACTTGCCCCAAAACGCAGGGCCATTGTGGATCTTGCTGGGCCTTTGCTGCCACTGCTGTCATTGAAAGTCATGTGGCCATTAAGTGCATGTCTCAGTTGGGTGGGCAAACAGAGGCTTTCACGATCACAGCATACATGCATATTCTTGGGTGGTTTGTATGGATTAAAGAACTGTTTTTTTTGGCATGATAGACAAAGCATGTGTAGATAAGTCTGTGTAGATCTACTTTTTAGGCAAATCATCCAGAACATCGCCAAACATACGCCTTTAAAAAATGGAGATTGTGAGATCCGGGAAGTTCCCCTCTTTCCAGTGGCATAAATGGATTGATATCATTGATCTAAACGTTTCAACAGGTAGAAGCGAGCCGAAGACATGATGCACGAAACTGCGCGAAATTGAAAATGAAGGGATGAGTCATGAGACATTGCCATAACAGAATATTGAACTGTGATGGACCCCTGTTACTGAAAACATAGCAGACATGTCGTTTGCGCGCTCTTGGCACCAAAGATTCTTTCATTTTTTTGGTTTCAGATGTGTTTGGAAAAGACTTCCAATTTGATAGCTTTATTCAAGTGGGTCACCATCTAGATGAAATTGGCTATTAGAGTATTGAATGTGTCGAGCCAAATTAGGTACCCCAAAATTGTTGGAAACTTTCCAACAGTTTCCAAGCAACATGTTACCACCTTTCTCGAGTATTTGGGGATTTCAGAACCTTAATCTTTCATGGGATTCTTTGCGGGTACCCCGCCACCCTTCCACCCCTCGGAAATAAGGCCTGAATAACAGGCCTTATTAAGGGATTATCAAAGACTGAATACCCTCCAGGGAACTAACATATCCCCCAAAAATGGCATTTTGAAGATGATTTTCCTTTTCCCAAGGTGGGATATGTTAGTTCTCTGCGGAGGGTAATCCACTATTAAGGTCCTATTTCCTGGGTCTGAACTCGGTAGTTGACCTTTTTCCAAGATCCAGCCTCCGTTGCCCCGCTTGAAACTCTCCGCGCCGCCAGTGCTGGCTTCGTCAGTGTCTTGGGGCCACAGATGATCGTATCCTGTGCCAAGAATCCACGACAATGTGGAGGCACTGGAGGCTGTGATGGTGCCTTGGTTTGTTGAGGCAAAAAATATAGGGGATGAAAGCTTCCTACCCATGTACCAGCTTCTTCCAAGTGACCCTTTGATCACCCAAATGGAGGTCACTTAACCCTTGAAAAGGTCACTTAACACACCCCAAAAGGTCACTCGGAAGAACCTGGTATATGGGGATTTTAAGAAGCCATTGAAACAAGGATCCCGTCATTCAACAACCAGGATTTCCATGGAAAGTAAGAGGGTTTTTTTCGTGGCTCACCTGGTGTAGTGTTGCTTTTTTTTTTCTGAGCTGTGCTGATCGTGACGAGCAAATGCATAATGGAAGACCATTTTCCCTACTGAATGACGAGCAAACTGAGCGACTAGCTGGGGGGGGGGGGTCAGGTTGACCCTGTTTTTTTTGGGTGGGTGGTGGTGGTGGTTGTTTAGCATGATCAGACTTTGGATCCAATCAAGCAACCAGCGGTTCACGGATCCTGAGACATCACAGGTTTTCTCTCGGGTGCTCTTTACTGACCTGTACCACTTGGGATACTGAACATATTTACATTCTGAATATGCTTCAACATTTGTCAAACTCGTAGCAATGAAGATGTTGGGGAATGAGATTGGAAAACTCAGCTGATTTAGTCAAGCCTATCCTGGGCATATTTCCCAACCTTTGATAATTCCATTTGCCCCGGCAAATTTCTAGTAAATCATCACCTACCCCTGGCGCTGAGAGGCTAGATGCTGTCCCTGCTATCCACTGGGGGTTTGCTACCAAACCTGGAGCAGTGACATTTCTAGTTTGCTTGACATGAATCCCTAATTTCAATACTACACCTATGTATATATGTATATACGTATATATCTATATATACATATATTCATATATATATACATATATGTTCAATTTTGTTTGCATTTTTTCCAAGAATGGAACTATATTCAATAAAAGATATTTTGAACAACGGTTTCACTACGCGTTTTTCCCGACCTTTTTCCCTGTGAAACATTCACTTTCTCACCGTTTTTTTCAAAGCCGCGAGGTGCTACGGCTCAAATCGCCTTCGATTTTGTGAAGAACAATTCCTTGACCTACGCAGAGGCAACATTTTTTCAACAGTGGTGGGAACCCATGGTTGGGTGTGGTTGATTCACTGAATGAATGCCTTGGTGAATAAAAAAAACGGGTAGCACATATTAGTTATGCACTCCAATTTTTTCGTGAAGCCCAGAAAAAGACTGTAGAACTATCAGTTTTGTTTGCTTTGCATCTAGCAATCTTTGGACCACAACAACACATTTTGGCAGGGAATCTTCCATTTTCTGGGGCTGTGCTGATCGTGATGGAAGCAAATGAAAAGCCTGGATGACCATTTTTTGGTACGAAACATGACGAGCAATTGAGCAATAAGGTTGGGTTGGTTCGCACCAAGCAGTTTTTGTCCACCACCAGGTGATTGCTTACTCATCCTTCTGGGGTGGTAATGGCGAATGCACCAGCAATGAGAAAAATCTTCATGACACCACTACGCTTCTTGGACAACGAAAACCAATCTCGAACACCAGGGGATTGGTTGATTCGGTGAAATTCTGGTAGAGCTGGCAGGAATGAAACAAGACGGTAAGGAGAATAGACTGATATTTGCAGATATGTATAGTGATATTTACTCATATTTGTATATAGTCATATAATTGATTGATTTACTGTATACATACTATGTATATATATACACTTATACACATATGATTGAATATGTATGACATATGTATGTATTAAGAACATTTATGTTTTTGCATATTTGGATTTCATTTTCACACCAACACTTCAGTCCAATGGATCTTCCCCATTTTTTTTTGTCCCTTTAGTAGGGAGTGCAAACTTTCATCAGGGCAGGTAAGGGACATCCTGTGAAGATTTTCCTGGTGATGGTTCAGAAATCTGCCGGTTACAATCCCTGAAACTAACATAGTCAGCCTTAAAAATGGATGCTTGGAATATTACTTTCCTATTGGGGAGGCCTATTCTCAGGGGCTTTTGCTGTTAGTTTCAGGGAGGGTTTGGATTGGATTTTTTCGGGTCCAATCCCGGCAATTCGATGATCGGAAGCGATCAGCTGAAGTCACGGCTTGTTTTTTAAAAGGTGCCCCGGAAAATTGAATTACACCCCAGAAAATTAACATGGAACCTAAAAATCACCCCTTTGAAAAGGAATATCATCTTCTAAACCTGCATTGTTGTGTTCCATATTAATTTTCCAGGGTGTACACCCTGGAAAATTAACGGCTGGAATCCAAAATCATGGAGGTTTGGTTCAGATGTTTTTCCTTTCCCAAAATGGGGTGATTTTCAGGTGAACCATGTTGGATTCCGGGGCTCGAGAAAGTTTCCTAATTTCTTTGCCAGTTTTTTTTTTACATCTCAGCTATATATTGCAGATTTATATGTATATACTCAACCAAATGCAGATTTACAGTATATGTATATATGACATATACATATAATCATTATAATTATCCAGATTATATAGTCAGACATCTAAACCTACAAGACTTGGAAGATTTGATGATCTTTCCAAGATCTCAATCCTTGTCAAGTCAACCTGAGACGTTTTCCAGGGTTCCGTTTCGCGGATTTGCCGAGGATGGTGGGAAGATATCGAAAATATCCGGTGGCCAGCATCACTGGCTTTGTCACCAACCCAACCAATGACTACAAGGCATTGATCAAAGCGCTCGTGATCCATGGACCACAGGCCGGTGGGAAGATGCAAGTGACCAAAGATCCTGCGAAGTTCTTGGTTCAACTTTACACATAAATTTAAATGGGTGTTTCCAAAAACAGGGGTACCCCAAAATGGATGGTTTATAATGGAAAACCCTATCAAAATGGATGATTTGGGGGTACCCCTATGCCGTTTGCTTACTTCATCAGTTCTTGTCGCTTCCGGTTGGGATTGGTACTTATAGTAAAATTTACTGATCCTTTTCAGGTGCCCAAACAAATTGGTAAGGAGACATGGCTTTTTCGGTTGTCCGGAGGTGGGAAAAAACCCAAGAAAAGGAGATTCAAATGGCGTTAGCGTTTGGGAGCTTGAAGTAGAATAAGATCAAATTTAGCCACGTATTCAAGAACCATTGGGGATTTGAAAGATATGAAATTCGTGGAGGGAAACATTTCTATTCTCTAACTAGACCTCAGTCTTTCAAATACTTCCTGCTGTTAAAAGCACTCTTTGGTACTGGGATGATTTCTTGGACGTCAACATGTCCAAAAAATCCAAGGTATGGAAGATTTGGACACTCCACGATGATACTGCAGAAACGGATGACTTTTTCCACACAAACGCAATACTTGGAATATTTTCCGGAGGTAAGGGATCAGCGTTGGTTGTTTTTTTGCGTTTGGTATATAATTATTGCTTTTGTGCATGCACCTTACAAGGGCCAGGAACCAAAAAAGGGTTTCGTTTGCGTGTTTGCGACTTCCTGTGAAATTTCATTCCGAGATATTCCAAAGATCAATCGAGTTTCAAATATCATTCCTTGGCCCAACATATCCAAAAAATTTGTTTGTCAACAGCAAAAAATATGTCCGAAAAATAGGGCGAATATCATTGATCCAACTCATTTTGGGTACCAACAAAAATTCATGTGCAGAATCCATCGATGTTTGAAGCACTTCAGGCGATCTCGGTGGATGCCAGTCATTGGAGTGCTTATGAAAGTGGTATTGCAGATTTCTGTAACCCCGTTTCCTGGTTTTCAAAATCAATGGCTGGGGCAAAACGGGGGGGGGTGTTTTTTTGTTTTTGGTTACGCGAACATTATGGCGAAAAAAATCCGTGCGAATTGGAATAAATGAGGAAGCTGCTAGAAACATGGCGGAAAATCCATGCGAATAATCTTGGAAGAAAGATCGGCTCTTTTTTACATTTATGGCATTGTACATTTATTCTTTCATTTTGGATAGACTACAGTGGAAATCTTGCTTAACATGGCAACACTTTTTCAAGGCCATCTTTTTATCATCGATTTTCAGAGGCGAGCTATTAGTTTTAGGGCGGGTACAAAGTGGGCCCTCATCAGTTTTGGATAGGGTTATAACTCCATTTCTAGGGGTGATAACAGTTACCCATTTATAAGGCCATTTATAGGGCTTTTATCTCCATCTAGAACTGATAGGAGTCACCTTGTAGTAAGATATGATTTCCTAGAAGCATCGGAATGAAGGATCTATGGCCCCCCGAAAACCAGCATGGCAACAGAAAATCCCTATCTCTAATAGGAGATACATCTTCAACAAGTTGTTTTTCCAGCCAGTCATGTTAGTTTTCGGGGGTTTATCATTTAAAACCTAGGTGGTGGTTTCAAATATTTTTTTATGTTCACCCCTACCTGGGCAAGATTTCCAATTTGACTAATATTTTTCAAACGGGTTGAAACCACCAACTAATTTACTGTAAAATGGAAACACCTTTTTCTTTACGACTCTTTTCATACTCGATAGATTTGGAAGTCAGGCATTTTGTCAGCCTGAACTGCCACGAAAGAACGGACGAAGCTGTGCCCTCCAATATACACCACATAGATCCACATGTGCCAGGGTTGATCAACTCCTTATATTGGAGATAAACTCATCCCACCTTTAATACGGAATCCTTATAATGGGTATGTAAACCCCTACTATTGGGTTGATGACCACCCCCTATTATATGGAAATAATGGGAGTTTAGACCCCAGCACACAAAGTAATATAGGTGGTGGTTTCAAAGACTTATTTGTTATTCTCACCCCGATCCTTGGGAAGACCTCCTTTTTTGACAAGATAATATTTTTCAAATGGGTGGAGAAAAACCAGCAACTAGTAATAGTCATAGGGAAAATGGTGGTACCCTTGACAATCAACCCCATATACACCTGATATAATGGGTATTTATTGGGCATATCCCTTTTTTTAAGGGAGGGTACCACCATTTTCCCTACGAAACAAGGTGGAACCAAGGGGATTTCATGTTGCGGAGTTGTACCCTGCTTCTAAGGATGAGAACATCGACATTGATCACGCCGTGGTCTTGTTTTTTGGCACATTTTAGACAACGTTTCAGGAAAGAGGGAACTGTTGGTGAAGATTTGGTTGGCGTGAAACATACCAAAAAGACATTTTGTTTGAAGAGTTGGGGTCAAAAAATGAAGATTGATCAAACAGGGGACACCTGTCAACTGCTTGCTGTAACGATAAATAAGCTCCCATATGGAAGAGATTTTCAAATTCCTTCCGTTCCAAAGCTTTGACACGTTCCGGTCCAGGTGTGACAGGTTTTTTTCTGTGAAAAAAAACATGGGAAACGGATCCCGGATCCAGCTGTTCCTGATTTGGTGAAGGGTTAATTTGTTCCAATGTTGACCAAACAAAGGATCGTGTTTTGTTTGTTTGTTTCCGGCTTGGTTTTTCGGATTTTCGGCAAAAGAATTTTTGTGACTTGTACAAAAACACCTGCCACATTCGGTCATGTCGTCTTTCAAAAGTAAACCCTTTCTGAAGTTGAGTCGGGTATTGGATGAGATGCAATTTCCAAAGAGTTGGTTTGATGCCTTTCCACCCTGTAAGGGTGGAAAAATCACCAGCATTTGAAATATAAGGGACCTTTATTGACCTTTATGAATTCTGATATAGTTTTTTTAGGCCGGATCCAACGAATGAGAATCATGGATATATGTAGATTCATTCTAATACGTATGATGATGATGATGATGATGATGATGATGATGATGTTGATGATGATGATGATGTTGATGATGATGATGATGATGATGATGATGATGTTGATGTTGATGATGACGTTGATGATGACGACGATGATGTTGGCGATGATGATGATGATGATGATGATGATGATGATGATGATGGTGGTGGTGGTGGTGGTGATGATGATGATGATACTGATGATACTGATGATACACCATTTTCAACATCTACACCTGATTTTTTTCAACATGTGTACCGTGTGCTTTAAGAATAAGTCCTTTACAACTTGATGTATGTGACTACCACTCTCATAAGCTGGGCCTTCTTGAAACAACTGGGAAGAATTCAATTGTCGCAATTTAGAATGACAGGAAACTTACGCAGAAATGACTTCATCGCCTTCCGTTTTTGGTGAACATGATGTCTTGAAAGTGATCCCGCTGTAAGACCATCATAGACATATAATCTATCATAAAACAATTGTGGTGATGAACGTATGATGTCACAAGTTCCACCTGAATGACGACACAAAAAAGGGTCCTTGAGATGAATAGGCAACAAACTTCGCCATTTGTGACACATGCATTTTACCTACCATCTCTTTATTCATGTTTTTTTTGACTTGGAGGTTGAGATGTCTTTTTTGGTAGGCGATTTTTGTTTGTATGCCTATTTCTACCCTGAAGGTTAGAGGTGTTCCAAGATTCACTGCATGCAGTCTTGTCAACCCAATAGTAGGGGTTTATGTATCCATTATAAGGATTTCTTATCAACGGTGGGATGACCATCCCCAATAGAGGGAGTTTAGACCCTGGCACATATATGCATTATATTACATACATATATATATATATATGTATACATGCTACCACGTGTGTTGGGTGAAATCATTTGCAACTACAATCATGATTTCCTGCAATCAATACTGGCAAGTTGCAACCATTTTTTGCGGCAACCACGAAGTCTTCACATTGAGGATGGATGTAACTACTGTTGGTGGAAGAAATCCTGCACCACCTAAAATGTATAAAACTACGAAAATAATGGGAATGGGATAAACTACCTATCAACTGGTGCAGGATTTCAGCTCTCAACGGTACCACCTAAAAAGACATCCAACATATTTGACCTTGGACCTTTCTTGCAGGTCAGGTAAGGTTACAGCCACGAAGCTTAACGGCTGGAACCTGAAACTCATGATGGTTTTCCAAAAATCGGAAGCTCCTTTTCCAGTACCATATCTTTTCAGGTTTCAAGTTCAAGGTTACACTTCAAGAGTGTAGTTACAGTTGGCGTTTTTTTTTCTTTTCGGCCCAAAATCCTTGAAACTTTCCACCTTGGTTTTGTCCGGAATTCTTCTTTCACATCATTTTTTTGAAGATCTGGGAAATTAAACTTCAACCTGGCAACTATCGCGAATTTCCATCCATGTTTTTCAGGATGGGCTATGGCGAAGAAGGAGGCACCAAATTTTGGACGATCCGCAATTCTTGGGGCACTCTATGGGGTGAGGAGAACCGGGAGAGCTGTGAAAACGGTAGGATGGTACTTGCTGGGATGGTTTCCTCCCGGCATGCGGAAGATGAAACGCTTGGGAATTTTCTTTATGGCTGAAGACCTTTCTTTTTTAGATGAACTCAGAAGGTAAGTAGTAAGTTTGACCAATTGTGACGTTTCATGGCCTGAAACTACTCTACTTTGGTGAAACATTTTTGTTGGACCCCTTTTGCCTGAACTTAAAATGCAGGGATTTCTAGTCTACGTTGGGAAAACTGGAGGTGTCTTGCGAACTTGCTATCAAAGCCTAGAAGAATTTCACGGTGTCGGGGGAAGACATTCGGTCGGAAGTTTGATTGTCCGATAGTATCACTTGTCGCTGATTCTCCCAAATCATGAAGCTCGTAGAACATGAATTTGATCGTTTCAAAGACCTTTCTTTTGCTCACCGAAAAATTGTGCGCTTGGGACTCTTTTTTAGCGCTCAGTTCGTTCGTGAACTGTGTGGCTTCTGTTTCACAACGGCACATCAAGAGAATGGGAATTTTTGACGCTGATCACTTCACTTCCACCGATTCCGATTCCCCTAACCGCCCAAAGTTGGGGCGGGCTGTTTTTTTCTTTGGGTTGAAACTCCCTCATTTTTGTGCCCTGAAAAAGCAGGAAGTCCAAAAAAGATAGAAACAACAACCTTCCAAAATTGGAGCAAACAAATTTTCAGATTCAAACAGTGATGGGAATCTACCAGACCTTCAATGGTTGTTGGCCAGCTCCACCAACGACAGGACGGCTACCTTCGACTGATTCGCCATGAGGATGAAGAGGACAGGAGTTTTGAAACGGGAGGGTATATATATATAAAATATATATGTGCTGCAATATATACCCTGTTCATATATATATATATATATTGCATATACATATATACATACATGTGGAAAAAAGGTCCCTATAAACCAATGTGCAGAGACTGTGCCATCTTTTTACTGTATTTGGAACACCTTGTGTTTGGATGTACGCCTGGTACCAATGGAAATTCCGAGAACTCCTTACGCATGTCTCCAAGTTGTCACACTCTTCAAATCATAAGCAGGTTCAACATTATTTTGGCTGAACCAACAAAAACCATATAAACCACATAAACCATATATGATACATACAACAATTATATGAACCCTATAGGTAAACCATCTATGAACCATATATAAATCATATATAGACATTAAATACCTTGGCTAAAACATCGGCAATGTTTTTTGTGGGCCAGGGATACTGCGGTACTGACCACACACCATCCCATGGCAGCCTTTGTGCCGATGAACATGTCACCGAGTCGCCTGGATGGAAGTTGTGAAAGTAGATGGCGATCGCCACCCCCAAAAGGTGGCAATTTGTAAGGGGCCATGATAAACCAAGACTACCTTAAGGTCAAAATAGATGGCTTGCCGATACCAAAAGGTTTTGTTAGTAAAGGGTCCTTATAAACCAATATGTTGGGTTTGTGAAGAAATCTCTGAACATCACAAGTTGCTGTCGTAAATATATCTTTGGGTCTGGACTGTTAAGAGTTACCACCAGGATTCATATACTTTTACTAGGGGATGCCTATAGTAAAAAAAGACCTTCATTTGCCACTGTTACTTGGGGGGGATGGGTGTGCACACCCAACGGATGCGGGCCGTGAGTTGGACCCGTTTTTTATGGGATAACTTAGGGCCTTCCTAAGGCCCCCTGTTGCAAAGGCCATGGTGGCAAAATTGGAAGGTTTTTTATATTGGGATGATATATTGCAAAAACATGTGATTCCTTGGCTTAGAGATCACCTGTGAAATGCGCGAAAAGGGGGATCACTCATGGAGCTTTTTTGGGGATATGCGAGAAATCACTTCTGAATACTGACGTTTTTATTGGTGGTCTTGGATGGGGGTTCCTTCACTCCACTCAACAATTCAGGCTGGGAAATTTATTGAAATATACACTACTCACCCAAGTCGCTCAAGTATCCTCCGGGAAACTACTTGTAACATATTCCAAGCTGGCACTCTTGAATCGATAATTTCGTGTTTTTCCCGTGGGAGGTGGGAAATGGACGAACCGTTCCCTGGAGGGTAATGCTCCCATTCAGATTCCCAGCAACCTACCATTGACTGGGAAATATCATGACCGTTCTTCCGGTAAACATGGAAGTGGAAACTGATCTTACAAACAAACTAGTCTTGGAGGAACGCAGGAATCCACCATCCACTTTGATGACTATGGGAGGAAGAGGCATCTAATGTGAAGTAGGATTCAATCGGGAATCCCCAGTTGTTTTTGGATTTCTACATCAGTTGAATTGTTTTACCAATCTGAAAATGGAGATAAGTCCCGTTTGATTACCCTGTCCAAATGGTGAAACTGCAAGTTCTATATTGTGCGTCCCATGAAGATGAGAATTTATGCGGGAAGAGTCAACCTATATTGTCAGAATGGCAGATTTTTGAAACGGCAAGTAAGTGCAATCTATGATGTGTGAATAAGAACACTTTTCTGGGTGGTGGTTTCAAATATTTTTTATGTTCACCCCGAAAATTGGGGAAGATGAACCCATTTTGACGGGCATATTTTTCAAAGGGGTTGGTTGAAACCACCAACTCGTTTTATTTGAGTTTCACTTCTACTTGGGACATGACACACATTTGTTGAGGGCATATTCTTCAAAGGCTTTGGGGGGGTTGAAAAAGTGGTGGAAGGTTTAAGGATTACTGGGGAATTTCCCACGAGGTACAGGAATCAACTCATCCCCTTGGGCAGGAAGCGGTTGAATGCCCGGGGTACTCTCTAAATTACAATCATTTCTATCATCATCATCATCATCATCATCATCATCATCATCATTTTCTTCTTCTTCTTCTTCTTCTTCTGAGTCTTCATCATCATAAGGAGGACCAGCATCACCATTACAGTATCCTCTTTGTGATTTTCATGTTTCGCATCAATATAACAATCACGATCAGCATCGCCCAGAACACATTGTCAACATTATCACCATTAACACTATTGTTGATGGAAGAAATCCTGCACCAGTTGAGAGGTAGCTCATCCCATTAGTTACTTACAAGGTTTTAAACATCCCACCTGGTGCAGGATTTCTTCCATCAACCGTATCATTTTTACTGCACTACAATGATGTACAATGATTACTGTAGTTATGGTAGCAAACATACTCATACTAACAATGACCGGAGTAATAAAAGTAATACCAATGACTAAAACCTATAACAGTAAACAACAATACTCACTACCATCATTCTTTCTCAGCATGCCGTGCCAATTAATTGTGCGGTCTAATCAATGTCTCTTTGTACCTTACTTTCATTCTCATCACCACCTCCATTGCTATATAACATGTTCATCAATAGTAAGTCCATTCTTGTGTGCATTCATTTGAAACACAATCCTCAAGTCAGACATCTTGTGTGGTTCCTCCGGCCTTCACCCTTCAGTTATTCGCCGAGGCAGCATGTATGCGGCACTTGTGGCATTTTGTTCGACACCTCCTACCCCACGGGCGCGGGTTATTACAATGAAGAAGAGAATGACATTGGTGTGAACCGCTGAGTCGTATTGATCTGGCACCTCTTCACCAAGTCACTATAGCCATCCGCATATCTCCGGAAGCCGCTCCGCTCAAGCCGGGGTGACAGGTTTGCAGCACTGCTGCAATGCCCGGAGTTGGCCTTAAGGGTGTCGTTCAAAACACCATTGACGTGACGCACCCGCGACGTTTTTGGCAAAAAAAAGGATGGTATCGGGTTTGGAGTCGCGGCGGCGAGAAATGGTGGCCACCGGGGGTTTGGTCATTCCGGAAGAAAATGTCAAGTCGGAGGACCGAATATGATGCTTTGAAAAAACATCCCTTTTCCGTCGTGAAGATTTTAGTTATACCCTGTTGGCATGTTCAGATAGACTGGACTTATTTGACAAAAACCTACCCTTGGCGAATTCAGGAATTCTATCCAGAAGTTTTTTCTCAAACAAACGTGACTCGACTTATTGTCCAAGGTAAGCAGGTGCAATGTTTTTTTTAGGGAGACAAGTGTCTCTGACGTCTCTTAAAAGTGATGACATGGCCATGCATGACATGACATGAGATGGCTTGAGGATATTATTTATATATATATATATTATATATATATATCATGATCATTGTGCCAGTTGTCTTGTCGTTGTGCTTGATTGCTACGCGGTAGTCTCATCATTTGTGTAGTTACAGTGCCTAATATATCACACAATTGCTTGTACATGGTGCTATATTATCCACAAATGTATGTGTGTGTACATACTCTGGTCGTCATGCTTCCCCATGTACCGGTAGGAATGGATGCGTGTTGAAAGTGGAACCACCGCTTTCAAGTTTGCCATGGAAAAGTGTCAATTGTCCAAAAAGCTTCACTGTATTGCACTTTTCTTTCTATGTCAGTATGTTTAGTGTTTTCCAAAAACACCAAAACATACGGATTGAGCATGTCAACTTTCTTTAACTCATTTCGAAGCCAGATACCTAGACAATCTACAGGTAGTTGGGGATTTCAATGTATTGAATCACCAAACACAAAGATGCCTCTTTTAAATCACTGGTGGTACCCCCTTTCCTTGGCCCTATCGGCAAACATCGGATGGACATTTGTTATCATTGGCAACCTGAACACCGAGGTCAAACTCCCATCAATCTGTCAAACTGGGGGGGGGGGTTGATCTGGGCTTCTAACAAAAACTGATCCCTTGGAAACTTTGAAGTTCCAACTGGTGAAGGCATGCCTTGGCATCTTCGAAAGGGAGTGATTTTTTTATGGTTCCTTGGGGAAGACTCCTTTTCTCCAAGCAGCTTAAATCTGCAGTGATTTTCAGGGATTTTCCCTCAATTTGTGTGTTGTTTGGGTTGGCAAAGAGAAATGACACCGGTAAAATTTGGCCCCGAATTTCTAGTATTTAAAAAGACAGGACTCCTTTGTTGACTTTTTTTATTGTGAAGTTGTGGCAGGTTGACAACAAAGAGCTCGTCTTTTTGCTTGAGCTGCTTCTTGCAGGAACTGAACAATCGAACTGCAGGGTGCCAGTGGAATGTGCGGACACCGCAATTCGCGTTTGAGGGTATTTTTGGTATGTATCTGACATTCCTGTCAATCTAGAGGCAATAAATCACACAGGAAGTGAATCTATGGTTGTATATACATATCTCAGGAAGCGAATGTAAGTTTCGACCTGACAACTTGTAGGATCATAGCTGTAAATCCTTTGATCTCACGAACCCCCCATGTCGACTTAGCATCCTATTTTGAGGATGGGAAAAACGTGAATCCAAAATCCTCCAAAATTGCCTGGTAGACCTGGTGGGCTTTTGGAGGTGCTAGGGTTTTCAAGTTGGAGGGTTTTCTGGCTGTTGTGAATCGACTCAAGGACCAGGTGATTCAAGCCGTGACCTACCTTTATCCCTTGGTTGGAGGTCACTTAACCATCCCAAACAGGTCACAAAGAATCGCCAGGGATGTTTTCTTTTAACGTTTGAACTGTTCTCAACACAACAGATTTTTGGATAAAGACTGGTGGCTCAGCTACCAACAGGTTTACACAACAAATCTCGTGGGTGTTAATTTGGGAAAATTCCTCGTACTGAATTATGATGAGACTATTGCATGCAGTTTATTTTGAGTGCAACTGCTCGATTCTACTGCAGCTTGTTTTCTCGACCATGAAAAGACACAAGACACAACTGGAATCCGAAGGCTGCTGGCTATTGATTTTATGTTTGAATATTTTTGAATGATCTTTCAGCGAGTTGAAACTAGTTTGAGATGTTCCCGCAATCAGAAATGGTAAGTGAAGGTTACAAAAGATCTTCCACTAGAAAAAACATGACCGCCATTTGCAGGGTCACTTCATTTGTGCACAGGAGTGACGTGAAATCAAGAAAAAAGTACTGACAGCTTCTTTCCCCAGAAATCAATCGCTCGACCCCTCTTTGGTGAAAAGGATTCTTCGACATATTTTGAACAGAAATGAGCTTTCTGAAATCATGAGGTGAAAAAATATGGTGAAACAAATCCTGGTAGCTTTTCCTCTTCAAAACCCTGGAAGGTTTCAACAATGAGGACATCTTCAACTAGGTGGTGGTTTCGTTCATATTTTTAATTTTCACGCCGATCCTTGGGGTTTCATGATCCAATTTGACGGTTGCATAGTTTTTCAAAGGGGTTGGGGAACCAACCACCAACGTTTCGTCAATCAATCTCTGCGATTGCATCAACTTCAAGGATTGAACAAAAAAGCCGCCATGGCACGTTGAGCTGTGCACGTTAGCACCTATTAGATGCCACAGGCGATCAGTGGGGGTGGTTCATTGGCCAAAGGTTTCTGAAGGGATGCCCCGGGATGCCATGGAAACCGACAATGTAACGATATCAGTTGTGCTTTGGGTCATGTCAGCATTTGAAGTGTACCAGCTTTTTGCGTTGTTTACCAGGAACAGACACATTCTCAAAAAGATGCGGCAGAGAGAATGACACATCTGATGTGCTGTACTTCTTCAAGTTCATCTCTGTAAGCACGCCATTTTGAATGAAGATTCAGGATTTTACACCCTCCAAAACCTTTATCTCAAAAAGCCTCTTCAACTTTTCCAATTTTCTGCAGGTTGTGCATAGATCCGCAGAAGAGGACATTGCTCCCTTGTCCTTCTCGGGTGTATGGCGTTCAGTTGCAGTGCAACTCGAGGCGGGTGCCTTCAGCTCGGTTTTAGAGTTCAGTTGTGGATTTTTTGGATGAAATGTGACGCCTTTAAGGCTAACGAGTCAGGGTTTTATATATAGTCTATAGTTTTAACAGGTGCTTTGCAGGCTTTTGCCAGGGATCGGAGATGCTCGCCAAGCAACACTTCATGGCTTTCTTCTTTTAACCCCTATCCTTTTTCTGGAAATGAAGCCATGTTCACAAAAAGTCGTCCTGGAAACTCAAACATCTCCTTTTGGGGAGGTGATAAGACGTAAAATCCATATCAACGACTCTGAGAAAAGGGTTGCAACTGGTCGGGGTTCCAGCATGATGGCGAATAAATGGTGGTCTTTACCATTTAAGTTATAACTATAGCAAAGAATAGCCATTAGACTTCTTTGATTAGAAGTACTGTACATTACCTCTTTTTTTTTCTGACAATTTTGTCATCCCTTCCTTGTTTTTCCACTTATACTTGCTCAGCGGCTCGCAACACTGGACAATGTCAGACACCACTGGGCCCAAAGAAGCATTCCTGAAAGGAACATCTTCGCATTTCAATCCCTTAAACTACCTGTGATATCCTGTGATGACTAAAAGTTCCTTGTATATATATTGTATATATATATATATAGATATTTCAAACATTTACATGATGAATTGCCGAAACAAACTGCTGCCAACAATTTTTGCTGGCAGAATTTTTGCTCAAAAAAGTCTTGTTTCGTATTTCTTGCAAAAACACACGGGGATTCCGACGATGTGCGACGAGTCCTTCCTTTGACTGACCAACTAGGTCCAAACTGACCAACCAGGTTGAAAAAGATTGATCTGTTCAGTTTAAGCTGGGTACCCTTTGAGGTTGGGTCATTTCCCAACAAAGACTGCTTATGATTTGAGTTCACCCCACCCCTGGGCCCCAAGATGCTGGCTAGTCCTTCCACCAGGATGTTTAGACTTGCATTTCTTCCGGCGAAGCAAGACCTGAAAAT
The DNA here is from genome assembly GCA_000507305.1 of Breviolum minutum Mf 1.05b.01. NCBI lineage: Eukaryota > Dinophyceae > Suessiales > Symbiodiniaceae > Breviolum > Breviolum minutum. Next base: position 177,174 of record DF239087.1, on the reverse strand, counting down.
TTGCCACTGGCATCCTGGGTGGATGCACATGTTTAAGTCCTTAAGCATCTTTGCGGTGATTTGAAGAGGGTTTGGTTTATGGCCTGCCGACGTTGTTCCGTTTGAGAAACTTAGATATCCTGCCAGAAAGCCGCTTTCAATGTACCGCCCTTTTAGGGACGGTATTCCCGTGATAATGGAGTACAGTTTACATCTTGGATTTCTTTTTTCAGGTGTTTTCAAACTATAATAAATCACCAATTGGCAGTATATACCGTATACCACTTGTATACCACATATATTCCTTGCCAATTGGGTGATTCTATGCTACCTACCACCTATTAAGGGAACCAGGAAACTCCATGGAATAAACTACAATAAATCACCATTCCATTACCATCATTTCAAGGAGTCATATGTGTTGGGAGGTCTACAAGGAGCGGCCCGCCAATGTCGCCTTTGTACTGGCACTTATCACCTGGTTGGCTGCAGCGTACAGGAGTTGTTGGGTTACAAGGAAGGCTTAACTAACCAAGTGGTGTTTCTATCATCTGGGACATACACTCCGGTAAACTAACAAAGCTGGCTGGAAAGTCCCCCTATTGCTTTCGGGAATACATCTTCAAAAGGCCCAGTTTCCAGCCAGCCATATTAGTTAACGATTTGGGGTAATTCGATTTGGGTCTTTGGACCTTGAGGTTGGCTTGAGGTTAAAAGTTGAGGTTGACTTGTAACACATGGCTTTTGTCATGAAAATTAAGGGAAGGAAGGTTTCACCATTTTTTGTACTCAAAACAGCAGCTTCCCGGCCCATCATCCAGGAATCAATGAAAGGAATCAATGTGGCCAGTTTCACGGAGTTGTAGCCTCTTTTTCGAATCGCCGAAATCACCTCTTTTTTTGATGGTAATTACCATGAGTTGTTCATGAACACGGCCCCCAAATTGGCTGAAAAACACATCAAGGGTGCACCAGTATTCTCTGCTTCGATTCAAAATGGATGAGACCTACATTGGAGAAAGTGAAATCAATTTGGAAGGGCCATGTGACCCTTGGAACAGATGATGTTTCACTTGTTTTTTTATTTTTCCGTACCCCCAAAATCAGGAAGACGTCACTTGCAGTGTAAGTTTTAACGAAAAAAGCAACGAAGGTACCATGGAATCCGGACTACTCCACCTGCACGGAGTAAATTGGTATAGTTTGGGGTTTGCAAAACCCCTGTATAACAGTGGGTAAATAATCATCACTATTTTAGTAGGGGCCATTTATTAACCTTTCAAGACCCCTTGAAAGATAGCATGGTTCAGGATGAAATTTCATGTAGATTCAGTAAGCCTCCCAGGATTTTGAAAGATTCGTATACGTATGTGTATATGTATTTGTATCTTACAGCTTGCAAAAAAAGTCGGCATGTTTCACGTGATTCCTGACAAATGGTGGCTGGGCCAGTAAGCCGGCGGTTTATACTCCTGGGTCTTTGACTTGCCCCGGGTCTTTGGTGTCAGGATCATGAATAATGTCGATACTGCGGACACAACAGGCTGGTTGGGTTTGGTGGAATGTGAAACTGAGGCAACTTCAAAAAAGAAACCAAGGTGATTGACAAAGACAAGTGTCTATAAGTGTGAGAAAGGTCCTAGCTTTTTCAAAACTACCTCCCTTCCACAGCTGTAGGTTTCATTAAAAAATCTTAACCACCAGTGTTCCCTTAACAAGGTCCAACTTTTGAAATCTTAACTCTGGCAGGGGCCCCCCTGTTCGAAGTGTCATGAACTTGTGATACTAGGTACGGACTGCAGTGACGTGGCCGAATTAAAAGAAAAAATCGGGTTTTCTTTGATGAAAGTAGCTTGATGCCATGAAACTTTCCCCTCAAATGGGACCAGCCTCCTTAACGGCTCTATATTCATTCCAGGAACAGCAGCAAACAGATACTTGTTTAAGAACAAATTCCCTTCGGAAATTGTTGGGATACCCATGGTTCAGTGGATTGTGGGGATACCTCTCAGACGAGTTTCCTCTAATTACAGTAGGACTTTTCACAGAACCATCACCATGAGAGTCATGGGAGGAAGTTTGGGATCTAGCCCCCACTGTTCGGAACAGTGGCTGAAAAAATGAAGGTTTCCTTGAGGGAAACCCCGAGAATAAACATGGAATAATTCTGGTGGTGACGATTGCATCCTGGGTGGGAAGTAGATTGGGTAGATCCACGAGGCGTGTGTCTGGATCTTCGCAGCCTCTACTTCCGAGAGGGTCTGAACTTGCACCGTTGGCTGCACATCTTTTGGCCTTTTGAACCAGGTACCGATATGGGGATGGCCGTTTTTTTTACGGCGTCAGCTGTGTGGATCGTTGGGTGTCTGAACGGATTTGGAGTGGTTTGGGTGAAGATACTGAAGATGAAACAACCAAAACTTTAAGACCTAAAAAGGAGGTGTCCCTTTTTTGCTTCAAGTGAGAGGTTCACAATTAATCAATGTTACTAAAATTCATGGAAAAAAAGGTCACCCCATTTTGTTCATTCGATTCGGTTCCTGATTCATCATCATGAAGGTATTTGTAGGAATCCTGAAGTAGGCCTATTCATCATGCTGGCTTGATGTTTCTCTGACCATCGTAGTTCTTAGCACTGTAAGAATCACTTAAATGCTCACTTAAATGCGTTTTCAAACTGCCTCTGCGTTTTGAGAACTTGTGTTTGTTTGATTCACTTTGCGCAAGTTGCTCAAACTTGACTTGTCAACTGAAAATTGATTGAATTGATCAACATTGCTGATATTTTGATTGGATTGACTTGTCAACACAACTGAAATTTGTTCAACAAGCTTTGGAAATTATACATATATATAAATCATATTATCCCATAAACCATGGGCGAAGAAGTAGGGCCCGTATTGTTTGGTCAAGCACAGTGATCATCTGTGATTTTTTTTCGGTCCTTTAGCAAGCATACCTGGAGGGTTTCTTTGACATTGGTTCAAGGCGTTTGATGTACTGTATGTTGTTGTTGTTGTTGTTGTTGTTGTTGTTGGGCAAGAAAGATGTTCATCCACAAGCAAACAATCAGACACTAAGTTTAAGTCGCCCTTTTGTTGTTGTGAAACGTGAGCAGCAAGTCGAGGTTGCGGTTAACGGCAACCTCTTTAAAAAGTGTAGCCTATGAAACATGTTGGAACAGTTAAAAGACACATCTTCCTGGTTTGGGGACCCAAACCAAAACATCTTTTCGGGTGGTATTTCCTTAGACTGTTCACTTTTTTTCGATTGCTGGTGTGGAGAGGTATTCTTCGTGGCTTTTTGAGCTCCACTGTTTTGCTGGTCTTGGGCTATGCTTTGGATCCCCGGCACAGCTTGTGAAGTCACCCAAATATATTTATTTATGCACAATCTATTTCAATGGCTTATATATGAAATACTATACGTAAGTGCTCCAAGTACTGCAACGGGACATACTGTAGGTACAATTGGTACAATGATATGCCTTATATTGACCCCATCTCAGCAGACATGTCTTGCACTTCAAGAGTTTATACCTTTGAACGGCACAGGAGTAAAATTCCACACTCCCAAAGGTCGTTGAGCATGTGGAATCGCTGCCCTCCACAAAAACTCATTATACTCATGGGTCATCCCTATGCTACTGTTGATGATTCAGAAATCATGCACCACTTGGGATGTATAAAGCAATATTAAACTGGTCATGCGTGGTGGGATAAACTACCAGCCCCAACTGGTTAGCCGTTGTTAGCCCGATTTCTTCGATTTAACGGTAGTTACCTGTTCCTACTTGATGACGTGATGTTCTATCGGGCCTGATTGTAGCCCGATCACGATGCGAAGTTGGTGGCACCCAATTTTTGGGGACAAACATCTTCAAGTGAAAAAATTGACGTTACATCAACAGTATACTTAGGTTTTTTTGGGATGATTTTTACTTCATGGAAACATGCTAAATCACCATTTAGTATATACGGAATATGGTTTGTACCTACTCGTTCCATTTGCATATTTTCTTTAAGAAAATCCAACCATTGACCCCCAAAAAGTCGGTGAAAGATTGGTCACGTGGTGTCGTGTGGTGGTTCTTGCATCATTGGAAGATCTTTGCAAACAATGGGAAGATACAACAGTTCAACTGGTTCCCTTTTTGTGTATATGATTTTTGTAGCTCCTGTTCTTCTAAATTTGGAAGGGTACGAATACTATCATATATGGTACATATATATATATATACACACATTATAACGAATAAATAAATGAATACATCTGTATCCTCACTTTGTTACTTTGTTCTGGCTAGAAAAAACACGCCCCAGTGGATAACAAAAAGTCACGAATCTCGCGGATCTTCATCACAACGTGGTTGACCCAGGGCGAAATAATTCACTCTTTACAGCCACTGAAATATATGGAACCAGAATCATAGGGGTTAATTTGCCAATGTTTTTTTTGACCGTAAGGAACATCCCACAAAACACCTCGGATGTTTTTTTCATTAAAAAAACGCGTGTTTTTTAAATTCGTTCATTATTCCACCATTTTCAGGTTTTCTTTGTTTTTTTTGGGTCTTTTTGGGGTATTTTCCATTCTGACTAGAGCTCCGGGTGCTTTTCAACAAAAAACATATGGCAACTCGAAAACCACCCCCCGTCCGACTCAAGGAATTTGAGTTGGGCACGGCACAGTTTCTAGCGTTGTTGCTGGGGATTCAGTTGGGGAGACCTGGAACACCCCGGAGTGGGCCGGAAGGGGACCGTTTTTTTTTTTTTGTGACATTTTTGGATGTGATATATTTTGCCTAAATGTAACTAGGAAATGAAGTTGAGTTTACATTTCTAATGCTATCGACTGTATTATATCATGTATATATGTATGTATATATATATATATATATATAAAATAGTAGCAACTGAAACTGAAACTCATGCACTTAAGACAGGGTGCAGTTTCACCTGTGTCGGAACCGACCTCTTCCAGGTTTTTTCATCTTGTATCTTCTTGTGGGTCTTTTGGTGCGGAGGGTTGTTCACCAACCGCATTTCCGAATCCCTGAAAATTTCCCACCACAAACTGGCTGGTGGCAACTCAATATATTTTTGGAATTTTCACCCCGATCCTTGGGGTTTCATGATCCAATTTGACGGTTGCATATTTTTCAAATGGGTTGGTGAAAAAACCACCAACTAGCAAAAATTTATCAACGAAAAAAACACATTTCGGTGGAGGATCGATCTAAAACTCAGACTTCATAATTTGAGCAGTTTTGGCTAAGGAGTCGAGGAAAGCAGTGACCAGTTGACCCTGGTTATTTGCTGTATTTTGAAGGATGAAATCTTACCCAGGTATAACCAACCAGGATTTCATGGGATGTCAGCCAAGGGTTGTCATCAGCGGCAAAAAATCCATTCGGTTTCCCCAAACTTGATTTTTCAATCCTCAGGAAGAAATCCTTTGAAGAACTTGAGCAATGAAAAAAGGTATTTTTTGGGGGGAGGATAAAATACTACCCAGGTATACAGAGATTATAACAAAGTATTAGAAGAATCCCTCTTAAACAACCAGTAATTCATTGGAAAGTACCCTCCCTGAAACTAACATATCCCATGAAAATAGACACCTGGAAAAGGAGATTTCTATTGCTTAAACCATCATTTTCAGGGGCGAACTGTTAGTTTTAGTCCGTGTAAGGCCGTGTTTTTTTTCCGTGATACCAACCCTGAGACAACGGGCGCCGGATCCATCCAATCCCTTCGATTTTTTTGTTTCGGAAAAACGATGAGGGAAAACTGAGAGGTCTCGACTCGATTTGTCCCGGGTGGTGGTTTTGTTCATATTTTTGGCATTTTCACGCCGATTCCTTGGGGATTCATGATCCAATTTGACGGTCGCATATTTTTCATTTCGGGGTTGGTGAAAAACCACCAACTAGGGATAGTCATCAACCTTAAGGCATTCTGGTAAGGTTTTATATACCAATTGTAAGGATTCCCTATGAAAGGTGGGATGACCATAACCAAGATAAGGAGTTCAGACCCCTTTTTGAAAAAAACATGGAGAAGTTTTAAACTTCCAGGACTTTTTCAAGACCAAGTTTCACAGCCTTGCAATTGAAAAGGTATATATAGATTTTGGTCGCCAAAAAAGGAAAGGATCAGTTTAAAGCCAAGCATCATTTTTCCAGAGGGGAAAAAGTCCTTTTGGAAACCTTCACGCAAAAATGCCGCCCTAAAGCTGGTGATATCTTTTGGGAAATGCCATGGAGTTGTGAAGTAAATGGAGCTACTTGAAGTTTTGTAGCTATTAGGGTGAATGTGAGCGAATAACGTCCACTTTTTGGGAGTTCCTGGAGTATTTTGTATTTTTGAACAGTGGTCTCAAATCGAGATATCAACAGCATACGTTCAAGTAATCACTTTTTTATGTCGGGGTGGAAACACAATTTCGTACATTGTTTATACAGGATTGAAAAACATATATATATATACATACATATATCATATTTATGTATATCCCCAACATGACAGAAGCTTGACAGCCCCTTCCTATAGGGAAAAATGCTGCCACTTTCCACCTGTCTCTGAACTCCTCGAAGGTTGGGAGCAGCATTTTTGTTGCTACACTTTGGCTTTGCAACGCATCTTGGCGGTTTGGAAAAAAACAACAAAAAACACCCGTGTTGAATTGGGATTCTTTGGATGTTTTTTTTCTCCATTATCAATGGGGGGGGGGTGGTTGGTAGGAGGTACCAAGGTAGGTCGATGTTTGTTTGGATGGGCACTCTGTGCATGTATAAAAAGTGAGGATCCTTATGGGTCAACCAGGATTTTATGGGATGTCCAGGTCCGACAACTTGTGGCTGGCGGCTGATATGGCGCAAGCGCCATCATCTTGCATCTCTCTACAAGCAAAGATAAGCCATCAAATACCGACTTGCAAATGGTAGTTTCCTAAGTGGAGTTCTCCCCAAATGACGTTAGATAGAAGTTGGACTTATAATTTATGTAATGAATAAATGGCTATAGTCAGCTTGGTGAATTTGAATGATTATCTCCTGAGAAGATTACTTTTGTTGTCCGTCCTTCAACGTATCCCCTTAACATTTGTTCAGAAACATGGATGATCAATAAGGCCTTTGTCTCCAGCAAAGGAGTGCTTGTTCAATCCAATATTGACCCTTACAGCGATCATATTTAAACCTGAGCGGGCAACCCATCAGTATGTTTTCAGGAATGTACCCCCCCCAAAAAAAATCCCCTGAAAATTGATGGTTGGATGATCAATGTTTCCTTTCTGACATGGTTCCTTTTTCATGGCGCCCTCGTTGGAAGAAATCCCATTCCCAACCACCGTTTGGATGGTGCTAAAGCCCTGTAAATAACGGGAAAAACCCACCTTTCCCTCAACTGGTGAGTGAAAACCGGATTTGTGAACCATCAACAGTAGGATTCATCCCGGATGATTGGATAATATTTACCTAGTAGTCTTTTACCAAACAAAAATCAACTAAAAAAATGTACGTGTAATATCATATACCATACATTTTCATGTGACATGTTCATTTTCAGGACTTATAATTTATACCCTCCAGGGAATTAACATATCCCACCTGGCAGAAAGGAAAATCATCGACTCAAAAGTGCCGGCTGGTAAGGGGATATGTTAGTTCCCTGGAGGGTAACTGCTACGATTTTTTTTAACGCTATATCCCATAGGATCCATGTATGGAATATTTACCTACATTTACCATAAATTTAGGCGAAATGTAGGCAAATATACCATACATGGAGCATCTGGGTATCACCTAACCGTTCTGCCCTTGCCTAAGGTGTATCACCTCCTTCGAGGCAGCCTTTGCTGGATTGGCGGTGATGTGTCACAAGGTGAATCCCAAGGCCTCGGCCTCGAGAAATGGTGAAAAACCAGGGGATCTTCCAAGTGACATATGGATGTTTCCAAAAATAAGGGGAAAACCCCCAAAATTGGATGGTGAAAATAATGGAAAACCCTATTTTTTAATGGATGATTTGGGTGGAAAACCCACTATTTTTGGAAACATCCACATATCGGAAAATGATGGTCCCTTTGAGATATCTGGATGGTCCCATGGAAAAAAAACACCGGACAGGTCGGACGGAAAAAAGCTCTTGAAAAAATACGTTTTGAGAAAAAGTTGGTGTTGGTTAAAGTTGGGTGCAAGAAATGTTTCATGTCATGTTGATGTTTTTTTTTCAGAACTCATGGAATTTTTTGCTCCAATTCCAAGGAAGAGCCCAAATATTTTTGGCAAAGACTTCCGGTTGGAAGATGACAGGTTTTTCCATCTATTGGATGGGGTGTTTGGGCCCGGTGTTTGGGCCTTTCAAACGGGCATCCAATCCAATTCCCCAATTCCAATCCCAAACAAGCCCAAAGAATCACCAGTTCATCATTGGTTCGCGATATCATTCCTGCCCGGAAAACTCACCAATGTCATGTGAACATCAAGGGTTGGGTTTGATGAAACTTCTTGTTGGAATCGTCTCGTTTTAGGGGACATTCGTTAAGTTTTCGGAGGTGTAAATGGGAGATTTTGGGGGAATCCAACTTGATGCAATGACTTATGGTACTTTTTGATGGCGATTTCTCTATAAATATAGTGGCATTGTTTGGGGCCCAGTGTCCTATAATGACCCCCTGTTTTTGATGTTCCTGGCAATTGGGGATAAAGTTGGATTACGAATTGAGACACCTGTTTTTTTATTTTGTTGTTTTCTCCGGGGAGGGAAGCTTCTTAGAAAGAAGCGAAACAAAGCACATGGTCCAAGAGAGATCGCAGGGTTTTTGGGATACATACTGTACTGCATTGGAAGAAAGGCTGAATGACTTAAAGAACAGGAACATTTATATAGCTCCGAAAGAAAGCTAAAGCTTCAAGTTTGAGCTTTCTGCCCTTCAACAAAATACGGGTAGCTTGGGGTCTAGGTTTAGGAATTCCTTTTCTTTGCCCCCAGTTTCGACATGTCAGGTGGCTTGGTTATGGCATGAATTTTTGCGAAACGCTTTCTCGTTCATGATGAAATCTGAGAGGTGGATGTTGAGGTAACCAAAATGCATTGCCAGAGGGATGATAGTGGGTTTGCACATATGGATGTTTCCGAAAATGGTGGTACCCCCAAATCATCCATTTTAATAGGGTTTTCCATTATTTTCACCATCCATTTTGGGGGAAACGCCCCTATTTTTGGAAACATCCATATGTGTTTTGCTATCAATATTTGCCCCCTTCCAGAAGTGAGATTTTGTTACATGCCAGCCCTCAAGAGTGACTCCCCTATGCTGTTTCTTAGGATCAGGAGAGGGGGTTGGTGAATGATCCAACACTGCTTGTGGTGCACCCCTTGGAGGTGCACAGCGATGGCTTAGGCAATTCTTTGAAACTACCCTTCGAGGCGATCGGAGGGGGAATAAACAACTTGGAGGTGAACATGGCTGGAATCCAAATCATCATAACGGAGGATGCAAAACCACCTTGCATTTTGTTTGTTTGTTTGTTTGTTTGTTTGTTTGTTTGTTTGTTGGCCATTTTTTTAATAAACGTGACTTATGGTTGGACAACTAAGTGAGGTTGTGAGTTTTTAAAGGAAATTAATTGACTTGACCCATTTTATCTAGAGGCTGGCAGGCCACCAGCTTTGACCCGCCCCTAAAAGTGGATGGTTGGAATACTACTTTCCTGTTGGGTAATTAGGCCTATTTTCAGGGACTTTTGCTGTTAGTTTCAGAGAGGGTGTTTGAAGGATTTTGGAAATATGCTACTACGTATTCCCTAAATGAAAATGGGCTGATTCAGGGCAGTTCTTCAGATGTTTCGGCCTCCTATACACACTGAGAAACAAAAAAGAGTATAGACATGTCTATGGATAATTTTCAGGTCTGGGTTGGAAGTGTTGAAGGATGACCATCTCAAGGTGTTACTCTTTACATGGAGATTATGTGTTAGAATATTAGTCCTTTAATTTAGGGCAAAGTTTCATTTTTGCTGGAATATTCATCCCTAAATTTTAGGGCTTTTATATATATATACACATATATATACACATATATATATATATACGGCTTAAATATTCATCTCCATTGTTTACTAGAATATTCGAATCTTCATCTTTCTCGTTTTTTTTCAAGAAGCTTTCGTCACTTTCTACCACCATTGGTAAAAAGTCATCATCCATTTCATCACTACCGCCGTTTTGTTGAGTAGAGTTGGGCAGGTAGAACCTCGATGGCATCTCTGGGTGCTCTTGGGTTTCCTACTTCTCCAGGCGCGGGAAAACATTTAGGCGAGCTAGTTATAAGTAGGGTCATGGGCCAGGGGCCCGAAAAGAAATGGGTTTTCATGGGAACCATTTCACCCTGCCCTTAAGGGGTTGTAACCCTGCAATTTCACTGGTAAGGGCCCAACTTCTTGGACTCTCAGGTTGAGTTTAGTGGGAGGAAAAACAGAAGAGGACGGAAACGAAAAGTGGATGCCAAAGGGGCAACTTTGGCAACAAAGCTAAGTTTTGCCAAGTTTGGCACGGGGTATCTGAGATTTAAGGAGAACATTAGGATAATGTACGATCCTGGACATACTAAGGTAAAGTAGGCTGTTTTTTAGGTAGGAAATGGCTGACTGACCCTGAGTATGGAATGAGGGAATGAATTCCCATCATCATGTTTTTTGCTTCATTTCCTCGTTCCCTGCTAAGGGCCAGCCAGATAAGATAGAAATCATGAGTATCTTTCAAGAAATCCACTGTGGAAGTCCGGTGCTTTCAAGATTTGCTGGATGGGATTCTGGATGGGGTTTGGGCAGGTAGATGACTAGGGAAACCTTGCTGGGTTGGGCAAAGGGAGGGCTTGTCACTATGGCTTTCAGCTGGTTTGCCCGTGTCTTTATACTTGGATGATCGCCAGATAATAAGCAATTTTACCCTGCTTCGCAACTTACCATTGTGGTAGGGTTACTACGGGTGCTCCAGTATACTCCAGTTCCAAAAGTTCTCCAGATGGATGAGGAACCATCAAGTCACACAATGTTATTGTCGTTTACTATCCACTTAAGGATTCATAAGGTGTTTCCCATTGACCATATGAGGAGTGAAAACAGCCCTGGGTGTTTGAGTTACGTGTCGATTGCAGTACCCAGTTGTACAGAGATGAACACCGATGATTATAAGGGTCCCTATTCACCAACCAGGATTTCATCGAATCAAACAGTTGTGCTTTTGCATGGCTTCTATTTTTATATATCAAATGTGTATATATATATACGGTATATATATGGTATATATATATAACATCTATTCATAAATAGGTATATACATATATTGCAACACACACTTATCCAAAATTCTTGTGCCACGGGTTACCACTCCGGAAATTCTCTCAGGCGCAAGATTTTCCAAAGGCATTTCTACAACAAAGCGCCGGTTTGGTCATAGGCACACTCTGCCTTTTACGCGATCCCGAGGCAAGAGGAATGGGTTGATGGTAGTGGAAGTGCTGGATGTTTTTCAGAGTGTTGAAAAACAATAGTAAGATTAGATTCTCTCTACTAAGCAATGGTATACAAATGATGATGATTGGATGGTACGGTAGTACGTGTTGATGAGTAGGTCTAAGCTTCCAGCATGAGAATGAGCTTTCTTTTGATACGAAACTACAGTTGAGCAACTACGCAACCGGGTTGAACATGATGGTCAGTAAATTCGATTGCAGTTTTGTTTTTTTGGATGGTGGTTTCATTGTTTGTATTCATCACTATTTGTCCTCTTTACATATTTTTACAACTATTTAAATGGGTTGTCACCACCTCATAGGTTTCAGGATGTTCACAAGCTTTATTGACACATCACATTGTAATTTGGGCAAAGCTATCTTGTCAGACAGTGTGAGTCATCCGCCCCCAGCGAGATGTCGGACAATGCAGAAGGCCGGTGTAATCATATAGTTGAGCCATGACTGTTCAGGGTATATAGGGGATTATACTACCCAGTTATGTGGGGATTTTCATAAACCATTATAAGGATCCCTTTTAAACAACCAGTATAATGAAAAGTGAGAGATATTTTTTGTCGCTCAGTTGGAAAGGGTTTGCAAGGATGCAAAGATACAAGACAAACCACGAATCAGATCTCTATTAGCTGATAACCACAATGAGGAAACCTCAGACTGGAACTACCAGATATTCCCAACTCCATTTTTATAGGCTATAAAATGCCCATATAAACTAAACATCCAGTTGAATATCTCAATATCTCCCTTCAATCCTGGCTAAACTCCTAAATTTGGGTGTTCCTTCGACTACGATGGCCCATTCAAGGACCCCACAAGTTCCAGTGGCGTTAAACTTGGTTACTTCCATATAAATTTGTTGCCGCCAAGAAGGCCCTCTGGCAAACGAACCTACTGTTGATGAAGAAATCCGGTAAAACCAGTTGATATGGCAAATCTCCCATTATTTACAGGGTTTTATAATGTTTTATACATCCCAGCTGGTGCAGGATTTCTTCCATCAACAGTAGCATCAGAATTCTTTTAAACGTGACTGTGCTTTTTCCAGCCAGCCACGTTCGTGTACTGGAGTGTACCTGTTGGACGGATGCTTATTGTCATCTTAGTGTACCAAACAGTGTCAATCAGATTATATATATATATATATATGTTTTTTCTCCCCAAAACAGCGGTTTAAAGCTCAAAAATCCAGACAAAATCCGAACCATTTTCAATGCTGTCATGCTAATTTGCCATGCATGTGTATAAATACATAGTATATATTGACTATATTTACGTAGTATATAACGATATACCATGATTTTCCATGTCGCCGCCACCATGCCAGCTATCAGTAGCTATCATCAGGTCTGGAGCGACACCTTTGGTTCAATTCGATGTCGATCTTTTAGTACGGGTGCCAGTGCACATGTGGTGTACCTCGGTTTTCGCGTTTTTCATATTAAAGCGACATGTTTTTTTTTTCCGGTTTTTGGCAACTTTTTCGCGTTTTTTTTTAAAGCCTTGACCTATATAACCGGGACAAATGTTCGTCCGAAGATTTTCATCGATTTTTGAGACCTCGACGTAAAAAAAAAACACCAAAGAAACAACTCGAGGCTCTTTGTCTTCACGATTCTCTTCATGCCATTGACGGTCCGGGAATCCAGCAGGGTGCTTTGATTTATAGGTTTTTTCCCCAACAAGGAGGGTCCTATTTCGGGGGGGCAACTGTAAGTAGGAACTTCGAAAGTTCCCCCTTTAGGGAATGTTAGAGGATCATAGTGAGGATTGGGAATCCCTTTTGACAGAATCTGATCACGATGATGATCATGATAAAAAATTGATGATGTTTGCAATTGATTAAGGAAATAGAACATATTAGACGTTGTAATGACAGTACTTATTGATATGATTATCATGATGGAAGTAGAAGCAAGTAGCAATCATATCTGTAATAGTAATAGTTGTACTAGCAGTAATATCAACAGTTCAAGTTGTGGTATTTTGGAATGGCAGGGCCATGATCTTCTATATCAACATTCCCTGGAATTCATCATAAAGACCATCCAGCCTATATTGGTTTTTGTAACAATTACAGCAGTTAAAACGATCTTAAAGGTCAATGGACAATTTCCCTTTGGATCTGCCAAAAAGAGTAGAAGCATCTTTTTGGCCTACATAAAAAAAATCCCCGGACCCCGGACCCCCCTGGAAAAAAAATCCACCACCCCCCCAAAAATGATGCACCCAACAAAAAACACCCGTCGCCCCGTGTGGAGATTTCAGGTGGTGGAAGCGCCTCCGGAGATCTGGACGTTGCTACAGGCGTAGTTGGTGGCGGGCAGGGCACGTGGTTAATGCCTGGGTAGATCTCAGGCCAAATCAAAGGTTTTTTGCCTTGAAATTTGTAGATTAGCAATAATCCCCACATCCCTTTATGCCCTCAACAACTAAAAAGGGGCCCTTTTTTCATTGCTCATGGAATTACCATGAATTACCCTCCCTGAAATGAACAGCAAGTTTGCACCTGAAAATGGATGGTTGCAAGACCAAAAAGTTTCCTTTTGGGGGTCCGGCTTCCTGGCAGGGTTTTCCTAGGGGATGAAATCCGGTCACCCAGTTATGTGGGGATTATGAAATTGAACCATGACATAAGGATCCCGGCATTAAACAACCTAATATGTATAATGGAAAGTAAGGGACCCCGTTTTTTATTTTTTCTCATTTGGATTTTAGCCATCAATTTTGGCCAGGCTGCCATAGCAGATGGCCGTGCTTTATCCCCTTCTTGGTGGACTCGAAGCATACCTTCCTCCTTGCCGTTGGTGCATATGGTGCTTTGGTGAACCCAGAAATCAAGCGAAGATAACGTGGACTTCGTCAAAAGGGAAGAGATGTATTATTTTTTGTGGTTAGCTTTAATCATAGATTCCAGAAGTTTAAGAGCTTGCCCCTGGAAAAATGGTAGTTGGAAGACTGCTTTCCCTTTTGGGATGGTAAAAGAGTCAGGGGCGAACTTTTAAACTTTCAGCGAGTACAAATTGGATAGCAACAAGATATGTTGCCAGCCTTATAGGTGCGATTTAGAGGGGATAGGAGACATGTCAGAAGTCATGGGGTTTTTTAAAGATCAACTTTTTTGGGGGGTAATTCCCCCATGAAATTACAGGCTAGATATTCAAGATGGGTAAAAACCAGAACGCCCGGGTATCATTCTACATATCTTGCCTAGGATTCGTTACAGGTGATGTTTGAAATCAATTTCTCACCATTGAATCAACATGTGGGAAAGCTATTTGTTCAACGTTTCCCACATTTATCAACAACTTTAAGTATACACATCCAAGTTGCCATGGGCATAACTTATACATACAATTTACAACTGTCATCATCGCTTAGAGCTTCAAAAATTTCATCCATGAAATATTTGATCCGGCTCATTTCGAATTTATACAACAAAATCTGGCTGGAACATGTTCCATCATTAGTGAAGAGGTTTCATATTTCTAAGAGGAACATGAGCGGTTGTCATGTTTGCCATACTTTCTTTTGGTTTACCATAGGCAAAAAAAAGCAACCAAGAACTATAGGGACTAGCACAAGACTGGGACCTAATTTTGTGTGAGGAAATTCTTGTCCCACCCTCCTGGCATTTCTCACATTTCCCCCCCTCCGAGGTCCGCTACTGTAGACTTTGACGTTTTTTTTTTTGGGGGGTGAACATTTACTTCTGAACCGTGGGATTCATCACCATTTGGTAGGAATATGCAGATATGTGTAAATGTGTTTGTCTATATATATATATATATGTTTGGAACTTTTTCTAAGCGTCGTGAACTTTTCAAATCTAACCCACCCAAGCTGTATGACGATTTCTAGAAAAACATGAAAACACAGCAATTTTCCAATCCCATAGGATCAATGTATGGTATATTCACCTACATTTAGTAGTTGATTTGTTTGGTAAAACTACTAGGTAAATATCCAATCATCCGGGATGAATCCTACTGTTGATGGTTCAGAATCCGGTAAACTCACCAGTTGAGGTTGGTAGTATATCCCACTCTTTACAGGGTTTTAGTTACATCCAAACGGTGGTTGGGAATGGGATTTCTGAACCATCAACAGCAGTATGGTCCTATGGGGTGGGCATTCCTAGTGAACAAACATCTCCTCACTGCCCAGGCGATGCGCCAGCAAATCGCTTCTGAGGTTCCTGGAAATCATGGCAATCCAAGGGGGGAAATAGACTGGCCAAAATCATCAGGAGTTATTAGCCACCACCTCTCTTCAACAATCCTTTTCTTTAAAGGACGCTCATTAATTTCCTGGGGGAAAAACGTGGCATTGGTTTGGGTACAGTATCCTTAGATTTCACAGGTTTTTCATGGGATGTTCTCATTTTCCTTAGGGTTTTTTCACCTTCATTGAGGGTTGTGATGGAATCCCGAATCTTGAGTCTTAGTATCAAATTTGCATCACCTTTACGATCGGTACCTGGGATCGACAGACAGGTCCAGGTGGTTAAATACTAACATTCATGCGACGTTGACATTGCACTCAAAACCACACCTGCTTGCTTTTTTGTCTCCGGAAGTTTTAGGTTCTTTTTTGGTTTTTATAGGAAATCACATACGGAGATTATGTGAAATGGATTGGAATCTGTTTTTGTTACGATTACTGTAAATGTGTGCTTTGAGCACTCAGCAAACTGCCTTCAAAAGCTATAATTCCAAGAAGAAAAGCTATGAGTTGGATGAAATCGTGCATTTTTGCCCTCAAAGCCTTCGATCGAGAGAGCGAGAAAGCCGTATTTGTTCGTGACTTGGTAATATTCTATCTCTGATAGTAATTCTATAGGCCGTATTTATGGTTACTACCCAAATTGGTGCCCTTTTTAAAGTGACATATATGGAAAACATATGAAAACATGGTTGAGCCACCTGTTAACCGACAAAATGGTGGCCCCGGATCCAGTTATAAATTGAGTTTTAGCGTATAAATCATGGCCGAAAATAACTGGGTAACTTACTGGGATTATAACATATCAATTTATCACCTCTATAAAAATGGCATCAAAAATTTTCTGGTTGACCTGAAACCACCGGAAATGTCTGGCTCTCCGAAAAAAACAAATCTTGCCGCGAAGCGAATGATTCGATCGAAAGGCACTCTACATCTCCAAAGTCTTGCTGAGTTTCGCCCTGCCGTTGCTACTTTCTGCCTTTCAGATTTGGGCTCCTCGGTGAAATTGGTCCCGGCCACGGGGGCCCCCCACACACACAGATATAAGGTTTTTTTTATAGCCGGCCTTTTTTTAAGGGAAAGAAATGGTTAATAAGCCCGTAATAAGGCCTTATTTCTGGGGGAGGGGGTATGTCAGGGGGGTAGGTTGACTAGCCAATTATGAAAGGGGCCATGGTGTGTTACTTGAAATGCCAAGTTGGTGGCAAATTCATGAAACATACATGAATCCATCTGAGTATGGCTAGGTGGTGGTTTCAAAAAAATATATATATATATATATGTCTTCGTATTATCACCCCAAAACTTGAGATCCACTGTTGAAGAGCATATTTTTCAAATGGCTGGTTCAACCACCGACTACTGCTGATGGAAAAAAAATCCGGCGAACCACCTGGAATGTAAAGTCATTAGATATAAACCAATGGGATACAAACTACTGTTCCCTCAACTGGTGAGTTTGCCGGATTTCTGGTTGCCATCAATTAAGTAGTAATAAGGTTAAACGAAGGGGGGGTGGGCGGAGTTCATTGCTTTTTGGCGGCGGCCTGGGCTTGGTGCACAAATGGTGTGATTTGCCAAGGTCAAAGGCTTTTCCATTGCCATTGTCATCTTGCTGATGTAACCGGACCTGGCAGTCGTGTTTTTGTTTTTTTTTCGGCTGCATATGATAGGAGGTAGGAAAAGGATGTGATGGTTTGACGTGTTAGCTTCAGGTTGGTGAACTGTTAGCTTCAGGTTGGTGAACCGTTGCTTCAGGTTTGCCTGAAGGGAGTTGGATTTGTGGTTTCAATTTTGAAATATCTAACTGGTGGGTTGCTTTTCCCGACCATTCTGGCATGAAGAGATAGGGTTTTGTGCCATATCTAATATCGATGATGATCGATGCCCAAAACGCAGCGTTTTGGCATCCTATCATTGACCGAAAAATCAAGCCGCAGAGAGTGACATTGGTGCGATGTAACATCCCAGATGTTACATAGGTCAAGAAAGTTCTAGGGGTGCACTTTTAGGAAAGATGCCGAACATCTATGATTTGTTCCCTTTTTTCCAGCACACAAATCGAAATATTGAGATACCACATCTTTACCGGTGAGGATCTTCGGATCAAGCCGTTGACTTAACTTCATTCCAAGACCTCAGGTCGCCAAAGACTTGTGGAAACCTGATGTTGATGGTTAATGTCCACCATGGATCAAGTCACCCATGGCTGATGAAGGAAACGTGGGGACTAACCCCCCAATCAACTTCAGGCAGGGATTTATTCAACCACATTGCACCAAAATGACCAAAGATAATAGACCTCTTCCAAAACAAGGTGCACTCAGTGCACTCCAATAAACTAACACTAGCTGGCTGGAAGATCCAATATTTTGATAGATGCATTTCCTATTGGAAAAGGGTGGATATTCCATTGCTACTGTTGATGGTTCAGAAATCCCATACAACCACCTGGGAGGTGTAAAACCCTGTAAATCATGGGATTAACTACCAACCTCAACTGGTGAACCCGGATTTGTTCCATCGGCAGTTTCACCTTGTAATCTTGTTGTGAACCGGTCGGCCATTTGGAATCTGGAAAAACGGTGACTGCATACCCTCCCTGAAACTAACATAGCACCTGAAATTGGATGGTTGGAAGATGAACATCTGTTTGGGATGGCCTATTTTCAGGGGCTATGTTAGTTTCAGGGAGTGTAATCCTTGTTGAGGTAACAGGGGTGAACTTCTACCAAAGACCGAGCCGCTAGATGTTAGTTTAGCAGAGGGTAAATTTGATTTCCAAAGTCTGTTCCTCTTCGGACCCACATGTTGGATGTCCATTTTTCACCGTGGGAAAAGTGGAAGACCCGACATTTGGGAACCCACTTAAACGGCAGGAGATGATCGACCTTCTTAGGATCCCGAGATTTTGAGGTACACAAAAAACTTTTCTGTTTCATGTTTTGGCGTTGTGAATTAAATGAAATAGTGAGAATTTCCCGTAAAAAAGTAATAAGCCTTACACGACATAAAGAACCAGGAAGAGATCCTGCTTCTAAAAAGGGTGGGGGCTCCCTGAAAATTTTGGCCTGACACAACGGGGGGCTTTCATCAACCCACCCACCGCGGTTTTTCGTCGCAGCTCGAGGTATTCCATGAACAGTCCTGTGTGGAGGCGCGCTGCGACGCTGCGACTTGACCCTCCCGAAAACGTTCCGATGGCTGGCCGCAAAATCGGCAGTTTTTTTTCAAAACAGAAGATATATGTACTGTATATATACAAATTACATATATATATATATACATATTATACATCTCTTCAAATGGTTGTTTTCTCCATTGTCATGTGAAAAGGGGCGGGTGTATACATGCTTAGTACGTATTCAATGTAGAAGCCTTAAGATAATTACAGTATAGCATTTTAATATGAACGAAAGATTTTATAAGCTCCAGGTTTCACTTCCAATCAACACATCCTGTAATACTGTTGAGGCTTCCGAAATCCGGTTTTCACTCACCAGTTGATAAATTAGTGAATGATCTCAGTATTTACCAGGTTTTTTTTTACATCCAAACAGTGGTTGGGAATGGGATTTCTGAACCATCAACAATATCAACAGCATGGGACATTGAAACCTGCCACCCCAAAACTCAGCCCACGAGTCGACACCTTTGGGAAGTTGGCGGTTTCCCCCAATTTGGGAATCCCGGTGGTTTTTTGCAGATGAGGTTGAAGACGACCCAAGTAGAGAGAAATCTTAGCTTTACTGCTCTTTTTAGCAGTTGCCATTCAAAAATTGTCCCCAATAGCCAAATTTGCATCACTATGCGGTGGATTTGTCTATGGAGATCATCAACGCATTTCAGCAACATTGGTTTCTGCATCACATCTGGTGATTTCATCCCAAGATTATCCAAAAGGCTACTTTATTTGAGGTTTTCAATCTTGGTGACGTATTCAAAAGTCAAGCATCATCATCATCATCATCATCATCATCATCATCATCATCATCATCATCATCATCATCATCATCCATATTCCGTTTTAAGTGCACTTACCAATTTCTATATATTTAAGATCCAAACATGAAAACTTCTCTGGCGCCAGGTATCCGCATTTTGGCTTCATCTCCTTAGCCTATTTGGTCAGGAACCTTAGCTGGCATCCCGAAAAGGGAAGGCAGGGCCCTTGTGTGAAGACCCGTGGGGAAGGAGTATCTTACAGTATCTTCTCAGGAAATACACCCCTGAAATTTAAGATGGAAACTGAAATTTAAGTCCCTGGAAGTTTGGTGATTCCTTTTGTTTAAACCATCATGTTCAGGTTCCATTTTAAATTTCGGGGGAGTAACACAGTTTTTTTTGGAAGATGTGATTGGGGGTTGAGAAGACTTGCATGTTTAAGGATTTGTATCATTTTGACGTATTTTCTTGGGATGCCGGAATATTTGGAACCAATCAACGGTAAGTCCTTAGAACCGTCGTGGGAATCTATTTCCTGGCGGGGTGGCATTGGGGGGGCCCAGGCCCCTTAGATTCCTATGAAACCATCCTTTCATATGTCCAACCTTTATATGGTTATCCGGACATAACGACCTACCTCAGCACGTGTTGGATAGTCACAGGGGAAACCGGCTCCAAAAATGGCCCCAGATGGCACGAACCCCAAAGTCACGAGTAGATTTGTACAGTAGATCTTGTGACTGAAACCATGAATTATGCCTAATAGTACCTGCTATAGCTATAATTCCCATTTTGAACATAGATGCACACCTTTTTCCCCTGCAGTAACCTCATGCTGTTCCTCTCCCAACTCTGTGTGTAGTGGAAGCCGAGGCCGTTGCCTTCTGGAAGCTTCCCGTGACCTGACCCAAGACCCTGAATTGATTGAGATTCAGGTCATAGGGAAACTTGGTGGTACCCTCCCTTTGAAAGGGGATATTATATACCCAATAGATATCCACGTGATATAAGGTCTATATTGGGGTTGATTCTTCAGGGGCCCCCACCATTTTCCCTATAAATTCAGGTCAAAATGCGGGAGCACAAAATCTAGCTTCTTCAAAGTGACCCATAAGTGACTTTTTAAGGCTGAAGTGACCTCCATTTGGGGAATCCAAAGGTCACTTTGAAGAATCTGGTTAATCTGGTGTTAATGGTTAATTCGAGTGTAGGGAAATGCACCGTTTAGTCATTTTTGCCTCAAAAACGACAAGTTCCTTCCCACACTTTATCCTTCTCAAAATCATGTCTATGGAAAATGTATGAAAATGTACCAAAGCCGAGTCGTTTGAACGAAATGATTGTGGAAGGAAGAGAATCGCTCCTGAGCGATCGGTGACATGATACCCAACAAAGGTGCTTTCGGAGAGTTTTTTCCTCCCCAAAAATCACGAAAGGTGGAGGTAGGTGAGATGAAGGGATGAACGACCTATCCTCCAAAAGCTAAATTGTATGCATATGATGGGGAGATTAATTTCATTTTATTCCAATGTTTTCAAGGTTGGTGGCATATTGTGACATTAAACTAAGATATGATGAGACCAGGTATGATTCTCCTATTCGCCAAACTTTGGGAGATTTGTTATTTGAACACACTCAGACTCGAAGGAACTTCCTCACCTATTCTCGACAAGCTATCTCTGGGCGCAAGGATGGTATGTCTTAAGAACGATTTCTATATTTTGAGCAGAAATGCAGAAGCCATTGTTAAAGCGTCTCGGTGTTTGGAAAAGTTCACCCCTGTTGCCTCAACAACGAATATGCGTCACCGTTTTTCCAGATTCCAAATGACCAACCATGACAATAAGATTACAAGGTGAAACTGTTGATGGAAGAAGTCCGCGCCAGTTGATAGGTAATTTATTCCATTATTTACAAGGGTTTTTTACATCCAAACGGTGGTTGGCCTTGGGATTTCTGAACAATCGACAGAATGGTCACTCCTCACATGTGTTTTTTGATTTTTTTTGTAGATCTCTTCCTGGTGAGACATTACGACGTACCGCCCGGGATGCCGGTGGCAAATGAAGGTTTATTGGGATCCTAAAAATGTAATTTCATCCTTGGTGGTGACTGGCATCCTGGGTTGGGGGTAGACCCAAAGGATACCTGTTGTAAGCTCCATTTGTTCCCGGACCCTTATACTCTTTCTCGCATGATCATGGAAGTGGAAAATGGCTATATTTGAAAGGTAATTACTATTGCAGGGACCCATTTTTGACTTCCATGATTATGGGAGGAAGTGTAAACCAACCAGTCCCGATTTCGTAGAGCTTTTCACCTCACCATTCGCTTCAGCTGAGGGTGCAGCTGAGAAGAGTAAGCGAGCTTGAGCTAAGACCCGAGACGCGCGGTGAAGAACAGTCCAGATGCGGATGATGGGAAAAAACAACAACAGTGCGAGTGAAAAGAAAGTGACTGGTGAAGAAAAAGTCAATGGTCCCAATTTCTTTCAAAAAGAAATAGTGTGTATGTTTATGAGCTTAATGTTTACGTTTTGACAATACTTTTGGCATGAATTCCTCTACACTTTGCTTTCAAGCAGTTTAGGGTGCAATGTGATGTGCACTTGTGTTGCGGATAATTTCTGCACACAATGGAACCATGTATTTCCAGAAGTTTTCTCCTCAATATGGATGTGGCTGAAGAACAACATTTGAGGCCCAAATTGATAGGAAGCGGGATACACATCAACATGGTCCTAGGCTAAATGTGGCATCCAAATTTGGATCAATGATGATTGGCAGGTGTCATTTCGTGTTGAGCACATTTTTTTCAAAGTTTGGCAAACTTCATTTGGACCAAAATGGTGGAGTAGAGGGAGATCCCCTCAAAATGTACTTAGTTCAGTCCAGATTATTGGCACTTGATACCTTTCGAAGACCCTTTTTTTCGAGGGAAGATCTTTGAGTATCTTCTTATTAAAAGAAAAGCTGGGTTGTGCTTTGTGATGAGGAGATGAGCTTAAAGACTCTGAGCCCTGGAAGAATGAAAGAAAAGATATCTACCATTTTTAGGATTGGGAATCCGGGAATAACCTTCATTTGCCACTGGCATCCTGGGTTGGGGAGGTAGATCCAATCCGTATCATCTGAATATCAGAAGGGATCCATCATAATGTCTCACCAGGAAGAGATCTCGTTCACCCAATCAGTTCGATGGGATTGTTTTCGACTAGAAAGAAACACACGTGAGGAGTGATCATTACACATTGTAATCTGATCGTTTTGATAGGTCGGTCATTTAGAGTCTGAAAAAAACGATACCATCATCAAAATGCACCGTGGCACTAGGCTTGAGATGTGGGAAAACAACTGTGTCAAATCATGGGGGCAACACACTAAAAGCCATGTACGCGCGTGGCCCTCCTAGCAGCAGTGATCACCACAGAAGTCTTACATGTTTAGGCTAAATCCCGAAGTTAACCTTCACTTTCCACTGGCCAACTGGACGGGGCACACACCCAATCTACACTTCTCAAATCCGATCAACTGCTTCCCCTGCATTTTTGTCAGTATCCAAACCGCAGGAACAAGATTTGCAACTCACAGCAGCTGCCAAGGCATCGTTTTTTTTTTTTCAGACCCTTTGTCTCCACATGACCTTCAACATGATGGGAAAGCAACAGTCGCCAATTTTTGGTCAGTTTTTGTTTTTTTTTGCATAGCTCCCGTCGGGGGAGTTCAATAGACGGGGGAAGCCACTTGTCAAGTAAATGGTTCATAAGTCTGTACTCTTGAATGACACGACACGTTCTATTGAACTGAAATACACTGGGGTGACCAGTACCAGTAGGCATATTCTCTAATTTTCTCATTTCTTCCCATGGTTTTCGCATCATGGCATTGGGCAATCGGGTTCCGTATGAAAGCTGATGAACTGAAATGTTTGCTTACACGATGTGGTTATGATACTCAAGTCACATCGCACGGAAGTGGCAGGATGTAAAGTCTCCATCAGATTCTGTATCAATTCAGGGTTTGCCACATAAGATCTTTATTTTGGTTTTCAATATCAAAAAGGGGCTCAAAATGATGCTTTGCTCCACCAGTTTTTTGCGTTTGAGAAGGACATTATGAGAATACTCTTAACCTCATCTCATATAACTAGTTCGATATGATCACTTGGGTTTTCCCCCTTCCCTGTAGTGGTTCATACGAAGGTTTAGCCTTGGGATCCGCAAACCTTCCATCACGATTGAGTGATTATCCCCAAATTTATGGCCCTCTAATTTTCCCCTCGCAGAAATAGCCGGCCTCATGATCAGGACTTATGAAAATCATTGGTTTCCCCTTAATAAGGCCGGCAAAAATAGACCCTTGTTTTTTTGGGGTAGGTTGATCAGTCATCTCCAAATCCCCAAAATCCCCAAGATCCTCAGGTCCTACAAGATTGGGCTGAAGCTAAAGCTGAAGCCGAAGAGATTCACCAGGCGTTGAGTTGAACCGACGCGTCGAAAATAAGACCCTCGACCCGGCTGGCGTGTTGTGCCAACAAAAGGTGTGTGTTTTGGTGACTTGGGGTGTTTTTCTTGAAAGTATTTGGCAGGTTTGTCCCAACAAAAAGGTTTGTATCAACATATAGTCAAAAGGTTTTCATTCACTATAGTCATATAGTAGTCAATATTAGTCAATATTGTTGAAAATTGGTCAAGATGGTATATTTAATCTAGTTGGTGGTTTCAAACAATTTCTATTTTCATTCCTACTTGGGGAAATGATCCAATTTGACTCATATTTTTCAGAAGGGTTAAAACCATCAACTAGTTATTTTACGACAGCAACATTTATCATTTTCACCCCGAAAGTTGGAGATTTGATTTAAAAACGTGCGCAAAAACTGGGTCTCGCAGCCGAATGTTTTTGGGTGCTTTATGGTCAAATTCGGAAATTCTTGCGAAAAAAACAATGATATCTCTTGATACACAAAATAGAAACAGGTTGTTTTTTGGAACACAAATTTCCATGTTTTGGGAATGAAATTATAGCGACCAAACGGCCGGGATCCCCAAACGATGGATTGGGGAATCTCCCCAAAATGCGGGAAAATTCAGGTTTAGTTTAGGAATTATAGGCCAATTTGCCCGTGAACGTTTTTTCCTCCTTTTTTGCTGGTTGATTTTGTTGAGCTTCAAAAAACCAAGCTCCATGTGGACGCGGGTGATCTTTTCATGTGCCAGGGACCATTGCAGTTGCTACAGGACCGGGGAGATGTCGTTGGGAATTTTTGTAGCGACTTGATATCAACAAACAGATTTTCGTAGATAGCGGCTGGATTTGTTTGTTAGGTGATTTTGTACGGATTGTACCGTTAGGGATTCGTCACCATGATTTCCGACCATTTGGGAAAATATGGTTTACTTTTTCCAAGCATCTTAAACAAACAAATCCAAGACCCACATTTCATCTATATGTGGTGGTTTCGTTCATATTTTTTTAATGTTCATCCCGAAACCCTACCTGGGGATTCAGGATCCAATTTGACTTGCTAGCATATTTGAACCAAATGGGTTGGTTGAAACCCAACCAACCACCACCTATATCGTCATTGATCGGAGGTGAAGATATTTGGTTAGGCCTCCGGAAACCTTTGATCCCCTGATGCGCATGGTAGTGGGTTTTGGAAGGAAGCCCTGAAACTCAGAAAGGTTTCCAGCATTTTTTTGCCCTGGCCTGAAACTAACATAGCCGCATAGCCCATGAAAATCCCCATCGAAATCCTGGTAAATATCATCCAAAATGGGTGGATTTTCCATGGCTATGTTAGTTTGCAGGAGTGTAGTGTAGGCCTCTGAGCAACCAATCTCCCCAGATACTTCTTTTGCAGAAGTAAAGGCTTCACAAAAAATATGGCCTCTTGTAATTTCCAGCTGCTCTCCGTCGAGACCAAACATTCAATACTTGTT
Source organism: Breviolum minutum Mf 1.05b.01 (assembly GCA_000507305.1). Taxonomy (NCBI): domain Eukaryota; class Dinophyceae; order Suessiales; family Symbiodiniaceae; genus Breviolum; species Breviolum minutum. The sequence continues at coordinate 151,541 of DF239087.1, read as the reverse complement.
AAAGTACCACACTTTACATAAGGTTTCAACATATGGTTTCAGTCATTTTGATTTCTTTGTTAAATGGGTGCTTCAAATCCCTAGCTTGTTGCCTCTAAGTTCTGTGAAATAACAGGGTTGGTTTGACTCAAGCCCCTTGTGAAGGATCATCTCTACTGCAAGGCCGGTGGCAAATTTCGTTGAGATTTCCGTTGACCTATTTTATTTTTTGCCAACCTAGGTAGTGGTTTCAAGGATTTGTTTTTTCAGAATGTTCATCCCCCGTAAATTTGGGGGATGATTTCAGATTTGGCAAACATATTTTTCCAGAGGGTTGAACCAACACCAGATAGCAACCTGTTCAGATACCGATTGATGGGAGCTTCCGAAACCTATATATATATATATATATGCACCGTGCAAGCGACATTCATTGTTTCTTGCATGTAAGGTGTTTTTTGAATCATTCTCCTTGGATGTGGCACTATCACCACAGATTGAATAGAAAAAGAAGCGGGCCCCATGGAAATGTACCAAACGGAACGATCATTTCGGAAAACAAAAAAACACATATATCGTATATATAAATGCAAATTATATGAACGTAATGTAAATTCCCACTTCCAAAAACAGGTCCTTGGTGAAAACGCTTCTTTTTCGTTACGCTAAGCTTAGAACCCCAAAAACGGATCCCCAAGAAGCATGTGATTTCAGTACCCAGGATCCATGTATGGTATATTTGCCATTATTATTTACCTATACATTTGGTTGATTTTTATGGTTTCCATGTAGGTACATATACCAGTCCCATGGATCCTATGGGGTATAGAATGAATATTATCAAATTTTCTACGGGCCTTGATTCTGGTACATTCCCAAATAATTCCAAACATTTTGCCAACATGTTGATAGAATTTTGTATGCAATTTCATTCTAAATGAATCCACAAGCATGCCTCAAAAAGGGGTCTGGAATTTCTAACCATGGAAGATCTATGATCTAAGTTGATTAGTTGTCAGCAAGCTGTGATTGGTAAGAAGCGTGTTTTTGAAAAGTTGGCTTCTTGAGTGATCTGCGAGGTACAATCAGCCCCGTCTACTTGCATTGCAGGTGGTGTACGTTTTCCATTCTTCATGTTTCAAAAAATCCCAGGCGGTTGATGGACAAAATCGGCACCGATGGTGCATGTTTTGATTTATCACAAATTTATCAGCAACAGTATTGAAGTAGCAAGTTTACCTGTGCTGTCATGATAGATATATCCTAACTATGGGTACAGTATCCCTTTTTGTGGCAATTGATTGCTTACCAATGTTGGTCTGTCACGTTGTGAATGAACCATCCTCGCAATTGGGGGAAGTAGAAATCCGGCTACATCACCATATTGATGTAGTAGACATCCCCAATATTCATAGGAGCTTTTTATACATCCAAGGCCGGTGGGTTGGCCTTGGGGATTTCTGGTTGCCATCAACAGATGGGCCAATCCGCTCCCCCAAACTGGGACCACGGCCCACCAGCGGCTGCAGGGACTTGGATTGTCCATTGCAAGTTGTCAAGGTCGATTTCCATCAAGTTGGCAGGTGCCAGGGGCGAGTTCCCAGCCAGCAGCTACGGGTGGGTAACCTCCACGGGACGAAAATCGTTTCGTTTTCAAATTTTTGGTAAAGGAAAAATTCAGTTCGCCAGTTGAAACAATTTATACATGTGGTACTCAATCGGTACATGTGGCATATGCTGTACAAACACATATATTATATAATATATAGAATTCGTGAATTTTGGTTTGTGAAAAAAAGATCAAGTCCTAAGTCCTAATTCTTTTGCGCACGCCAGCTTGCAGATCTTTCGGGGGGTTAGGATTTCCATGATCAAATTTGGATGGGTTAAGGTCCTCACCACATCATGATTTTTCAAGAAATTACCACACATAGTCACTAGTCACGATGGGACCAGGATTTTTCGTGAAAAGTCCAGGTGATGACGATGCCATTTTGGGTGGCCTTAGTTGGTGTGGTGAGGCTGATGCACCACAAATCCAACTAAACATGGACACCACAAATCCCCACTGCAAACAAAAACATCGTTTTCCAAACAGTCATTTTTAGGGTCTAAAGTTAATACCCCCCTTTCAGACACCCAGAAGATCGATGGATTTTTTCAAGAAGAAAACAGCCCGTGACCCTGCATGAAAACATGGACATTTGAATAAGTCATCAAAAGAGCTGAAAAAACACATTGGAAAGAAACACACATACACAGAAAAAAAACACAGTAACCCCTCCACAGTATCCCAAGGACTTTTACCCAAAAAGAACCACACCTAATATCATCACTAATAGTATATATATTTTTATCAACTAGCTTTGTTGAGCGATTTTTCTCATCAAGGTCACATAAAACAGCACAACAAAACTCCAGTGATTTCACTGCTTGGCTCCTGGCTCCAGGTTGATCAAAATCTATCTTCATTCGAAAGCAATAAATGGTTGATGGGATAGAATTCTATGAGAAACTCAAGGGCAGCTCCAAGTTTTTGCCGCCAAAATTCCGCATTTTCTTTGATGGTTGTCTCTTCTCCCCAAGATTTGTACCAACAGTTTAAGCACATGTGTGCATCTTGCTAAAACCTATTCTAGAATATTATTTTTTTTTCGCACATACAGCCAGTCCAAGCTGTTTTAAAAAAGGTTCTTAACGCCAAAACATCAACAAAGGTCTGAGGTCTATCAAGGGGGCCCAGGTTTCAAGAACAACAACAAGAAAACATCAAGATACACTACAACCTCATTTGATTTTAACATGTCTTTTCGAAGAACAACATCGACTTGATTTCCCCTCCTTTGAAAAACATGCAGCTTGAAAACTGAAGTGAGCAGTGATAAAAACCCGAGTTGGTTCGGTCATATAAGGGATTATACTACCCAATTATATAGGGATTATATTCGGATCCCTACTAACCAACCAGGATGACTCATGGAAATGTCACTGGTGGGTTTTGATTCTTTGCTCAAGTGACATCCAACTGAAAAACTCATGGGAGCCGCGTCTTCTACCTCATTGCCCTCCCACAGCAGCACGCAACACCGGGTGCGTCTAGCAGTATCTTGGGTTGATGCGAAGATGGGGGAGATGAGGTGGAAGTTATAAACCCCACCCAGCAACTCCAAATTTTTGGATCGGTTTATTAGGGGGAATGACTCAATGGGACCCATTTTGGGGGGGATCAAACTTGATGCAAATATATGGGTAGGTTTTGGGGAATTTCCCTTATGATAGTGCATTGTTTGGTTTTATTGTGTTGATTTACCCTTCTAGGGAACTAACATATCCCTTACCAACCGGCACTTTTGAGTCGATGATGTTCCTTTTCCGCGGGTGGGATATGTTACTTTCCAGGAGGGTAGAACTCTACGACACACACATCTTGGGATAATGTTTTTTGGCAGCTAGACTCACAGGTTGTTTCAACACACCTTTGCAACACACCCCTAAACCTTCACGAAAAGGCTAAAGAGAGATTTCTTTCATAATTGGCTTGGGGGATTGCCTGGGGTGTGCTCTAGGGGTGTGTTGAAACAACCTTTGATAGACACTTCGGAAATTTTGGACACCTATGTTTTTCGTTTCGTTTTTTTTTCTGTTGGATCTAATGGGTTGGATTTAATCTACCCCCCACCTCAGTTTTTTTGTGACAAATGAAGGTTTAGTTCGGGATCCCCTAAACAACAAAGATGTATTGTATTTAAGGTCATCCCAGGTGGTGATGGTTTTCAGCCACAAAAAAGTGGGAATCCGAGTTGCAACAAAAACCAGTGCCCAACCCTTGGCTTTGCAAAGAGTTTTGGCAGGAAACTGCCCTTTTTTGTTGGACACCTTTGAAGTTGAAATGATTTTTCACCCCGAAAGTTGACATTTTATTTATAGTTTTTTTGTCAAAGAGAAATGGTGACATACTAGGTGGTGGAGAGCTTTCTTGCACTAGACAAATTGGTCATCTATTGGCCAAATCATGTTTTGTATATCTACCTGTGGTTACCTACATGTAGATTTGAATGGTGAGTCCAACAGAATCAAGAAGCTGGAGGCTGGAGCTTGGGAAAATGTTCATTTTCACTCAGGATATATGTCATATTATATATCACATATCCAGCTACATCACTGTATCACATATATCAAATATATCGATTCTCTGAGCCAAGGTATCTTCTTTGATCTCCGTTCCCGGGACAAATGGTGCTTGCTGGATAAAGGACGGAGTACGGAGCTGTTTTTCGGAACGGTGGAGGTGAAGATATTTAGGGTGCCACGTATATACAGCCCCTAAAATTAAACGTGGAACCCAAAAATTGGCTGGGTGGTGGTTTCAAATATTTTTTATTTTCACCCCTATTTGGGGAAGGGAAGGTTTCTAATTTGACTAATATTTTTCAGATGGGTTGAAACCACCAACTAGTTGGTGATTTGTGGATGTTTCTCCTTTTCCAAAGAGGGTGCTTTGAGGTTCCCAAAAAAAATTATCGAGGAAGTAGAAGCAAGTGGCTTTGGGAATGTCTTGGCCACTTGGGGGATGGCAGGACAAAACAGATCCTGAAAGACGATAAAGTGTTCATCCCCTGAATCTATTTGTGTTGATTACCCTCCCTGAAACTAACATATTCAATGAAGCCTCTAGTTTCTATCGTTTCCGTCTATTCAGTGGATGATGACATAGGGTGACGGTGATGGCATCGAAGGGCGAAGCTAGCTGACTAGCTGACATTGAACCTGAAACTTGGATCGTTGAAAGAAGAGTTCCTTTTGAACACTCTCAGTGTCTCAGGTTCCGTTTTTGTTTTTCGCTGACAGGGTATTACATTCCCTCAAACTAACAGCAAAAGCCCCTGAGTATTTGGTCATCCCAAAAGGAGAATTCATCTTCCCACCATTGATTTTTAGGGGCAAACTTCCTCTTAGTTTTAGGCAGGGTAGCTACTATTAAAACATCCAACAGCCATGTCTTTCAAGACCGCCCTCTACAAGTTCACCCACAGAGTCACGGCCAAAGTCGTTCAGTCAAAAAAATCCGTGGTCACCAGGATGCTTATCACACTTCCATTGTGGTGGATGAAATGGAGTGTTTTGGCCTCCAATTTTTTGTCGGGTTGTTTCGATGTCGCAGGGGTTGGCCTGTTGCACTCCCGGAAAAAAAACCTGACGGTAAGTCGAGGCGGTGGGCCCCAAAAAACAGTTATAAGTGAAATAACTCCACTCATAGTTACCCATTTGGAAGGCCATTTATAGGAGCTATGCTCCATTTATAACTAGTAGGGGCCCATCTTTTATAAACATGATGGTTTGGAAGAAGGAAGTTCCGAAGTTCCGAATTTATCGCTTAGGGGAATTGTTGGTGTCCATGTCAGTTTTTTGAGGGTGCGCCACTTATGAATTCTGAATACTCTCTCAATTTTTTGCATGTTTTGATATTTTTTGGTAGTGTTCTTTTTAGCAAATGGAAAGATAAACATACATAAACCGTTTTGATTGGATCAAGGTAACCAAAATTGCTATTTTGAATTTATTTCACGAGGGAGTTTCTATTCCGTAGGTTTTTTTCCATCAGCCCCCTGTGACCAGTAGCAGTTGGTTGTATTTGAAGGGTATATCAGGGTTGATACATTTGGCCATACGGTTGATGGAAGAAATCCTGCACCAGTTGATATGGTAAATATCCCAGTGTTTACAGGGTTTTATACATTCTAGGTGGTTGTTTGCGATTTCTTCCATCAACAGTATCAGGCAAGAATCAAAGAATCCTTAAATTGTGTGAGGTCATTTTGAGCGAATTTCCAGAATTTCGGTGCATTGCACTTGGATTGAACATTCAATTACTTGGTGCCCCTATATGTGAGCCACATGTTCTACTAGGCATCCCGGGATCCCTGTACATGCTGGGGCAAATTTTGAAAACTTCTCCCGAAGTTCAAGCCATAAAGCTCTCACAAAGCTTGAGCCGTTTGACGGGTGAAGTCGATTTGTGTTTTTTTCGCCGACCAGCTCACCAAATTGGTTGGTCACGAAACAAAACACCCTTGAAAATTAAGATGCTTCTTCGCCTTAAAAATCACCTAAAAATTGAGGGTTCAAACATCTGAACCATCCACCTGAAATGACTTGTGGGTTCACCTTCCGAATTGTTCACCGACTTCCGACTTCCTGATGAACAGCTAGCAATTTTCACCCGGAAAAATTGGGGAAATGACCCAATTTGACTGATATTTTTCAGATGGGTTTAAAACACCAAGCAATTATAGTTTGAAGGGGCTTTCAAGGGTGGATTGGGGCTCATTTATTCGAACTGACTCAAAGATGGTTTATTTGCTCATTGTGTTGAGCTTATGAACAACATTATCTTCACTGTGTATTATTTGATGGAAATCCCATGCCCAGACTGTTTCTACATAAAGAAAAGACGTGTTCACCTATTTTGCAAGGTTCAACCCAAAACTTAAGGTTAAGGTTATATGAACATGTGCCAAAGTGTTGAAAACGACCACCGACCACCGACCTTTTTTGGGCGCGAGAGAGGTTTGCCTTTACTGCCAGTGGCATCCTGCAGCAACCATTGGATCGCTATGACCGTGCAAGTCATGGTCATCAAGAGGCGGTATTGATAGATCTAGGGGCTTCCACTATTTCAGGACGGGGATTGAGTCATGGCTAGCCAACCTACTCCTGACGTATCGCAGAAATAAGGCCTTTTATAAGGCCGGCTATTAAACCTTTAAGGGTACGATAGGGGGTGGGGTAGGTTGACCAGCCCACGAGGATTGGGCAGTTGCCTGAACGAGTGAAGTAGACTTCACTGGGAGTCTTCAACACTACCTTCTAACTGTTGCAATCACCTTACAGTGTATATTATATATTATATACATTTACATTATAACACACCTATTTAGTTATTTGTCTTGCTGCTTTGGAATTTCATGTTTAATTTTTAAGCCAAACCAGCAGCCTTTTTAGGTTTCTGACTTTCCTTGACTGATTGGTTGCCATGGAAGTCAAGGAAGAAGAGAACATCAAAATACTGGCAATCACCAGCAACTTGTTCTGAACTGAAACACAGATCTTCATGCATCCCAAACCGATCATTGAAGCACAAAAATATAATGGTGTCATGGAGAACGCATTCTCGGGACACCACTGATCACTAGTTAGCAACAGTGTGGAAAAATATTCTGCAAAATGCATTCAAAAATGCCAGCTTTGTTTGAAGAGAATGCCACCCATCTTTTCAAACCACTAGTTTGTTGTTGTTGTTGCTGTTGTTGTTGTTGTTGTTGCTGTTGTTGTTGTTGTTGTTCTTGTTGTTCTTGTTGGCTGTTCCATAAATGTCCATGTTTTTTTTGTGTGGCTGTAAGCTTTGGTCGGGATTTCTCCTGTCCAATTTCTTCATTTACGCGATTTTCGGCCACAGGACTTGAGATGAACTGTTTCTTGGAGAAAAAAGGTGGTGTGCTTGTGGTAGATTGTTCCTTCATCGCACGACGAAGGGTCATACCGGGTTGGTATATACTGTAGCCGATCTCTTTGATATGTGTATATATTTGATATTTACAATTATGAATAAAATAAATATATATATATATACATATTTGCAGGCGTATATTCATATTTGTACTGCAACAAAAGAACCTTTTTATGCGCGAGCTTCTTCATGTCTTGGATGTGTATCAACATCCAGATCGATGCACTTTGAAGAAGCTGGTCATTTTGCATATCAATTTTGACGTTTTTTTTAAAATAAAGATTCAATTTCGGATCATTGTATTTTTTTGGGAGGGGAGATTAGAATGATTAGATGACTCCAGTCTGGAGGATCACAAAATACACATATATATACACACTACACAATGCCAGTCATGCAAAACAGTGTTTGGGAATCTATTGTTTTTAGGTGTTTCTGTTTTTCAGGGTTGGCGGATTATCATTGATTTGTGAATATAGAACTTAGATGTTACTGCTTCAACCCCAAAAGGAAAGTCGCAAAATAATCTCAAGCATTTTTCCAGGCAATGGTTGATGTTCACTTCTTGTTTACCCTATAGGTAAGATACATATACAGACATAATATATATATACATATATATTCATATAATTTTTGAAGTAGTAACGGCTATTTTGTTGGTTGGGTGTTAGGGTCTTCAACACAGCACCCCAAAAACGGCGTGACCTGCTAATTGCTATTTTGAAAGGTCAATCATACAATCATACCGGGCCGTCAGAGTTATCAGATGTCTACCATACTCTTGATGGCATTTGATAGCTGAACTCCTGCAGGACCTGGAAGGTATAAAAGCACTCAATATTTGGTACAAGGTGGGCACAAAAAACCAGTTATATGTAGGGTGAAATAACTCCGCTTATAATGGTTAAAGCCACAGCTACCTACTTATAAGGTCATCTATAGGGGTCCCATATCTCCATTTACAAGGATCGGCTCGGGGCCCACCTTGTAGAGTTTTGCCAACATCCACTGAGGCAGGATTGGATGTTGGCATCTAGCGATGAAGACTTGGCCGAAAACACAAACACCTACTGATACCAACCCCATGACGGATCCATGGGACGAACGGTATAATTATTTACCTACATTTAAACCATAAACATCAACTACACATAAATATACCAAACTCGTCCCGTGGATCCGTAATTTGGAGCAGGAATCCTAAGTTTGGAATAAGTGGTTCAACCCGTTTCAACCAGGTGAACCCATTGGGGGTACTTGTAGGTACAATTCTGCAACTGGCCATAGGTCGTTGCTTCAAAGAAATGCACTTGGCACCACCTCGAAATACTCAACTCACCCCGGAGAGGGTCATTTTTGGCCCGAATCCATCTTTTCGTTGAATTTCCCAGCGTTTTTTCGAACTCCAGGACCGATTTTCGGGCCCGAAAATGAGTGATTTTTATATTGGATTTGATCAAATTTACTCAAATTCGCTTGGGGGATTTATGGTCAGATTTCCTCACATCTATCCCCAACTCCTAGCATTTTACAGGGGGTTTCTCAGTATGTTCGCAACCAAGGTTTGCTTCAACCATATTTTGAAGCCGGGACGTATGATATGCTCCGGAAGAATTGTAACACCTTCAGTTTCTTGACTTTGATTTTTTGAGTTGGTCGGCTTGGCAAAAGGGTTGGTTGCATCCGATGGCTGCCTTTTTTTTATCTTACTGTGAAGTTTTTTTTCGTGTCTCAGTTTATAGTGTACATGTTTACACCATATATGTTTCAATATTTTTTTATTTTGGGGGTCATGATATATTCTTTTTGGAACACGTTTGAACCATTATGGGGCACATAATTTGCAAATGTAAGTTTGTCTTCTTAATGAGGGAAGAAGGGGATGGTACTACCATCTATTGTAAAGAGCATCTAGTTGTAGGATCTATTACCCCTCTCAGGATGCAATCGTTACCACCAGAAATGTTCCATTTTTAGGATCCTGGAATCCCCACAAAGAATTAAACATGCCAGTGTTGCTGGGCGGGTGGTAGATCCAAATGATTATATGTGCCAGGGATTGCCAGGGTCTAAACTCCCATTCTTTCCGTATTATAGGGGATGGTCATCAACCCAATAGTGGAGGTTTATATTCCCAATATAGGGATTCCCTATTACCAAAAAAGGAGCCCATGCTGGGCTCTGGGATCCAACAAAGGTCATGGGATCCAACAAAGGTCATGGGATCCAACACAGGTATGAATGGATTATGCATGTCGGCATGGGTTTTACTACCTGACACTGGCTGGGATTTTTGTCGAAATTTTTGAATCTCCAACGTGGGCCTGTTTTTTGAAAACAAAAAACTGGAAGATTCAGGTAAAAAAACGTGGAAGATTTAGGTCTTATAGAAACTATTGGTATCAATCTTAGGCACTTTGAAGACACACTTTGACACCTGCTTCTATAGGTGGTGCTTTCAAATATTATCAAATATTTCTTGAACATTTTCACCCCGAAACTTGGGGATATGATCCAATTTGACTTGCGCATATTTTTCAGATGGGTTGAAACTCAACCACCGTCACTAGGTTTCTTCACCAACCTCCAGCCTGTCAATCGAAACTCTTGGACCAAACCTCAACTCGAACCAAGTGATTGGCCAAGCATCCCATGCATTCCTGGTGGATCACTGGATTGATTCAACAGTCGAAAAAGTGGTTGATTCATATAATTTGCAACTTGATTGGTTAACCATAACTTTTGATAACTCTGGGAAATAGCGCAATTGGTTTTCATCCATTTCTGCCAGATATTTTGATTCCACCCAAAAGAACTCTGTCTTGATTCAGGGATTCCCAATGAAACGACTTGTTTCACACTGTTTGCCCCCGCATTTTTTGTTGCAACCAGAACAGCCAACCATCCAACCGAACTTTCACTCCGTTCCTGGCAACTCTTCCTTTGGGCTCAAAAGTCACATGGGTTTTTGTTGCGGATAAATTGCCGCAGCTTGGATCTCCAGCATGCCATTCAATAGTTTGAGCCCATCTTTGCATCCACTTGGACACCTGTGGCGCCTGTGGCGTCTGTGGCTCGTCACATACGTCACGTACACGTGTCCCTATGTGGTAGCACAGGATGACAATGGGACAGCAGTATCAACAGTAGCTCCCAATCTGCTACTAGAAGAACCTCTATGTGGCTACTCCAAACGAGACTTGGCTTTCAAGGTGGTTGAATCCTATACTGCTAATGCGCTGTTGTTAAGCACAAATCAATATGAAGACAATTTTTATGATGACAAAAGTACCAGACATTATCTTTTCAAACCAAAATCCTACATTCTTTTCCCAGTCTTATTTCTCAAACAACTATTATCATACCTGAACTTTGACCCTTTGTTTTTCGTATCTACTCCCAACCCATTGTTTTTAAGGTGTGTTTTTTTGAAGCCGCGTTTTGCTGGGACCGATTCGGTCCACTCATCCCATCTCACTCTCATCTCACTCTGAGTGCCATGCGTTTCGTTTCTCTAAGGAAATATTGATGAAGATCCTTTGAGGCGACACTGTCTGAGACAGTGCATTCTAGGTGAAGATGGGATCGTTTATCCATACTTCGAAGAATGGGAGGAGTATCTTGTCTTTGGCATCCAAAAAATCTGGGATTTAGGTTAAACAGTTTTCAAAAAATCAGATGGCACAGTCATACACTAAAGGGTTATGTTACTGCTAGGTGGTGGTTTCCAATATTTTTTTATCTTCACCCCCAAGAAAAGGGGAAGATGAACCTATTTTGACGAGCATATTTTTCAAATGGGTTGGTTCAACCACCAACTAGATTGGTGACCACTAGGGTTTACCATATCTTTAAACTACCTGTTTGAGTATCACTGGTCGACGAATCGACCCTCCTAGTACAGGGCCCTTTTGTCCTTCAGATCGTGGATAGCTGTTTTGGAGCGGAAACAGTTCGGGGGTTACAAGGTAGATGATAAAATCACTGGAGTCTCAAGAGAAAAAAAACAGTTACCCATTTGTTTTCGGCCATTTATAGGGGGTCTAAGTCCATTTATGAGTAGGGGCCCATCTTGCTAGGTGGAGGGACAGCGCCCCAAGAAGATCCATGTCATGTATGAGGTCAGTGTCATTCTTAAGAAGCAGATACACAGATACATGAAAGAATGCTGATTGTTCTCTGATAGTGTTACTATTGATGGCTGAAATCCGGCTAACCAATCGATATGGTAAATATCCCATGATTTACACTGGTTTTATACATCCCAGGTGGTGCAGGATTTCTTCCATCAACAGTACTTAAGATAGATTTTATATGTTTGGCTCAGATATTCCTGCGCCTCAAAAATCGTTCTTGAAATAGATTGGTGACATACGAAATTGATTTGTTAGCTCCCTCAAGGGGTAGATGAGTGATTTTGTTTGGTCAAAGAGTCATGGGTTGAACTTGGGCCACAAATTTATTGAATGACTATCAACGATCTTTATTTATCATTGCGGTGCAAATATGCACATATACAGTATATGATTATATATGTATACATTACATATAAGCTTACAAGGGTGCGCTCAGCAAGGATTCTTGCTACCGGGTAGCCCTGCACACGCACACACACACACACACACACACACACACACACACACACACACACACACACACACACACACACACACACACACACACACACACACACACACACACACACNCACACACACAACAACACACACACAACAACACACACACAACAACACACACACAACAACACACACACAACAACACACACACAACAACACACACACAACAACACACACACAACAACACACACACAACAACACACACACAACAACACACACACAACAACACACACACAACAACACACACACAACAACACACACACAACAACACACACACAACAACACACACACAACAACACACACACAACAACACACACACAACAACACACACACAACAACACACACACAACAACACACACACAACAACACACACACAACAACACACACACAACAACACACACACAACAACACACACACAACAACACACACACAACAACACACACACAACAACACACACACAACAACACACACACAACAACACACACACAACAACACACACACAACAACACACACACAACAACACACACACAACAACACACACACAACAACACACACACAACAACACACACACAACAACACACACACAACAACACACACACAACAACACACACACAACAACACACACACAACAACACACACACAACAACACACACACAACAACACACACACAACAACACACACACAACAACACACACACACACAAACACACACACACACACACACACACACTCTACACGTCCCGTCACCTCCGACAAACACACCACACCACCTGTTTTTGAAGTAGCTATCTACCGGTATTTTTTAAATATTCTATATCATCCACCCCCCCAAAAAAACACAAAAAATACACGAACAAACATCAGCACCCGTTTTTTTGGGGTAACTTCTCCAAAACAGTTTAAAAAAAAAGGTGACCTCCCCCCATCCCTTTTTCGGCCCTGAAACCCGCCCTACAACAGGTATTGCCGGGATACAGCTGGGATGATGGATTGGGATCCAGAGTGTCGATCTTACCTTTGCTGCCTGTTTGGCTGTGAAGTTTGGGGTGGCGACTCCACACTTTGCTTGTCCGAAGATCCTGTGGCCTCTTGGTGTGTTGAGTTGGCAAGTTGGAAGATTTTGTTAGGAAAAAAACCGAGTTGCGAAAGTAGGAGGTTTTTTTTTTGCGCCAACAAAACGGATGGGATGTTAAATTTTTTGAGGATGGGAAGAATGATAATTTTATAAAGTAACAAATGACAAGAAGAAGGCGAAGAAGAAGAAGAAAAAGAAGAAGAAGAAGAAGAAACAGAAAAAGAAGAAGAAGAAGAAGAAGAAGAAGAAGAAGAAGAGGAAGAAGAAGAAGAAGAAACAGAAGAAGAAAAAGAAGAAAAACAAGAAGAAAAAGAAGAAGAAGAAGCAACGACAAGAAAAGGGCAGCCACAACAAGAACAACAATAACAACAAGAAGGCAACAAGAGACAAACAGACAATGAAGAATAAGACAGCGAAACGAGAAGACAACACAAATGAACAACCTGTTTTGCAACTACCACTGCTAGGTTCCATTTGGGATTCAAATATTTGATTTTAGTTTAACATCCCATTTTTTTTGTAGGAATATGTTTCAACCCAACCCGTCACGGACAAAGAAAAATCAACCTTTAGAAAGGCACCACAAAACTTCTCGAGGAGAGATACAACTTTCTGCAAGAATCTCAAGCTCAAATGTTCTCTGCTGGCATTACAAGGGAACAACGGTGTACATTGGAAAAGTGCAATGCCTATTGTGCCAAGAAGGTCTTCATGATCCTTGGTGTGGTGCAAAGACAAGACATCGATTTTTTTTACTGTTTTTTGTCTTTTTTCGTTTGGTACCTCCAAAAATATCCAAAACATAGGTATAAAGAATACTTGGATCTGCAAAAGGGTGTTCATTTTTTTTCATTTTCTACCAAGCATGTTTTTACACAACTTGGAGAAAAGCCATGTTTTCACTGGCTCAAAGGTGCGATGATTATCATTTGAGCCACAAGAGTTTGTCGCTGCCCATTTTAAAATTCCACTGACAAGGATGTTTTGCGAAGCATTCTTTCTGATCACGTTTCAGCCGGCTAACAAGTGTAAGCTTTTTTTTGGCTTCCTGATTATCGAAGGAGGTCGCAAAAACGCATGGTTTTTGTTCCTCCCAAGTTCGGTTTTCTGTCGGATGTCGGATGATCATAGGATGTTTTTTTTTCTAAATACAAGGCAGTTCTCCAAAAAAAAAGAGAAGGGTTCCTACCATGGTAGGAATCTCCATACCTGGAAAACAAGTTGCTGTTTATTTGACCCTCAACTTTACCCCTAAAACCAGCCACAGTTGCCTAAAAAAAAATGGGTACTTTCCTAGGGTTTTCCAGGTACCCCAAAAAAAACAACAAAACAGGGGATTTCAACGGGATTTTTCAGGGATCGAGGCCTGTTGTTTTTCACCGAGTTTTGTGGAATCAGGACCTGTCGTGAGACGCAGTACACACAGCAGTGCGAGAAGAGCAATCCCAGGCACCAAGGGGATTCGTGTTTGGAAAAAACATCAACCCTCCGTGAATTACAGGAACCCCAAAATGGAGGTTTAGAAGATGATTTTCCTGTTCAAAGGGGGTGATTTGAAGGTTCTATGTTAGTTTTCCAGGGTGTATTAAAATGAATTAAGGTTGAAACAACCCAGTTGGTAGAACCGAGACTTTTTTTCCTTCCCAAGAGTTGCTATGGGTGGTTCGGAAAGCCAGAAGATTTCAATGGGAAACACATCAAAACTCTCATTGAATCAGCCATCCATAGCTAGGTGGTGGTTTCAAATACTTTTTATTTTACCCGTGCCTGGGGGAATGATCCAATTTGACGAGCATATTTTTCAAATGGGTTGGTTCAACCACCAACCAGATAGTAGTTTGAGAAAACGCAGATAGAATTGCTGCAATCATGTTGCGTCTCAAGTGGATTTGACAAAATCTGGATTGAAGATGCCATTGAGTAAAAAAAAGAACTCTCATCCACATCCACTTAGCATCACTACTCACAGTTCTTGTAGATGACTTCCAGTTGCACATCTCTACCTTTTACGATATGTGTTTGCTTAAGAAGAGGTACTTGAAGGATCCCTGAAAGCTAGCTAAATGACTAGTCAATGCCAGTAACTGGGGGTAACAGGGAGGATACGCCAAGTTTTGCTGGGGAGACATGGCTGTTTAACAGAGATTGGTGATTTTTCAGTCTTTTCTAAAAAACGACCCGGCTCAAACACATGCATGTGTAAAAAAACATTAAAACAACACAATGCACACAAACATGGTGGATTTTTGTTGTGGTTCTTTTTTGATCTAACTTTTGGGAGCTGTCTCCAACGTTGACTGTTGAATCCCCAAAAGGACCTAAAACGACGCAGAAGAGACATCTTCAAATGAAATTCCCTCCGGTTACTGTAGCTTATTGGTTGGTGACGTTTTTTTCACAAAATCGTGACCGTGTTCATGATCAAAACATAAACAATATACTGTAAACAACTCGCATATGCATTGGAATTGGGACACGTGCCAATGATAGCTTACATGCAGAAAACAATCTCACCATGAATTCTCACATGAAACCAAAACGCATGGAACCGGAAAATCTCTTCCTGAAAATGCTAGGAAAAACATCTCCCTTTTCGATATTTCTTCCTGAAAACCGTTAGGAACCCGGATAAAAATCACCCACACATGAAACCCGGCAATTCCCGGAGCTGACCGCCTCTGTTTTTTAGGCTCTACGGCTGTGATGTGGCATGTCTCTTGGACGCGAAACAAAAGGGGTGTTTCGTGGGGGGTTGAGAGGCACCCACCACGACCGATAGCAGCATTTTGGGGGACTTGATGCAACTCTATGGTCATTTTGAGGGATTTGCAAGATTTTCATAGTCCATAGTGCATTGATTGGGTTAGTAAAAAAATGAAGGGAAAACCCCCTGAAGAGTGACCACAAGAAGGCATCACAATAAAACTTGGTTTTGGAGGCGGTACAATGTTATACCTTCAACTACTAAGAGTATTGCTACATGAACCTTTCTCAACCCATGATGAGAAGCAACAAAATCCCGAAAACGGACAGCATTGAGACCTCAAGTTGCCATGAACTTTCGAGACTTCCTGTGTTTTTGGTCTGAGGTAATATAGCCGTTCGACACTTCCACATTGGAGCTGTGATGGCACTTCTCCTACTGAAACTTGGATTTTGCTTGTAACTTGCTTGTATGTACATATATCATATATGTATTTAAATTGCATATGCATACACGCATTATATGGTCCTTTTTTTCGTTTACCTGTCGTTCTGGTTTGAAATTGTTTGATTGATTCATCACTAATTTGGGGAGTTTGGAACTCTTTCCAATGATACTGTTGTTGGTTCAGAAATCCCAAACAACCACCTGGGATGTATTTTATCCCCTGTAAATATTGGGATATTTACCATATCAACTGGTGATAGCCGGAGTTCTGAACCATCAACCGTAGGGAACTGCAAATCTAAGGAAGGCCTTTCTTTGAAAGGTTTCGTCAGACACCGACTCGTCGCAGTGGCTGCTGGTAGTTCGTTTCAGGAAGGTGGATGACAAAAAACAGCATTTTTTTGGGATAGAAATTGACACTCTTTTTTGTTGTATTCCCAAAATTTTAGATATAGAACTGGGTAAAGTTCCGAAACATCAGGAAACTATATAACACCCTAAAACCTTAAACCTCAGCAGTACCGTGGGGAGTAGTTTTTTTTCCTCTCTGGTGATTCTTTTGATTCCCAAACTCTTAGCTTTTCAAGGATTGTTGAAATGGAAAAAAAGAAAAAGGAGGCAATACACCAGGCCTTTGCTTGTGGTCAACAACCACAACCACCTTCACAAGGAAAAACATCGGGATTCCTGTCCACCCAGCGAAGCTGGTGGAAGGGGATTAACAAACCTCAATGCTAAGTGGAGAAGTAGCTTGCCAAGCCACCTCCATTGGCAGAAACACTCGTGTTTTTTTTTGTTTTTGGATCGGGTTTTTCTGGTCCAAATTGGTGGGTAAACTGGCAGAGTTTGTTGATTGATGATGAACTGCCAGCTTCGACATGTTGACATGAGATGTTTTTTTAAAATTGGGGTGAGCCAATGGTTGCGTTCGTGGTTGGTTCATATCTTTGACTTGAGGTGTTTCCATCACCAAATATAATCACACTGAGAGCTTGTATTATCACATCGAAAGGAACCTCATCTCAGACAGCTTGCTGCGTAGAAAATACTATATATATACACATGAAACGATAGGTTTGAGTTACTGGGGCATTTGGCCCAAAGTAAAGCTACATGCTACACTGTGTTTGCCAAGATGAACTTTTAGATGGACTATTTGTCTGTATGATCCAGGTCCAAAAGGGGCTTGGCGAACACATGTACATGACTAAAGCCATCACCTGTTGAGTAATAGTATGTAATAGATTGTAATAGTATGCAGTTTTGGTTCAAACACAGATGCAATATAGGTATATCATCAATCAATGTTGGTGTTTGAAATCATGACTGAATACAGTATATCATCAGTCATATACTCTATTAACGGAGCGGTTGGGGCATGGAGAGCCTACCCACAGAGCTATCAGAATTCCTGTAAGCATATTGCAGTGAGGGACCAACTGAAAGATTGGCTTTATAATTTTTTAAGATATATTTTTGGTATTTGAATACATTGGAAATCTAACGTTCCTTTTCGTTTCATATAATCTTGCATTTAGTTCCACATCTTTTTTTTTTTTTCGGACCAAAAGCTAGTTCAAGATATCAGTGAACAGTGTCATGTCGGTTTGGACCTCCAATTCTTGACCAGGTGTTTCACCGTTGACCACATGGTCATAACAATTCAAGGCGTCGGAAAAAAAAGATGGAAAACACAAGAAGTTGACCACCCGGAGCCATTGGAGTGCTTATTGGACCCAGGAGAAGCTTACAACTTGGGCACCGTAAAAAGTTCCACAGATGGAGAAATCTGACAGATGGAACCCCAAGCCTCTGAGGTCTGGTGAAATGATGTTTTTTTCCTGTTCAAATGGGTGAATTTCAGGTTCCATCTTGATTTTTCAGGGTGTTTTTGAGTTATAAGTAGGGATTAAGTAGGGTGAAATAACTCCACACATAGGGGTGCAAAAATTTACCCATTTACCCATTTATTTTCGGCCATCTATAGGGGCCTTCTAACTCCACAACTAAATTTTCTTGTAGGGGGCCATCTTGTAGTGAACGATGCTGACCTTTGTTTGAAGCCCCCAGGTTTTGGCCACTTACCAAAACCACAGCCACAGGCAGGCTTGTGAATCAACACAACTTTCTCCCTCAATATATGACTGGTTGGGTCTGAAGTTCTGGTGGGTTCAGGTTGGTGTTGGGAGAACATCCCATCCAAACATGCTGAAAAGTTAAGACTTTTTGGATTTTTTCGGTGCCAAAGAATTTTGTGAAACATAGGAACCCATCATGGCATCGGGGTCCCGAGCGATGACATCTGGCCCCTTTTCCTTGAAGTCGGTCGAAGACATTTTCCAATTTGAGCAATGAAAAGAAAGGGCCCAAACTGGTTGTTTAGGGGCTTTGCTATGATTTGTTGGGGACGAAATCGTATACAGTATACCCAGTTATTTTTGGGGATTATTTATTATTTCATGATATTTCATGAAATATTACAAGGACCCCTACGTCTTAAACAACCATGGATGATTCAATGAAATCCGTCAGGGACCCAGCCCGGTGAGTGGACCCACTGAGGTGATATGGCCCTCTTTTGTTTGTTGGGTCACCGCTTGGAAGAGAAATATCGTTCCCTTGAACGGGTGAGGATCTGAGAGAAAATCGTTGTGGGAGGGGGATGGGGGAGATGGGGAGAAGGCCAGCAGCTTTGATGGTAGCTTTGTTGGAATAAAGCATACCGAATTTCAGGAGAACTTTTTTTTAGGAGATTTTTCTAAAAAGGACCCCAATGGGATGATTTCTCCAAACATCGAGTGAGTGCCAACAGTTAGCATAGAGTAATCCCATCTTAATAAACCGCCCCCAGCCAGCCAAAAACACAAAAAACCAAAACTCAAACAACCTAAAACCAAAAAAAATCCAAACTACAGACCACAAAACAACCCAAAACTAAAAAAATCCAAACAACTAAACCACAAACCCCAAAAACCCCAAAAATCCAAACAACAAACCACAACAAAAACAATAACAACATCAACACAAAAAACTTCAAACAGTCTAAACAATATTTCTTACCAAAATCCACTATAAAAAAATTGAATAAGGGAGTTTTCCCATCTTGAAACATAATATTATGATATTTTTGTATCATAAATTATGAAACTACTTCCTCACTTTGTTCTTTCCTAAACTTAATGTATTCTTCTAATTTAAGCGGAATTGGGATTTTGTTTCTTTTACACCATTTTTTCACATTGCCATATTCTACCTTACCATATCCATTTTCCTGACAGTATCCTTCCATTATGTCATAAATTTCCATTATTTCTTTTTTCTCTACCGCAGCGTGTTCCCTTATAAGATGTTTTTTGTATTTTTGTGTTTAACCATTCAATAAATCATATTTATCATCCGGTAATTCAGTAATCCCTCTTTCTTTCATATATGCTTCCACCACTTCTTCGTATGTATCACCATTTATAAACAGTTGTTTTCCCATCTCCTCTTCTAGCTTTTGTAAATTTTCCATTCTATCAGTATACATATACAAGGTAATATCTCTTTAAGTATTTTAAGACGTTTTGAATCAAAATTAAATTCTATAAGCATAGTTTTCCCATCTTAAACTTCCGATTAATCATATCATTTTTTAATATGATATGGTTAATCAGTTTTGTTTATAAAATTCTGGTAGCGCTCTTGGGACTTTAATCGAATTGGTTTCGCACCATCTTTTCAATTTAGAAAAATCTATTTTACCATTTTCAGTAAATCCGTTTTCTCTTACATATGCTTCTATTGCATACCAGAGTTCTTTTCTATCTCCATTGTCCTTTTCCTCTTTGATTTCCGCTACCAGTTTTCTAATTTTGTCAATTCCATGATTTTTATCAAATCCTTCTATAACATTTCTGACCTTTTCTAATCCAATGTGATGCTCAATTTGTTCATCAGTCATGTTTCTAAATTGTTCCTTGTATTCCTCCTCATATTCTTTATTAGTATGAATGCTCTGCATTTCTCCTACTTATATAAGGTAATATCTCTTTAAGTATTTTAAGACATTTTTCATCAATAAATATATTCTATAAGCAAAGTTTTCCCATCTTGAAATATCATTATGATATAATAAAAATATCATAATGATACTATTTAATTCAATTTTTCAGGGTCTATCATAATGAATACACCTACAGACAAATACTTAATGATTAAATCATCATATTCTTCATGGCAAAAAGTATCAAGGTCATCGAATAATTTTTCATGTAAATCATTCATGATGTATTGTATATTGAATTCGCCATCATCTACAAATCCTTTACAATTCCAAAATACATCACGATTATCAAAAGTCAAATCAATAGCATCAGGTTCATCTTTCATTTTCGCCAAACAATCAACACGAATATGCACCTTACAGTGCATATCAGGTTGCATGTAGCGTGTATGACTTCCATTTACAATCGCTTTTATATAATCTACTTCTTTTCGTAAATTATCTATAAATTTGAAGTGTTTATCTTTTGTTGTTAATTTGTAATGATACATCTCATAAAACATGTTATCGTCATTATCATAGCTTTGCCTTGATTGTAAACCTCTATAGATTTGTCTGTATCTTTTTTGTATTTGTCTTAATCCCTTGCTATGTTTTAACTTCATATATTTAGCCTCTCCTAAATGATAAGAAGCAATTTTACTCAACACATCTACTGGCAACTCACTAATATCCATCATCATCTCACTAATATATATAGGTAACATCTCTTTAAGTATTTTAAGACATTTTAGACTTTCAGCAGTTCAAATCTCAAATACTCTCTACTACCTTGACTAGTTCTATAGTATTCTTGTCCAAATTTTGTGGTTATGCTTTCAACTGTGTATTTTTGATTTTGCCACACGCTAGTTCTTTCTTTTTCTGTTATAGCCTTCTTCCTATAGATTTTTACTTCATCTCCCACTTTTAATTCAGGGTAGCGCCTTGTTTTATTTGCTTGACTTACCATTTTTAGTTTTGCTTTGAGGTGATTGTCTTTTTTAAGCGCTTCCTTCGGGGTCATCCCAATGCCCGAGTGCTTCAAATGAGTATTGTAAGTAAGGACTACCTGATGTATATAATCAGTCCATTGAATATTTTTAGTCTTGTCTTTTCTCAGGTCATTGTCAATGCGTTTATAAAGCATATCTTTAAAACTGCGGATGGCTCTTTCGGAAAAATTCGCATGTGCTCTAGTAATATGATGATGTATGCCTTCATCCTTCAGATATTTTTGTATAGCATCTGTGCTCAATGCTTTTTCATCATCGCTGTAAATTATTTGAGGACGCTTATCAAATTTGTTTAGTCCTTCAATCAATCCCGCGGCGACATCACCTTCACCTTTGCTTTTGATTGGAATGATTACCATATAACGAGAAAAAGTATCAATAATAATCATTCCTACTCTATAATTTTGTTTTTCAAGGTCATTAATAAAAAACAAATCGACCTGAAATTCAAAAAAAGGATGAGGCGAAACAAAACTGTTAAAGCCACTCAGTTGCTTTTTTTGTTCTACATTTTTCCTGAAGAATTCGTTTATATCCGTCATGGTTATGGTTTTATCTTTTTCTCTACTTTCTTTGAGTGTCCGTTGCTTTGAGCCATAGCCACTTTCATTAAAATAAATCTTTGCTATAGTATCTTGTTTAGACATATATTAAACAAGATATTATATTTATTCTTGATTATCTTGTTCCTTCAGCCAGTCCTGATGTTTTTGTGATTTCTCATGTCTTTTTTTGTGTTGACATGTGTAATATTTACCACATCCACACAGTTTCTTTTCAAGAAGCTCTGCTTTCTTTTTTTCATAGCGTCTTCTACCCTCTTCCTGTCTCTTTTCAGGGTGTAATTCTCTATAGACCTTTTTTTGAAAGCATATATATTCATTTTCATCTTTATACCTTTCTTGCCTTGTTCTACCAGCAATGTTTTTGTTGATACAATCACTGCTTCTAATCTCCAAGCCTTCTTCTCTTTCTAGTTCTTCTCTGCTATTACAAGGGCAATTTTTGATTAATAGAATTCTACAATTCTCTACTCCAAATTCATCAAAAAGCCAATATGCACGGGTATTGTCGCCTTCACCCCTTTTATACTGTTTATACTTGTTTGTATGTCTTTGAAATCTTTTCTTCAGGCTTTCGGTTGTGCTTCCGATATATGTTTTTGTGAAAGCAATATCTGTAATCATATATATTTTTCCATTCTCATACCTATTCATACCTAAATATACCATACATAACCATTCTTTCTTTAGATAGTTTCTATCTTATCACTAAATCCGCAATTACAGGTTTTACAAAACCCTACTATGTTGTCTTTGTAATGTGGAAGGTCATTGTTTAATCTTTGCGCAGTTATGTTTGATACAATCTTGCCATCTTCAATGTCTATTGTCAAAATCTCACCGCAACATTGACAGTGTGTGTTCATCATGTTCATTAAGAAAGTTCTATCTACATAATCACCTGTGATATCTCTCATTGATTTCTTATCTTGCTCTTTGTAATTAATCACTTTATTATCAAAATATGCTTCTACTATTTCTTTACTTAAATCTTCCTTGTCATCGTCATATTTGAAAAACTTAATCCTATTGAAATCCTTTGCTCTCGTTATGGCAGTAAAAAACCACTCCCTCTCACAATACCATTTATTCCAATCATATATGACTATATCACTATCAACGCTACAACCTTGCTTTGAATGACATGTGTAGCAGTAAGCATATATAAAATGTTTTCTCAACAACCACCTGACTATTTTCAACTTCTCATCAGTCGCTACATTTTGTAAAACAAAACTATCCCCTTCAATATGTATAATCTTAAACTTGAAATTCACATTAAATTTCTTACCATTGTGTTTCAGATATTTCCTGCATATAACTTCCTCACCTACAATATATTCATCTTCTATGTTTTTCATTTTTCTAATTCTACTGCTGACCTCCCTACATGTTTTGTTGGTGTATGCTATGTTGTTATCACATACTTCTATCTCGGTTGTCCATCGGAAATGTTTGTCAATGATTTCTTTGTAAGGAGTGTCAGTTTTGAAAACCAGATGTTTAATATCCTTGAGTTTGGACTTATCCTCTTCTGTTTTCAACCGCTTACACTCATGCAACATAATGCTATTTTCAAAAATCAAATTAATGCAATGATTAGCATACTCCTCAAATGTAAAGACATTACTCAAACTCTCCGGATTTTTTAGCTGTTTAGTATCTCCTGTTGCTACTATAATCTTATCAGGGTTATTGATGACAAAGTCCCATATTAAACTTAACTTACCTACACTGTGAAAATAGATTTCGTCAAAAACTATCACATCATAAATGGAGCTGTCTAACTTTTCAACTCTCTCATCCCCGTATGATATTCCAAAAAATTTGTTGATAGTATATGCTTCTGCTCCACATTCCTGTTTCAGATTGTTAGTCGGCACCACGAAGACAATCTTATAACCTAACTCACTCATATAGTGCGGTATGTATGATTTTCCAGCACCAGCATATTCTGCTAGGATAATCATCCTTTTATTTGTTAAGATGTGTTCTTCAATAATCTCTTTTGTATTCCATTCATCTCTGACTACTCCAGTTCTATTAAAGTATTCAGTTATATCTACTTTGAAAGCCACTTGTTTGTCAAAGGACTTGGATGAAAAATTAAATTTATTACAGCACCTCCATTGACCAAAAGCACCGCCGAAATCCAACAACTCCTTTGCTTTGTCCAAATTACATTTATCAATGACAAAGGCATCAGTCTTAACGGAGTATACCTTAATATCATTCTTAATCATAGTTTCATATGCTACATTCATGCTGTGATTATGGTTTTGTAAAAGCAGTTCTTTTATAAAGCGATATCCGTTCTTTAAAGTCTTGGTGTCAGACATGTTTAAGACATAATGTTTTTCAGTGCTAACTATTTTATGCATTCCATATTCATCTTCTTCATTCTCTCTCTCGCACTGTGTGATTACATTGATGTTTCCTTTATACATTTCTTGATAGTAGAAAGCATCAATCATTTTGTCAAAGACGATGGATTTTCTGACTGTGTTAGTTTGCTTCTCTAGCATTCCGAAGTTGATGTTGCCAATCATTTTTTTGATACTTTTGTCCTTTGACTCATCTTCGTCAAACTTATTGTCCCACAATTCTTTTATCAGTTGTTTGTAGTTGACTTGCTTGATGTTAGATGGACTTTTGTAATAAATAATTTCAACAACATCAGAGTAGTATTTTAAAAACTTGCCGTATATCAGGTTATGAGTTTTATTGAAAAACATGTTCTTAACACGACTTCTCACATAATATAATGTATATCTACTCATCTTGTTAAAATCATTTTTGTTATAATCATACTTCTTCCAGATATCAAATCTAGAAAACACGGGCACTCTTGTGATTTCCATCGCGGCTCTTGTATATGCTTTTGTCTTGTCTATCTCGACCTTATCCTTAAAATCACTTATGGATTCTAAATAACCGCTTGATGCTATGGTGTGAGTTTTAGAAAAGATTTTTAAATCATCATCGTGATAGTATGATTTATGATGTGGATTAAACATACCCTTGTTAAAGTGAAACATTGCTTCATTAACTTTATTAAATATTTCAGTTTTATCAGTTGGAATGTGATTTTCTATGGCGCAGTCTATTAAATTCTGACTTCTGATGTTCAAGACTAAACCGTTGAATTTCAATTTGATTGATGAAATGCTCCCACCTACTCCCATTATGATTTTGGGTTCATAACCTGCTCTCTTGAAATCACAGTAGATGTCATTAAGACATTCGTAATTGACTAAATTGATTTCTTCTTCTTCTTCGTTCTCCTTGACAATTCTCATAGTATCATCTATGCTTTTGAAGATTTCATATTTAACAGGCTTTTCTTGTGAATTCAGTCTGAAGTCAGTTGAAGCACATAATGTCAAATCCTCTTCCATATCTCTATGTGATATGCTCATTATATTATCATTCATTGTGTAGATGTGATTGCCCTTAATCAGCCCGTAAAGCACAGCTACATTTTTGTTTTTCTTCTCGGGCTCGTAGGTGAAAATTTTCCTGCCCAAACAGTTAAACAGTCTAACCGTCAGCTTGAATTCTTCAAAGACAGGCATCATGTCTTCAACAGAAGCGCCTGTTGTTTTAAACTCTTCCTCGGACACATTCATCAGTTCAAATATTTTTTCTCTTGTCATCCTTTTACTCTTCCATTTCTTATCGCTCATAAGTGTGTCCTTGTAGTGGTCAGCCAGTGTGTTAATCCAGCATTCTCCTTCAGTGTGCTTTTGGTCTTCGATTGCTTCAATGAAATATTCTGCATTAACATCCAGTTCTGTATTGATAGTGTAGTTGTATATTCCTATTGCACCACCGTCTTTCAATTTCTTTTTGGTTTCAGTATCCCCACCTCCTGTGTTTGATACATCGCTGATGTCCAAAATCTTAATGGCACTTACATAGTCTTCAATGGTGCTGTTTCTAAAGTCGGGGTTATCTAAAACAAGTCTAGTCATCAGCTTTGCAAACAAATCAGTGTCATGTATCACATCAAACTCTTTGTATCTACCTTTTATGTCTTTTTCTTCTTTTGGATGGTGCTTCATCAATTCCTGTTTCTTTTCTCCATGCCTCTCTGGTATTTAATTCATCAAACTGTTTCTTTGTAATTTTTTCAGGGTCTCCTTTTTTGAGTTTCAGTCTTCTCTTCAGCGAGCTGACCCAACCATCAAACTTATCTCTCACCACATATTTATTAACTAAATTTTCTGGTATTCTATCGTCATCTCTGACATTCTTAAGTGTAAAATTTATGGGCTCAAATATCAGTAGATTGTGCCAGTCTCCCTGATGGTCTTTGAATCCTCTCTTGCCGCTCTGCTTCACACCATTATCTAACCCATACAGTTGAAAAGTTATTGAGTAATCTTTTTTGTTTCTGTTCCTTGCCATTCTTTTGTTCAGCGCCTCTCGTCCTTCAATCTCCTCAAACTTTTTGTCAAATCTTTTTTTAGCAAAGGTAGCTGTTCTCTTGCTGTCGCTCATCAGACTTGTTATGAGATTTTCTGCCGTGGTTCTCTGTGAAATTTTTCTATCCTTATAAAATTCTATCACTTGATTAACTCTGTCTCTGACATCTTCATTGGCTCCTCTCGCTATGCTTTTTAGATAGTTAGTATTTCTACTAATATTCTTTGATGCCATTATAATATATTTATACTATATTATAATAATATCTCTTTAAGTAGTTTAAGAAATTTATGTTATTTAATTATTTTGTTCTATTTCATTTTCATTATCATATGTTTCTCTCAAACGCATGCACTTGCTTGATTTCTGATGGACTTTGAGCTTTTCCTTGGTAATGCTACATCCGCACAATGGACACATTACTTTAACACTTAAAAACCTCCTGTAGTATTCCCTGTGATATATCCTGTTGTATTTTTTCACGTCCATCTTTTTATCAACATCCATTTTTATAAGTGGGTTGATTATGACATAATCATTATTGTCAATCTCTCTGCCTTTCATACTCATGTGTTTAATCCCTAACGCGTTATGTCTTTAAGTGTTTTAAGATTTCTTATTTTTTATATTTTATATCAATATTAAATTTACTTTCCATAGACTTGATACTTTCACTTATAGTGGGCTTATTCCAAAGAAGATTTTTCGACCACGCACCGGCTGTTGTTAAATCATTCCAGTTTTGATTACCACTACCATGTCTTGCTATGTAGTTTTTCTTTCTGTCTTCATCCTTATGTTGTGTATAATCTTGATGTGAAGAACTACCAAAAGATACTTTCTTATTATTTACAAAAGCGTCAAACTTCTTTTTTGGATTGCTCGATTTCTGTAGTATTATTTCCTTCACTGGCATTATTATCATTATTTAGATTTTTTTCTAGGTGTAGTCTTGGCACTACTTGCTGGCGTTGAAGGTTGTGGTGAAGTTGGTTGAGGAATTGATGATGGTGCTTGTCTTGATGAACTGCTACTTGAAATTTCTATAGGAACTTCTTGGACATCTGATGATGATGAATTAATTGTTTGAGGTAGAGAGGAATGAACAGATATAACTTCTGTATTGTTTTGTTCATCTTCTGATGATGAATGATGAGGTGCTGAAATCAAATCAGAAATGACATCTCCAACAATGATTGCTGTAGTTGCTCCAGTGATTGCTGTTTGTAATGCCAATCCCGCTAATCTAAATCCCATTTTAATACTCTTGTTTGTTAAATTTTCATCTCCATCACTGCTACTTGGTGGTGAGGATGAATCATCCTTAGTGCCTGAAGGCGATGACGGTGTGAGGTTTTCTTTAAACATCTTTGTCCATACCTGAACCATTTTTTCATTTCTATCAGAATCTTCTGAATATAATAAAGAAACATAAGGGGGGATAACTTCATCAAAATCATTACCTGTATCAACTCCTTTATTTGCTGTGTTGATTGTTTGTGTTGATTTGTTCATCATTTCAGGGAATTGTGTTGTTTTATCTTCAATGTTTTTCTTATTATTATTTTCATTGTTATTATTCAAAATATCTAAATGTGAGTATTTCAAATAATTCAACATATCATCATCGTCAATTGTTTTCTTCAATCTTTTCAATTTGTTTTTTACCAATAACATTTATTATATAATTTAGTTAGATAATAGATGTTATTTTTCAACCGACTCGTCCCTTCCCTTTTTTCCATTCTTTTTTCTTATCTTCATATTCTTGGTTTGTCATTTTTATTTTCCATCCACCTTGTCTGATTGAGTCTAAAATCATCCCTTGTAAGTATTCTTTATATGTCCTTAGTGGTAAGCCTTGTTCATCCTTTCCTCTGCCTTTTGGTTTCAATTGTTCTTGTATGCTGTCTTCAGTTGGTATTTGAATACCTCGTAGAAACAGTTGAAACTTGATTTGTGCTACTGTCATATTTCTGTAATTGCTTATCCAATAGTCTGGATTGTTTGTATTATCTAATTCAAACTGTTGGAATTGTAAAACACCTGCTGATGCCGATGCTGGTGCTTCTCGTTGTTGTCCTGTCATTACCTCATCTGGTATTAATTCTGGTTCGCTTTCATCATCAACATCTTCGGCTTGTGTTTGTGCTTCAGGTAGTGTTTCTCGTCCCATTGTTGGGACTCTTGTTCTTCCTAAAGTTTCTATAAGAGAATGTGTCCCTAGAAATCCTCCTTCTCTGTGTGCTATTCCTGTTTGTTCTTCTCTTTCTCTTCTCAAACGTTCTATCGTTTGTAAATTTCCTTCTACTAGTGCTTGGGCTTCTGTGCCTCTGTCTGTCTGTAATATGGGTTGCGTTTGTTGTGGTGTTTGTTGTGTTTGTTGTGGCATTTGCTGTGCTTGCTGTGCCATTCGTGCCCTAGCTACACTTAACGAAACATTGTTCTCTGTAGCATATTGCTGTAAAAGTAATTCACTTATCTGTCTTTGTGTAATTCTCGAATGTTGTTCTTTAACTTTATCTAACTTATCAAGTCCATCAAAAAAACTACCCTGTGGTGTTTTTTTGAAAAATGTAGCATTTCTATCTGGTAGTTCTCCTGTCAGAGTTTCATTCTCTCTGATTAGTCCTGCTATTTCATCATAAGTTGGTCGTCTCTTCAATCCGTATTTAGCATAAGGGTTGATGAGTTCAAGTCTCGCTGTTTCACTTGTCATTTATTATAATAATATTTAGATATAAATTATTATAATCAATGAATTGTTATTTTGAAATTGTCTTTCCGTAAAGTTTTTTAAATGGATTTGTCATTTTTTCCTGTCTATCTGCCATATGTTCCTTTGTAGGATATGGTAGATTATCACGCCTTATTTCATTTTCCAGTCTTTCTTTTTCGTTTTGATAATTTGCTCGCTTGTTGCTTTCTATCATATCATTTCTTAAACTTAACATTGCTTCACGAGCATTTCTTAACTTTAATTCTTTGTGTAGATGTTCTAAATACGAATTATCGCGCAAATCAAACGGGCTATAGTTTAACAATGACTTCTGAAGATGTGCTCTGTTTCCTGTTTTCTTGTTCTTCTTGTGGTATTTATACATTATATATTATTATTTAGAAATTATTTAATCAAACACGATACTTCCGCTTTCCCGAATTTCCAAAACTGATTCGGATATAAGGTGGCTAAAAATTTCTTCAACTTCTTCACCAGCAGGCAAAGGGGCTTCTGTCCCTTTCAATTTAAAAGTGATTAACGAGCCCATCTTTGTGTTCACCCCTGTAAAATTAACGTCAGCCATCTTTTCAAAACTCATTCCAATAATAAATTTATTTTCACGATACTGACGATAAGAAAATGACAAAGCATCTTGGTCGGGATTCATGTAGTGAATTGCTCGTCTTAAGTAATAAAATGTTTCTGAAAGAGACTGACTTTCAAATTCAGGATATTTTTTATTACCGAGTTGGATTTGCCAACTTAAATTTCTATTATAATCTTGGAAGCCTTTTCCTTGTAAGTCTGCTGTTCCAGCATCTCCACTATCATTAATACGAGCATTGATTTGATTGTTGTAGAAATAATTCCATCTTTTATATACATAGTTGTCTGGTAGATATTTTAAGTCCATAACTCCTTGTCTTGGAGTTCGGTATAATGTAATAAAAGCGCCGGTAAGTTTACTACTTGACTTCACGATATTCATATTAATTTCTGTTCCAGCATTGTTAAAAGTTTGAGTTATCGTATGATACATTGGAAAGACTAGTTTTAAACTAGACCCACCTAACAAGTGTGAAACAATATTGTTATTGACAGTGTTGTCTAAAGTTATTACTTCAGCCCTGATAATAACATTGTTCAATTCCCATTTTGTTGTTATATTTCCTTCAGCATCAACTCCAACATTGTTTGTAAAATGATATCCAAATTCGTCAGTTTGTCCTGCTACATTAGCACTAGTTGGAACTACAACAGGGTCTCCTTCATTAGGGACAATTGTAAATTCCAATTCAAGGGGAGCATATCGTAAAGGAAGATAATAATTACTTTCCAATAAGCCACAGCATGGTTTATGACTAAATCTTGCTTTGCCATTAGCACCCGGAATGCCTGTTAAACTATGACGGGTATATCGTTTATCTACTCGTCCCCAGTCATTTCTATCACCATTTTTATTAACCGTCACGACACCCGGACCGGCATCGCCGCCTGGAGTTCCAGTAGCCCCAGTAGTAGTATCTACTAAAATTTTATCTAAACCATTAGCATAGTTATGATAATCAGCATCCCATCGTGGATTAGCACTATTTTCTATATCGTCCATGTCTCTGACATCTTTAGGTTTGAATGAGTTATACAATTCACAATGCCTATTATACTCTATGATGTCCTGAACCATTTGTCCACCAACAGTAGCCCTATAGCGACTGAAGAAAGCATGTAAACCACCTAATGGGCGAAGGAACTTTGCCCTTGAAGTGTCATTGTTTTGAACTGTAGCAAATAATCTGATTGAAGACAAATCTATATAATTATTATCGTCTGCTGAAATATAAAATCTTATGTTTTGGTTCCCAGCACGAGATGAGTAAATTGAAGAAGTTGAAGGAAAGTAGTTTACAAACCTCCTATCGGTAATATACTGACTAGTTTCTGGCAAGCCAAAATTTAAACTATTAATCATAGTATCTGAACTCTCGGCGACTATATTGTCCATACTTATATATTTCAATTTAGAAATTATTTTTTATTTTTTGCTTTCTTATGAGTTAATGGTAAAGATATTTTCTTATTACTTTCTATATTTTTTAAATTTGTTATAGTATTATTTTCAAGTTCTACCAACTCCTTTATCGCATTATAATCTCTCGCTGGTTCATTCATTTCTTTTATTACTTTGTCATATCCTTGTTTTATTTTTGTCAATGACTTGTGCCATTCTGGTTCTTTATTGTATGTAATCTTATTTCTAAACATTATTAATAATATTTATAAAATAATATTATTAAGAATGCTGTTTCTTGATATGTCTTGATAGTGACCCTCTTTGAAGTTCTAAACCACAGTGCTCACACTTCACAATCTTTTTATGCCAAGCATCATAATTCTCTTTGTTATTTAAGTAGCAGGTTCTTTTATATTCTTTTACTTTGTCAGGATGGTCTTTAGCATATTGTTTTTGATATTCTATTCTTTCTTCTCGCTTTTCTCGGTAATTTGCTCTATCAACTTCTTTTTTATGTTCATGGTTTGCTTCTACCCATTCTTTAAAAGTTCTTGTTGGTATAAAGTAGTTCAATGATGGTTTAAGTTCTTCTATTTCTCTCGCTCCTTTTTATGTAATTGCTCTTTATTTTCACATTCTCGGAACTCATCAATCAAGACAATAAAGAAATGCTCTTGACCTAAATCATTCATCTTTTTATAAAGTCGGTTGGTTTTACCCAAATCTACTTTGGCACTGTATCTATGTTTTGCCATTCTTTTGGCTAAACTGCTACAGGTTGAACCTACATACATTTCATCATCTATATCATTATATATCTTATAAATTTTTGCTTTTGAATAATTACCCATATATATACTTTTATATTCCTATTTATTCTTTAAATGTCATTTGGACGAATTCCATTGCTAATTTTTGTTGATGGATTGATACGGATTAAGCCATTACCAGCAAAATTCATATACCCATGGGCAGTTAGAGGATTTGGGTCGTTAAATGAAGATGTTATAGCGTAGCCATCTAAAGCAGACACTACATCATTCGGGTTCCTCCAATCCCGATGTTTAGGGTCTTGTTTTCCTTTTCTCTTAGGTTTAACAGCGGGAGTGGCATAAGTTGTTGTTTGATATTTGTTTGGAAAGTTTTGGTCAAGTGTATTCACTACTGCCGAGCCGAGGCTGTGCCCTATAAGGCGTGATATTTCAGGTGATTGCTCTAACATTTTGATAGCATCTTTATATTTCTCCGTATTTTCAGCATTTCTTGTTGGTAAATGGATTAAATCATCTAAAATATCTCTCGTTATACTTCCATCTTTTCCAGTGGTTCCGCTTATATAAAGTGTCTTTCCTGTTTTATAAAGCCCACTTGGACTGTCATAAGCATTTTTCAAACCTTGACGGTCTTCTAAAACTTCTTTGTTTCCTAAATGTTTTACTTCGGAATAAAGCGTGGTGTTTCTTCTGTAATGATTGCCCAAGTTTCGCGCGAAGTTGTCCATTCTTTTGTTCATATTATTTTCTTTTTCTTTAGCATCACTAACCATTCTTTCATCTTGTATTTCACGAAGTCTATTGATTAAGCTATCGTAGCTAGCTTTACCAATCCTCCTTGCTATTTCTTCTCTAGCAAATAAGTCCTCTGTAGTCCTACCTGCTATTATCCTACCTAGTGCTTCCTCTGCCATTTCTCTTCCTGCTATTCTGCCTATACCACCTAAAATTCCAATCATTAATATATAAATAGTTTATAAAATATTTTCTCAAACAATCAATATGAGCAATAAGTTAGTTTATAAAAAGATATTTGTTGATTCGAAATACAGATTGCCTAATTCAAAAAGTAGCAGTGATTTCAGCATTGAACTCAATGAGAATGTTGAGTTGCCAGAAGGGACGAGACTACATATAGTAGATATATCTTTGCCAACTTCATTTAAGACAACAGAAGTAGGTTTCTATGAGTATATGTATGTAATGATATATGACAACAGTGATACATTTGTAAAAAACTTTAGGATTTATGTAGGAAATAAGATTTATTTTTCAGAACAACTTTGTTTTGACATCCACGCTGGAATGAACACCAACACTGAAGACCTAAATGCGGGTGGTATATTCAACTATGCCTATTCTAGCGCAACAAGAACTGTTGATTTTTCTATCAAGGACGGACTAAACTATAAAGTCAAAATACCAACTGACGAAGAATTGAGTAATTATGTCAATAACCAATGGGATACTAACACTGCTAATTATGATAGTAATAATCCACTATCAATAAATTATCTATTAAGTAATTACATTGCATCTTCTCCATTGACAGTATGGACTTCGTCTTATCTAAATTTAGTTCCTTTTAGATATTTGTTTATTAGTTCAAGTGCTCTTTCAGATTATCGGTATTCAGCACCTAATACTTACTCATCAAGTATAATCAAGAAAGTTTTAATTTCACAACAACTTGGTGGCATTGTTAATGATGCTGGTTCGTCCTTGAGCGAGGACTATATAGATGTAAGTAATCGCAATCTCAAAAAACTTGATTTCAGGATTACAGATGAACGCGGGGTGGTAATGAATTTGTATAATATTAATGTTCAATTTGCTTTACTCCTGTCCAACCCTTCTGCTTACTAAGGTATTTAAAGGTTTAATGACATTATATAACATAGAATGCCATTAAGAGCAATAAATTATGATAAAACACATTTCTATAAGATTGTATGTAGAGATACAAGTATCAAAGACTGCTATGTGGGTCATACCACTGATTTTACAACAAGAAAACACAACCACAAGAAAACCTGTAGTAATCAAAATAACCGAGATTACAACTGCCCTGTCTATCAGTTTATTAGACAAAACGGTGGATGGGACAATTGGGATATGATTTTAATAGATACTTTAAGTTGTGAAAACAATTTGGAAGCACGAAGAAGGGAAAGAGAATATATAGAAAAACTTAATGCTACATTAAATCGGGTCATACCAACAAGGACACAAAGAGAATATCGTGCTGACAATGAAGAACTAATACGAGAAATAAAGAAGCATAATCGTGAAAAGAATAAGGACAAAATAAAAGAATATCAAAAAACATATAACCAAGAGAACAAAGACAAAATATCACAAAAAATAAGAGACAGGCGAAAAAATAATTTAGAAACAATCAGAGAATATGAAAAACAAGCATACCAAAGAAATAAAGCGACGCGACAAAGACCATACCATTGTGAATGTGGTAAAGTAGTTTCGTTTAATTCAAGGTTAGACCATTTCAAATCAAAAAAGCATCAACAATACATATTAAATCAAAGCAACCCCCAAGAACCTGAAAATGACCAATCTTAAATTCCATATATTTTCCATAAAAAGAAAATATATAGAATTTCTACAGAACTGTATATGAGTAATATTAAAGTAGTTGATGTTAATAATGAAGAAGTAAAGCAAGAAGAACCAACTGAACAAATTGAAGAAGCAAAAGAAGAAATTAATGAAGTTGTTGAAGAACCAGCAATTGAACAAGAAACAAAAACAGAAGAAGTTGAAGAAGTATGTAAGGAAGTTAGACCAGTTAAGGCACAAGATAAACTTGTAAGATGCCCTAAATGTAATAAAGAAATGAAGTTAAAGTCATACCGGTATGGACACGAAAAAACCTGTGGTGGCACTTTAGAACAGAAGCCTGTGAAACCATTTTCAAAGCCAAGAGCCAAACCAAAACCTCAACCAATCATTAAAGAAGAAGTAGAAGTAGAAGAGATACAACAACCAAAGCCTAAATCTAAACTAACTCAAGAAGTTAAAAATCAAATACTCAAACCGCAATCACCAAACCTTGTTGATTTCGCAAGTCATTATCAACTTTTACAAAACCAATTTATCCAGCAGAAAAAAGAAAAGTATAACAATCTTTGTCAGAGTATGTTTTCAAGTAAATCTAAAAAACGGTAACATTATAATCTAAATATATTATATTATGGTTTCATTAGATGGAGGTAATAGAGTGGTCGGCACTGAATTCATAAAATTACTCAATACAGGTAGTAGTCATTTAGCAACAGAAGAGTATGTTGATAATGCTGTAGGTAATGGTGGTGGTGGTGGTGGTGATTTATCAAATTACTATACTCAAGCAGAGGCTGATAATTTACTAAATAATAAATTAAATGTTAATAATCCACAAGATATTACAGGCAACCTTCGGTTAGACCCCACTAATGGGAATAGTAAAATAATAATAAATGCGGTTAGTCCGCCTAATGCTTCTGATGATTTTTATTGTAATGGAAATGCGCATATTAATGGAACAATGAGAGTATCGGTATTAACAAGTGATGGAGATGTTAATGCTCAAGGAGTTAATGCTGACACTTTTAATTCAAATGTTATAACTAATGATATAATTTTTAATCATAATGATACTGAATATATGAGATTTCAAGTTAGTGATAATACCGTGAGAGTTCCAAACACAAGAAGTTTTTTATCACAGAATATTTTTACTGATATAGTAAGACCAATAGCATTTGGTAATGATTTGATTTGTTATGGAAGCAACGCGGCAGATACTGCTTATATAGAATATTGGAAACTAAATCACGCGGCAGAAACTCTTGATATTAGTAAAGTTGTAAGAGTAAATGAAATAAATACATTAACAGATACAGATTTAATAATCAAAAGATATGGAGTTCAGAGATTGAGTATTACTTCTACTTACGCAGAATTTACAGGAGCAGTTCATTGTGGTAATCAACTTGTTGTTGATACGGCAAAAAAATTAACAATGGCACCTTACGCCTTTGGAGGTATTAACCATTTTGATATAAGAAATAATCATACAGCCAACCCTATGATTAGGTTTAGATGTGGTTTAACAGGTGAAATCACTTGTATGGAATTAACGACATCTTATGTTAATCTTAAAAAGGATTTAACAATTGAAAACACAGTGAGACTTAAATCAAACACGATAGACACAAATGATGATAATAACCTTGTTTTTAATAGAAATAATGTAGAGTATTTTAGACTTACTACAGTTGAAAGTGTAGATAGTATAGATTTTATTAAACTATTACGAGCAAATGCTCAAATACGAGTTAATAATTTACAAATTAATCAATTTTCAAGTGGTGTTCAATATGCTGATTTTAGATTAGAAAATGCTGATAGTGTAGTGAGATTTTTTGTTGGCAATGGAACAAGTGCTAATTTTCAAATTACTAATGTAGGTATTAGTTTATCAAGAGAAACAACAATCAGTAGCGTAAAAACAAATACAATTGATACAAATGGCGATAATGATTTAACTANGAAATTGAAAAAATTGATGAGGACGATTTGGACAAAAAACAAAGATTGTTTAAAAAAGCAATATTGGAAATTTATAATGATATAAGAGAAATCAAGAAATCAAAATGTGATAGAATTATGTATCGTCTTCCAGTTCAGTTATGTAATTGGAGCATCTTTTAGATTGATAATATTATATAAATAAAAAATGTTATTTATATAATATGGATTTAGAGGAAGTAAAAATGGAAGAAAAAGAAACAGTTGAAGATGTTATATTAAGTTATTTTAAACAAAAGCGCAATAACGATTTACCATTTATTGATTATTCAGTTTATGATATAATTATCAAAAATATTTTATCAACAAAAGAAGATGTATTAAAAATATGTTCTTGTGATGATGATTTAAAAGATGCGTTAAACAAACAAAATTTAGAATTAAAAATATTAATGGAGAAGATAAATCAAACTTGTGAAGAAAATACAGATTTATTTGCTCAACAAAAATTATATTTGAATAGAGAAAAATTTAAATTATTGGCAGATGAAAGAATTAGATTGAATAATATTTTAATTGATGTTTGTTATTCATAATCTCAAACCATTTGGCTTTTATCTATGTGTATTGCGCGTTCAAACCTTATCATAAATATTTTATTCACATCGCTCTCTCTCAACTTTACAAATAAAAAAGAGTAAGGTTCCTCGGTAGCTAACTTGTATATTTGATATACTGTATTTTTATCAACTAGGGCAGACTGCTCTTGCACGAATGCATCAACTTCTGCCATATTCTTCAATTTAAAGATGTAAAGACTACTTGAGTTTAGTCGGACTATAGGAGCTAGTGCATTATATTTCTGTGTTGCGGTTATCACTGATAAACCAAAGTGTCTAGATTTGGTATACAAGCCGTGCAGAATTTTAGAGTATCTCATAAAAGTTTTATCTTCAGCAAAATCGTCTATTATCAATAAGCAACTGAAAAGTTTCTTCATCCCCTGTTTTTTTTGATAGTCTATGACTTTGTGTTGTGTGTCTATTATCTTCTCTAGCGCTGGAGCATCATACTCGTCAAACAGAAACTGCTCTTTTTTGTTATCTACTTTTAAATCTTTCTCTATGTATTTTATCACTTCTCTATAAGCTTCGTCTATGTGGGCAGTTGGTGATACGATATATATCCTCTCAAAGCAATTGCGATAGATTTTCAGGACAAGATTCTGAATTAGAATTCCTTTGCCTCCTTGACTAGCTGACACGACAATGCTACGAAATGGCAACTTATCAGCCATTTCATAATCACTCTGTTTGAATTCAAACTGTCTCACATTGATAGGCTCTATTATGGGAACAGCACGTGAAGTGCTCTTGCTAACTTCGTTAGGTGCAGATTTTTTCATATAAATAATTTAGAAATAAAATATAATTCATAGTGTAAAAACACATATCTTTCACCAAAAAGGGAAGTATGGTGAATGGAACAGATTGTGGTTTTTATCCATCATAAGTATGTTAATTCGTTTACCCGACCCCTTTTTTTGCTAGAGGCAGTCTAGATGCAGAGTTTCCTAGTGGTGAATTCATTTTACTCTCCTATGCTAAAGCAATCAAGTATTAAAAAACAAACCCCGAGCAAAAACCGCACAGGATATTCATAAGAAATATCAACAATTTAACTACAACATATATCAGGTATTTTGTAGTTAAGTTTCTGAAATTTTGAAATGCAAAAACACTTAAAGAGATAATTTCAGTGCAATTCAATTGATAAATAAATAATTAATATATAGTTATTTATATATAGATATGAGTGATATAGATGATGACACGCCAGAAATGAAAGAAATGATGAATAAGATGACAAAATACAACAAAAACATCAAATCATTGATGGATATAATGACAAAGGCACTTGAAAAACTAGATGAAGTATTAAATCGAAATCTAAATCAAATCAAAAATGATGGTAATGATGATGAAAAAGAAAGAGTAGGCAAAATTTTAGAAAAGCGCGGTTTAGGACGTCCGAAAGGAGACCATAATAGTAAAAGACTTCAATACTTTGAAATGGTCAAAAGCAAGAAAATAAAGGAACCCAAGCCTCAAACTCTGCAGTATTACCAAATCAATTACGATAAATTTAGTGATACATATACACTTTTAGATATAGACGATTGAAAATTAAAAAGCTAATTACTTAATACAATACACAAATTATATTAAGTAATTTTAATGCCTAAAAAAGGATTAGGGAGATTACTGTAGGGGGGGGCAGTTGGACCGACTGTAGGAGGACAGTTGGACCGACTGTAGGAGGACAGTTGGACCGACTGTAGGGAGACAGTAGGAGGACAAAATGAAAAGAAATGCTACATAATCTGGGCGACTGTAGAGAGGCAGTTGCAAGGACTGTAGCAGGACAGTTGCAGGGACTGTAGCAGGGCAGGGGGGTGGCTCCTAAAGTCATTTTTAGGTGGCTCCTAAAGTCATTTTTAGGTGGCTCCTAAAGTCATTTTAGGTAGCTCCTAAAGTCATTTTTAGGTGGCTCCTAAAGTCATTTTTAGGTAGCTCCTAAAGTCATTTTTTAGGTGGCTCCTAAAGTCATTTTTTAGGTGGCTCAAACGAGATTTTTTTTTGATAATCAACGAGATTATTTTTGATAATCAGCGAGATTATTTTTATAATCAACCTGATTATTTTTATAATTAGCCTGATTATTTTTATAATCAACCTGATTATTTTTATAATTAACTTGATTATTTCTATAATTAACTTGATTATTTCTATAATTAACTTGATTATTTTTATAATTTTAGTATCATAATATTATGTTTAAAATTATACTTTCAATAGGCTTTTGTAAGAGGCACTGCGTGGCTTTAATTGGGGGATAATTTTGATTATCCCCCCTTAAAGCCCTTCGGGAATATCATAACAACTGGCGTATGAATTGGCTCCTTTGGTTTTAGGAATTTCAAGATGGGAAAACTCCCTTATTCAATTTTTTATAGTTGATTTTGTTGAGATTTGTTTTGTTGATGTTGTTAGGGTTTATGTTGTTGTCCTTGTTGTGGTTTGTTGTTTGGATTTTTGGGGTTTTTGGGGTTTGTGGTTTAGTTGTTTGGATTTTTTAGTTTTGGGTTGTTTTGTGGTCTGTAGTTTGGATTTTTTTGGTTTTAGGTTGTTTGAGTTTTGGTTTTTTGTGTTTTTGGCTGGCTGGGGGCGGTTTATTAAGATGGGATTACTTCTTGCTAACTCCAACACAATTTGATATCTGATGAAGGGCATCGATCCGAGATTGATAGTTGATCCGCGGTTGATGGCTTTTCGAAGCAAAAAACCCTGGAAATGCAAGCTTGAATCAACTAAGAGGACAACCGTTTGTTTGAAATGGGATTAAGATATCCTGCTATTCATCACGCGGGAAGAAGTGTAAGTACTATTGACCAAGCTGTTTTTCACCCATTTGTCACCAGGTGTGATGCTGCTCGCAGAATTTGAAAACGGGAAAGGTGAAAATACTGGCAACAATTGCAACAAACTGAGCCTACATTAGCCATCCTTAGTGGGTTTTTGTACGGTTTCATCCTTCCCAAATGACCTTTCTTCAGGAAACTTGGAGGTTGTTGTACTCATGGGAAGGGCCTCGTGGCAACAGGGCCATGCTGTTGGAAATGTAGATATTGAAATATATTGAATGATACTTATATAGCAATAAGCACTTGTGATGCTCCCCCTACCCAGGATGCAATCGTCACCACTAGGATCATGGCTCACCATTTTTTACTCGCAACACCCATCTTTCAAAGTTAAGCTTCACTTTCCACGGTTAAAAAAATCCTGAGAGGCGTAACTTCGTCACAAATTGTCATGCTTTTGCAACGTTTGTGGCGAGTGGTCCAACTGAACACCTCCAACGGTCAGGGTCACAAGTGCTGAAAAATTCACCAAGGAATAACGACAAGCAGCACTACCATAGCATCCATGGGACTGGTATATTTCCCTGCATGAACGGTTGGTTTTTATGGTAGATGTAGGTAAATATACCATACATGGATGCTATGGGTCACGGACATTGTACCTAGCTCCCTCACATATACTCGTGCGATAATTTTTGGTTCGGTCAGTATAGTTTGCATACGTTTGCATTTTCCTAGTTTTTCATGGATAGACAAAAAACGACCCTTCATCATCATCATCATCATCATCATCATCATCATCATCATCATCATCATCATCATCATCCTCATCATCCTCATCATCATCATCCTCATCATCCTCAATCATAAATCCCGTTCATTCAAACGGCGCCTTGGATATTCACTTTCAACATCTCCCAGGTGGGATCTTGGATCGACGACTGGACAGGATTAATGCCACTTCTCAGTGGCTTCAAATACAGCTCAAATCCGAAGGCTTCCGCGGAAAGCGCCCGAAGTTGAAAACTGGGTGGTGGTGGTGGTTTCACCCCGAAAATTGGGGAAGGTTTCCCATTTTGACTAATATTTTTCAAATGGGTTGAAACCACCAACTAGTTGAAAATCATTGTTTTTTGTTGCCGGAAAACGAACGACATCGAAGTTTCAACACGTTGAATTAGTGGAATGGATTCCATTGGGCATCTTCCATTTGGACACACGGGCAAGAGCTCTTTTTGTAAAACTCTGAATTGAAGACCCTTGTTTTAAAGCAATGGACTTTGATGTGAGTAGTGTAAATGAATTAAAGTCAGGATTTGTTTAAACATTTTCAATAATATACAGTAATGGAAGTGTCATGGAAAAGTAGATGGCACAGTCCCTACATATTGGTTTATAAGGACCCTTTACTAACCTACCTTTTGGTATTTGTGCCATCTATTTTGACCTTAAGGTAGTCGGGGCGGCATATAATCAGCAGAAAAACCATCTGCTTAGAAAACACCCAGAAACCCCCAGAAATCTGCTTCAGATAGCTGGCACTGGAGGATTTCTGCTTTTTGTTACCCGTCCGTGACTATAGATTTTATGAAAATGTCACCCCGGATCCGATTGGAAAATGATCCAATTTGACTTGCGCTAATATTTTTCAAATGGGTGGAGAGATTGAACCCACCAACTATAAAAGAATGATTCGAAAATCACCCCGGCTTCAGGCACGAGACTTTCGTGTACCGGAGGTCCTACGATACATTGAGATTGCTACCAGGTGCCCCGGGGGAAGGTAGATCAGTACCGTTTTTTTACCCAAAGGAGTGGTTGGATAGCATTGTTTTTTATATGTATTTTTTCCATCTCATGCCGCATGACCCTTGATATTGCATAGAATTATATACATATATACTATATATATATATTATATATATATATATATAGAATGTTCGTTTTGTATTGTTTTTTCTCACTCGGAAATTCTGAAGAGTGGGGCCCGTTGTTGGTTTTTGTGGGAGTGGGTTGTTATCGACGTGTTTTGCGCCCCAAGTCAAGAACAGCCCTGCACCCTCAACAACAACCCCCCCCGAGTCAACAACTACCCTACCCTGTCTAGTCAACAACTAGTATTTGACAGAGCATTACAAAATTACACAGATGAAATTGGTAACATCATTATATACTGAGGAGTAAAGGGGGATGAAGACTATCCTTTGCTGAATATGGGACCCTAACCACGAATGGGTGAAAGAGATGTATGAAAAACATGTTCGATAAATATGTTGTAAAAGGAAACTGTGAAATGATAAATAAAAGAGAGAGGTAA
Organism: Breviolum minutum Mf 1.05b.01; assembly: GCA_000507305.1. Lineage (NCBI taxonomy): Eukaryota > Dinophyceae > Suessiales > Symbiodiniaceae > Breviolum > Breviolum minutum. The sequence goes on along the minus strand of DF239087.1, from coordinate 109,388 downwards.
TTTATTTGCAGTTCAAATTAATCTTTTACATAATACTTGCCATCTTGAATCTATTTTAAAGATGATGATGATGATGATGATGATGATGATGATGACGATAGTCTTATCTGGTTTGACATGAACAAGTTGTTCTCCAACTATTGGAACAACGTAGGTGAATGGAGGCATTAAAAAGGTTTGCTTTCTAATACCATTCATAATATATTCTTAATAATTACACATCAAAACTATCTAACGCACAAACCTAAACAACATAATCGACATAAGATTGAAAAAACCTAGGTGCAAAATTCGTGATGCCCTGATTTCAAAATGATGTGGAATGGTGAAATGATGGGGAAAAGAATGAGGTGAGCTGAACCCTGAGGCCCTGTGAAGCCTTAAAATCGGCCTTCTATCTTTTTTGCCCCGCAGGCAACGAGAACACTCCTCACCGTCACCGCTGCCAGCCATCTTAAAGAGCAGGTGTCCTGTCCTGGTTGGGTAGGGCTGCCGTGTTGGAAACCGCTGATGGCAGGAGCTTTGGGTTTGCGTTTAAACATCTAAAAGAAGTGTCTTTAAACCAAAACCGGGGGGTTATTCAAGACCATGTGCTGCCACTTTACAAAAATGCAAGTTAACCTAATCTCTGGGTGGTGGTTTCAAATTGTTTTTATTTTCAGCCCTACTTGGGGAAATGATCCAATTTGGCGAGCATATTTTTCAAAGGGGTCGAAACCACCAGCTAGAATCTTCATTTTCGGAGGTAGTTGGATTCCATCTTCCATCTTGGAACATATATACTGTATGAAAAAAGGTGACCTGAAGATCTCGTGAACATCTGGAAACATCTATCTACTGAACATCTTTTGTTGGTTGCAGTGACATGGCCAATCAATATCCTCGAATATGTATTTGATGAGAGGGGGATCTTAGAAATCTCAGGATGCAACCACTAGGGTGGCTTCTGATGTTTTGGCTGTGGGGTATGTGGCATAACTACGCACAACTGGTATCCCAATCTTTACTTGCTCTACTTCAAACACATGAATGCACCCAGATCCTCCCACCCGCGCCCCTGGAAAACGTCAATGATAGGAATTCCTTCACCCCAAAATGACATACGTGAAGGTCGATGAATTTTCCAACAAGTCGATCCAATCATCGCTCAATTTACCACAGAATTTCACTCCAAGGCCGATCGTTCCGGAGACATTTTTATTTTGTTGGTTATTTCAAAGTTTGCATCCGGGGTTGTGAAATATGATCAAATTGAAAACACTTACACATTGTATATATAATTATATTTCATTTATATATGTTGTATATGATGATTACAATTAATCATTATGATGATGTATTTGCATATGCAACAGATACAAATTTATCAGCCAGAAACGTTTTTTTGGAAATGGATTTCTTCCCTCAAAAGATAGAGATCTACAAAAAGAATCGCTCGTCCCAAGTCACATGCATCCTCCCTTAGTTCACACGTGGTGTCACCAGGTATCGGGTCAACAAGAAACATCTCTAAAAACCGCAACGGAGAGGCAACTTGGCGAGGAAGTGTTGAGAAAAAAAACCTTTGTTGCCCCACCTGGGATATGGTGTTTTTTCTTTTCACCCTGCAAGAATTACTGTTGATGGTTCAGACATCCTGCACACCAGTTGATAGGTCCCATTATTTACAAGGTTTTATACATCCCAGGTGGTGCAGGAGTTCTTCCAACAGTATCACCAAAAAAACACATTCAACTTCAGTGTGCAATTTAAAGTCCTACACTAGGGAAACCACAAATATGAATTAGTGTTTTTTCTTGGCAAACTGGGGGTCCAAGAATTTGTGGAACCCTTGTCATCTTGATAGGGAGGAAATCTGATCCCGCTAGCGCCTCAGTAGACATTTAAAAAAGGGGGCGGTTTGCAGCTTCTTTTGAGTCTAGAAGTTTATTTTCTCGAACAAGGTGGAAAAAATCTAGTGCTGGCTCATTTCCAATATGTTACGTCATGTTACAAACTTTCCATTCATTTTTTTCTTTCCAAGGGCATTCTCTCACATGAGCTTATTTGGAAGGTGTATCATTTCATCCTGGGTTTTGCGCCACTTTGACTATCTCCATTATCCCGGATGTATGTTGCAGGTTGCGGGTTGGTTTTCAAATCTTTTTGGAGCCCCGCTTTGATTCCCTCCAGAGTGAGGGGAAGAGCACACCACAAGGGTGTATCATGGCTGGCCAACCTACCCACCCCCCAAACGTACCCCCCCTCAGCAACAAGGCTTTAAATAAGGCCTTATCAAGGGAAACCAATGGTTAAGCCCTGATCAGAAGGCCTTATTTCATCCTCTTTCTGGGGGGGGGGAGGTACGTTAGGTGGGGGTAGGTTGACTAGCCATTACTGTACTTTGAACTAGATCAAGTCAAAGGGGTCGCCAACATTGGAGCAACACAATGCTGGTGTTTGCTAGTGATGAGTTTTTTTTCTTAAAATAGCTATTTTATATTTTTGTTATGGTACATAAACGGTTTATACAATTTTATACACATGTTCTCGGTATCCATTTTGGGGACATATATACCAACTTAGAAAAAACAACAACTGCCGGTTTGGAAAACGGTGCGATTTTTGTAGGAATCAACCTTAGTGGCCACTAGAGTCACTAGAGTTGAGTTCATTGTCATTTCTCAATCTGGGGATGTGATGAAAAAACTCTCACGTCGTCATACTGACTTTGGAGATGTCTTTTTTTTTAACATTCATTTCATCCAAACAGGCAGCACCTGACAGGATAGACACTTTTGATTAAAGCTTACGAAGCATCCAAACAGGCAGCACCTGACAGGATAGACACTTTTGATAAAGCTTACGAAGCATCCAAACAGGCAGCACCTGACAGGAGAGACACTTTTTGATTAAAGCTCAAAAGAAGCTCCAGGTTTCTAACAGATTACTTGCTGGAAGCGTTGATGAAACAACCTTTCAAGAAAGGGAACGACTTGGTGATGAAAAAAGCTCCAGATTTTTCAGGGAGCTCCTTGTGAATTTGCCAAGAGGAGCTTCTTCCCATGGCGACCTGACGTTTGATCTTCCTCAGCTCCGATTTTTAGTGACTGGAAGAGGAATCAACCTCATGCAACATGACAGACATGTTGTGCATGGGTGAGTTTTTTTTGGTGGAAAGTGTGGAAAATGCGTGCAAAGCATTATAGAGACTTTCAAAAATAGCATGTTTTGACACACGCACACACACACACACACACTCACTGTGTGTTAAAAGGAACCGCCCACAATCGCCAATAAGGACATGAGATTGAATGAAGTTTTGAGCGGAATTTGAGATCAAACTTGTTTCATATCCCCAAAGTCAAAAGGACACGGGAGGTATTCTTGGGAGAGTACTCGACTTTTTATCATCGACTATAATATACTGGGCAAACATGTGATATACGCATGTCATAGAAGGCTTGAGAAGTGCGTGCCACCCCAACATCTGATGACGAGTACAGATAAAATATACCGTACCACTGACGAGCGACAGGATTCCCCAAGGTTTTTGTTCGAAGTCAAGGAAGTGGAGCAAAAGATTCAAGTGAGGAAGAAATAAGGACCTGGAACCCTAAACAACAATTTGTTATGTAAAGATACTTGGTGTTTCATGGATATTTGGTGAAACAACCCTAAACAACCCAATGTTTTTAATGGATGCTTGGCGAAACAACCACCATTTCCTATGTAAAGATTTGGAATCATCTACTTATCTACTTGAAACAACCATTTGTAAATAGATGTTTCATGTCCCTTGTAGTTTCAACACTGTATGAATGTTTATTTCTCCCAGAACTGAACTTGTGTCCATGGGAAACCCCCCAAGACGTGCTTTCTTTACAGTGTCGGTTTCCATGAATCCATGATTTAGGGAAGTAACATTGAAACCATTATCCCAGTTAGGAATGAGTTCAATAGCCCCCATTTATAAGCCATGAAACGGCCATTTGGAAGAGGTCCCACAACCCTACTTAGGATCTACTTAGGGAACTGACTAACCATGGTCATTAACCACCTACTGACTGGGATGATCCTCCAAGTAACCCCTCAAGATCTAAGGTTGATGTGATTCTTGGACAACTAGAACATGCTGACCGTAGGTTCAAAAAAACCTTTAGGGATGCCAGGAATTCAGGGAATCATTCCAATATTACCATCATAAGTTCAGGTATTTTCAGCATGGTTGCAGAGATTCCATTGTTATTTTTTATCAGACACATGTTATAAAAAAGAGTTGCTAAGAGATGATCCAATCTCTTGAAACAGGGTTCAGGGAACCCGAACTTACCAGCACCCAACAAAAACCATTGGAACTTGAGGGTAACACTCCCAAGTCCATTCCTCAACCAGTCAAGAACGCTCGTGGTTAATGGGTGAGCTCACCAAAAGCAAGTGCAACTCCAACAAGTCATGGAAAATGATGGAACATGAGGTAACAAAAATCAATTTTCCGGAAGAGATGTGTATATGATTATATATACTGTATATATATATATATGCATACACTAGTTGGATAATGGCTCGTAATACTGAAACATAGACGACCTTAGACGGACTTGTGGAAATTGGGGAAATTACTGGGAGGTGTAAGGCTTGCCTTGAGCAACCTCAGGTTGGAACATGTCCAGCCAGTACAAACATTATTGGCAATTTGTTATAAATCCTTAAAGTGAATTTTTCGGCCTTTTCCCTTTGTTAGTGGGCCATCCCCCTGCAATTGCTCAAAGGATGACCCATGGCGGTCGATGTTTGCAAAAGGTGAATTTTTTTGGCCTTTTTTGGGTAGGATTCCCTTACTTAACTATCTTTTGAGGAGGCCAGTGGACTTTGTCAAAGCAAGGATGTCATTCCAGACCAAAGGAGAATCCATCTAAGATAGTCCAACATGGCGAGAAAATTCAATCCCTCAGACTGTTAGTTCCTTTAGATCAAGTAAGATTTGACAAATGTGGCCAAACGCTGACTCAAAGTCAGACATGGGGACCGGATAGGTTTACTAGGATATTATATGATACATGAGGTATCCATAGGTATCCTATATTTTTTGATGCACATGTATGATATAGTATATATACATCTAGTACATCATCATGACTCCAAGGTAAAGTTGACTCACCGGGACCATGAACCCACGAACCATGAAGCAACAGCTGTGTGTTGCAAATGGCCAAAGGCCATTTTCCACAAGCGAAACCGGCGAAAAATCGAGCATCGGGGCTGCCAGTTCATGATCCGAATCACATGGGTGCAGCTATTTTGGCCGCATATCTAGAGGTGTGTGAACATAACTAATTTAAACAACTTGTGATCCTAACTACCTGACCATTTTGCGAAATTTCTGGTATATCCCCAGTGATTTGTTGCAACATACGACATTTTAGACATGATTTTTTGCAACAGTATGTCCAAGCCATACATGGCTTGCTTATGGGATACTTAATAATGCCTATCATTGCAGGTGGAATCTTGGTCTTCCGCACAGATGTTAGGCATCGATGTGGCCATAGAGGCGCGGAGCGGAAGTCGGGGGTGGACAAATGTTGAAATTGAAAACGAACATGGAGCCGGAAAATCCCCAAAGGTTTTCGGTGGTGTAGGGGATTGTACCACCAGGTAACATGGGGATTATGATAGGCCATTATAAGGGTCCCTTTAAACCAACCAATATAGTGGCATGTCAGACAACGGAAAGTTTTAACTTTCCGTTGGCTCAAAATGGTAAGATCCATCCATTGAAATCCTGGAAGTTTCTGATGGCCAAAAACTCGCCAAATTGATGGCCAAAACACGGGGGGAAAGTTTCCTTCGTTTGTTTTTGCGGACCACGTTGGATGGTGGGTTGCCAAAGACACTGGGAATCCAGTAGCCATTCATCGGGTTCTTTTTTTTTTTGGAAGGGATGGGAAATGACTTTCAAAAAATCTTCCGTTCACAAAAAGGAGGTTTGGAATCACTTCCATGTGACATGATACTCTTGATGCCTAGGTTTTTTGCCCCAACAAAAATAGTTGATTCTAGTGTACTGTATACTTGATCTCAATTTTTAGGCTTCATCCATCACTGGTGCAATGAAAGGGTCAAACCACTAGTCAACCGTACCAGTGCGGGCCCCCCAAATCCGGAAACTGCCTGGTTAGTTGTTGCTCCATATTCGCAGGAAACTTTTTTCATGGAGGTTATTCAAGATTTGCATCAAAATCCCATGGTACCAAGAGACTTTGCAAGAGTTCTATCCGGCTTACTGTCCCTTCTATCCTGGATTATCAAACCAATCTGTAATGCGACCCCACTAGCGGTATCTCGCCATATGGTCGATGAATCTGAAGCTGTGTGCTTCTATTGGAGGATTTATTTTTCCAACATTGTAATTGTTTTGATTGTTTAAACGATGAATTTCTTGTGGATTAACCAAAAAATCATTGGTTTCTATACCCTGGGAGTCCAAGACCAAACAAAGTGGCTGGTCTCATCGGATGATCTATGGAATTAAAGGATTCCCGATCCTACCAAATCTGCAAGCCGTTTGGTCGGCTTGGACGAAACCTGGGTATAGATAAGTTACAGTAGTACAAAAATCCAGGTGAAGTTCTTCCATATGGTTGTTTCCGAAAATAGTGGTACCCCCAAATCATCCATTTTAATGGGGTTTTCCATTTTAAGCCATCCATTTTGGGGGTTTTCCATTATTTTTTGGAAACACCCATATGAAAAAACCTCAACTGGCTACTTCTCAGAATGCTCGTGTTGAGTGTTGGGCCTCAGGTGCCGATTGCTCGTAGGGAATCCCTGAGGGTATCGGAAAAAAGGTGATCATGAAGCCACGTGCGTAATACAGCATTTATGGTTGGTTTGGGTTATGTAGGGGACTATACTTGGAGGTTTCTTATATGGACTATAATAATACTGGGTGGTGGTTTCTAAAATATGTTTTATTTTCACCCCTAAAATTGGAGAAGATTCCCATTTGGACTCATATTTTTCAAGTGGGTTGAAACCACCAACCAGTCAATCCAGTGATATAAATCATTTGTATATTGATCCTAGGTTCTGTTGCAGGGACATCCGCAAGTGTGAGAAGTTTTCGACATTGGAGCAGCTTGTAGAGAAGTATGACCTGTAGCATTTGTACTTTGCAAATTCACCGTTCAAAGTAGGTCTAAAATAACAGCTTTGTTGTTATCGATAGATGTGTTCACCACACACGCTTGTTACCAATTATAGTTTTTTTACGGCCTGAAAATTGAGACATGCATGATGTAATTTTAATCAATTTTTGGGCTTTTGACAGGGTCACTAGATTCTCCAAAACCCCAGGATGATTTCCTACTGAATAAATCCTGCACTTACCAAGGGTTTGGTACCCTCCTCGTAGTGAAAAACCATCGGGATCTGCTTTGGAAGGCGAGATTTCCAACGAAAAACAGAGGAAGCCAAGATGCGGTTTTTACGTACCTCTCCAGGGAATTAACATATCCCTCTGATTTTTGGCATATTTGAAGATGATTTTCCTTTTCCCCAGGTGGGATATGTTAAATTTCCTGGAGGGTATATTTTGAGTTTCCGTCATTTTTTTTTAAACATCAGTCTGAAAAGTGGTGAAATGCATGGATCCGGAGATTTTTTTTGTTGGACATTCTATATTCAAGTTATTTGGTTGGATGGGAATCAACTGTTTTTTTTGATTATCTAAGATATCGCTACCATGGAGGCACTTATGCGAAACCCTAAGCCAAGCAGGCTAACCTGAATAAACCTTCGGGGGTGACGAATTTTTTGAAACATGAAGTTTGATTTACTCTCCCGCAAAACTAACATGGAACCTAAAAAATCACCACTTTCAATAGGAGAAAAAAAACAAGCCTAGGTGGTGGTTTCAATCATTTTTTATGTTCACCCCTATTTGGGAAAGATTCCCATTTTGACTACTATTTTTTCAGATGGGTTGGCTCAACTACCAACCAGAAAGCACTTGAAAACAACGGCTTTTTGTTTCAGGGTCGACCTTGGTTTTTCGTAAAACTTGGGGTGTAAATCCAGTCACTTGTGGCTGGGATCCTGGACACAATGAGCACAAATTCCAAGCACCAATTGTTTGGAGGGTCTCGTCGTTTTTCGCGATTTAATTACGTTTTTTCGAAGTGCAAAAAATTTCAGGTTTGGAAACTTATGCAACAAAAAGTGTGAAGAAAAACAGATATGAGAGTCAAGATTCATGCCAGAAGTGTCTTAAGAACCTTTCAACGCAGATTTGATTTGCACCGTTCATCCATCGACATGTTCTTTATAAGGTTGGGACCTTAATGAATTCTTCGCCCGGGGGTCACAGTGAACTGTGTGAGTGTCGGTGTCAAAGTCGTCTATCTATGTTTCGTTTGTGGACGTTTGTGGCCTTGTTGTCGTTGTCGTTTATTTTTTCAAAAGGGACGACCGGTGAGTTCAGAGTAAAAAGGAGACACATCTTCGGTGGAACAACCTCACGGGGTGTATTGTGCCTCACAGTTAAACGTCAGAACATGTTGTTGTTGTTGTTGTTGTTGTTGTTGTTGTTGTTGTTGTTGTTGTTGTTGTTGTTGTTGTTGTTGTTGTTGTTTTCCCCCAAGTTGTTTGCCAATTGTCTCTCTTGGATGTGCATTTTTGAGGGCACATGACATTGGCCACCATATTTCAAACCGATCCAACCTGATCCAGCCCTTCACCTAAATGAATTCACACATTGATAGTTAGATTCTTTTGCAGGGAAACACATACCCTTACTTACTAATGATGTCTTCTTTTGAAGTTGGGATCAAATGGGTGGACCATTTGAATCCTTGGGTGATCACCCTTGATCCTAATTTAATCAATGGGAAAGTCCGTACTCTTGGACATCTTGGACAGTTGTTCAGTATGATATTTTGATCTGCTCCTGAATGAGAATGCAAATATTGTTTATTTTCACCCCTACTTGGGGGAATGATCCAAATTGAGTCATATTTTTCAACTGGGTTGAATCCATCAACTAGTATGTACTGCACTATGTTTTGACTGTTCTATCTATCACATGAGATTTGAAGTTAGGGCCTTGCACTACCTCTTGGGGGTAGGTTGACTATCACCGATTCTTATCAGATGAGATAAGTTACTGTATACACTTGACACCAAGTATCAAAATTGGAATTGCAAGTTTATCATCCCCCCAGTGACATTATGAATTATATTTTTTACGACTTTGGATGAAAGAGATCCTGCACCAGTTCATATGGAGAATCTTCTATGTTTCTCAAGGGTTTCACATGTCTACTGCTTATATAGCTGGATATCTTCCATCAGCACATATATTGTGGAAGAAAAGGCAAGGTTGCATTAAACTTAGAACATACGAACAGACAGGCTTAGAACATGCAAAAATAGCTTTGGCTTAGAACTTAGAACCCCCAAAATTCCAAGGGTAGTAAACAATTATAGATCTGTTTTAAGAGATTGTTCGTCTCTAGATATAGATTGCTTGTAAATAGTGCGTGTGTTTGAATTAATGTCAACCATGTATTGGAGCTAGGCGTTTCTGCTTCGTGAGTTTGTGAACTGCATAATCTGTACAAAAGTTATTGGACTTTGGTTCCCGGAGGTGTTGTCTTGGATGGTAACGTTGCTGATCAAATCCCAATATATATACCAAGAACAAATATGTATATATAATATATATATATATTTTCATATTATATAACACACAAGTACACATCAAGTTGTTTGTCCTTTCATGTACATTTTTTTCTCACATCCTTTCATGTACATTTTTTTCGAATCCAAACGAGTGCCGGCATCACATTGCGGCAAGGTCCTGGGTCCTGGGGGAATTAGAAGGGAAATCACCTGATAGGTTGGCTTGCTTTTGATGTTCCAGTCATGCAGTTGTTTCCGGATCATCATTGTATATAGAACACTTGCTTCTATAAGTGCAGGAAGACATATTTTTTCTTTACCAAAAAGCGATGATGTTTGTGATCGTTACTATATATACCTATATTTTGTTAATATTTTTGATATAAAGTTGGTATCTACATATTCCATGCACGAATTGCTTGGGATTCTGATTCACCTCAATTTTTTATCCAAAAATCTTCCCCATCTTTCCCCTAGGATCCCAATGTGGATGCCTGGCGGGACAACAAGACGTTCTGCAGGTCATTCACTGGGACAGAGGGTTGGTCATGGGGCTGGGCTGCGGAGTTTTTTTTTTCATTCCTGTGAGAAGTGCCTGCTAAGTGGTACCCTCCTGGGAAAGGCAGTTTTCCCTCACACAAAGTACTTGGTGAAAATGCTGGGATCCAATACGGCAGCTTTACCCCCGGCTTTTTCGGTGGCTTGTATTAAATGAAACTCTTTTCCCAACACTCCTGGAAGTGGAAAATGACCCTTTGGAATCTAAATTCATCTTCCAGGGACCCATTTTCCACTTCCATATCTTCCATGATTTTGGGAGGAAGAGTAGTGAAGAGTGAAATCCTCAACCTTTTTTTGGTGGAAGGAATGCAGTAATCCCAATCTGAAGTAGAATTCCAGGTATCAAACAAGTCGAGGCGTCCTTTAGATCCCAAAGTTCATGCAAAAATCAACCAACCAACGCCCCCCTACCTGTTCGCCCCCACCCCTTCCGCAGTTAAAAGAGGCCAAATTAAAAAAAGGCTTATGAACCCATTGGTTTCTCTCAATGAAGGCCTTATTAAACCCCTTATTCCTGAGGTGGGGGTGCGTTAAGTAGGGGGGGTGGTTATTTCTGAGGGGAGGGTACGTTAGTGGGGGGGGTGTTGTTGGTTGATCAGCCACAATGAAAGTTTTCCATGATCGGAAACTTGATGATATCAAATGTCAAGGTTCCTCCAAGAGTTTGAAGGTACACGTGGCAGAAGTGTTCAAAAGTCCTCCTTTTACAGCGGTTATGATGTCCTTTTGTGTCTTGGGAAAACCTTAGAAAGTCCCACAAGGGAAGCGAAATGCGAATGCAAGCCATTTGAACTTAATCTTTTGCCAACCGCGAACAGTTGGCTGGAAAAACCCCAAGAGCTTTATTGGGCAACTACCACACCACGAACACAGGGATTATCATTTAAGCCATGTTAGAGTATCAATTTCATCGTGACCTTTGGTGTTGTTTTTTTTGTCCCTCAAAAAGCATTTACTTCACGTGCAATTTTTGAGATGATCACATCAATTTCGTCAACCATGTGAGTTTCCTGCCAAGGCATGCTGGTTTCACTGAAGGCATCGACCTCTTTGATTGTCGATTCTTCAATATCTCTACTGCTGAGGTGAGATGGAAAAACTGGATGATTCTGGTCGCAAATTTCATCACGACAAGGGTTCCCCGAAAAGCTTGGGAATTCCTCCCCCAATATGGTGAAAGGATCAGGGAATCCCCCACGAAAATGCCCGAAACTTTCAGGTTCTTGCTCAGATGATTGGACACACAAATCTGATAGGCTGAGGGTACTTAGGGTGGTCCTTGCCCAAGAAAAAAAGTGGAAATCATCCAACGAATTGAAGGAATTGAATAAGAGCTTCTACGTTCCTCAACCCAATCTTTTTGTGATCTTTTGTGCTTTCTGTAAACCGCTGTGAAATCACCATTTGAAGGAATGTTTTTTCATGTTTTTTTTTACATTGGCTTTTCCTAACCATCACTGACGCAAGTCTAAGTTACTGTATATACAATGAATAGTGCAGTGAAGTATAGAACTCCGACCCAGAAGCTTCTGCATGAACTCGGAAAACACACCTTTAGTTGAAAGTAGATGGATGTAAATGGTGCAATTGCTATCAAAATGTCATTAAGTAGAATACCTGCGGATTCCTGAAGACCAAGCTGCATGACAGTCAAGCACCATTTTTTTCCACAACCATGTGACTTAAATTGTTTGTCACTTGTCCCCTACAAGATGTTGCCTGGAAGATCTTTCCTTGCCGCAGAATTTGGGAGCCACCAGCCTTTTTGCTGCAAACAAATCGGCGAAATGAGAATGATCGCGGTAAAAAGACACGCACGCACACACACACACACCCAAAAGATATTGCATCCTTGGGTTTTCCTGCGTGGTGGTTTCAAGTATTGTAAGTTCTTTTCAGCCCCTTATTTGGGTAAGGTTACCTATAGTTGACTCCTATTTTCCAGATGGGTCGAAAGTTGAAATCACAAACAGTATGACTAACTTGTAAAAACTCCAGATTTGTTGCTTTGTGACTGGCATCTTAGAGTAGATGAGAATCCTTCTTGGTTGTGGCGTCACCAAGCTTTTCACCGAAGTAAGATACGGTCTTTCTTGCATGACTAGGTGAGATAGGTGACATAGTGATTTTTAAATATGTTCTATCCTTCTTCCCGTTGTTCAACAGTATTTTAACAGTTATTCAGATAGTCAATTGGAAACTTGGGGACGCAGATGGTTTGGAACCATGTTTATAGCATTCCAATCATGTTTTTTGTTGCAGATTGATGATTTTTGCACCATACCACCATGATCAATTTTCAGTCGTCGTGCCGCACTATTGTTGTATTTTTTGTATCATATTTTTCTAAAACTGGGGGGACTCTCCTGGGAACGAGTCCATATCCCCGCTATGTCGGTATGTTTGAGTCGATGATGTTCCTGTTCCCGTTTGGTGGGATAGGTTTCCTCGTTGTTTGGAGGGTACCTTCTTAACTCTCTATAATGGAGATGTTTATTTTCCCGTGCCACACCTATGTCGAGACATAGGCGCGAGACATGGAACCTAGGCAACGGATGGTTGGGGAGTCTCAGGGGTTGACAAACCTTTTTTTTGAAGGTCAATTTCTCCAAAAACAAGGCCGAATTTTCAATCAAAACCAGGGTCACTCTGGTTCTAGGTACAGGTATACATATCTATAATTCTATATATATATGTATATATATATGTATATGTATATATATATATTTGTATATGTATATATATATTTTTTTGTATATGTATATATATATATACATCTATTTATAGTGTCCAAAAAATAAGGCTCAATGTGCATTGTTTTTCTTCTTGTTGGTAACCTGTTGGTAGTGTTCTTGTTGGGTCTCTGTTAGTATTGCCATTGTTATGATGTTTTTAATACGACATGTCCAACAGGAGTCTTGAAATATTTGAGTTCAATAAATTTATTGGACATCGGAGTGCAGTGACAAAACGTAGGGGCATCGACATTCATAGAATTCGTCACTCTCGTTGCATGTTTGTTTTTAGACGAGTTGCATTCCGACTTGTAGTTGTATTGGTTAAGAATTAGCCATGTGTCATGATAAATGATTCACTTGGGGAACAGATCCAATATGACAACCATATTTTTTCAAAGCGGTTGAAACCACCATCCTGAGATGTTGAAGGGGCTCCCCAAAGATCTTGTAACTCGTGACTCGTGACAAGAAGATTTTGGAAGACTGGTGGCATGACTGGTGGCATGACTGGGATTATATGAGCTTGTGGCTCCTCCTTCATTCTAGTTTTTGGCAATTAAGTACTGGAATTGTCAGGCATTGTTGTGGCGAGTCAGGTTCTGACTGTACAAAAAGAGGAAAAACAAATGTAGATGGTTGGCATGGTAGGTAAAGTTTGATGTGATCTCAAAACGAAAACTAGAAACAGTAAATTACTATAGTACAATGGATTTGTCCCACAATGCTGTTAGTTTTCGGGAATGAGCGGCAACAGAATTTGGCCAGGCGAATGTGTTGTTTTCTATTGTGGCCACAACAAATTGTGTGGACGGAGTGGACATCTACCCTTAGATTTGTTTTAAACAATTCCCTAGACCATTCTTCGACTATTATCTGGGTCAAATCCTCAAAACCCTACATACGTTTGGTAAGTTTTTAGGTCTAAAACAACAAAAAATCACTTCAGAATCAGCACCTTCATTCATGTTGTGGAAATTTGACTCAAATTTTTGAGATGTTGGCGCAACAAACACCCGCCGTGATTTGTGTGAAATTTTCTACCCGTCACTCCCTTTAAGGCCTTGGAGGTTTCCTATGAAACCCTGCAGCGAGCAGGTTTTAGGCGTTGGGAGTTGTTGTTGGGTGAACGGACCGCAGGTGTCGCGGTTTGTGGGGCCAGGCTCAGGGCATTATGATTTATGACATAGTCCCCATGGCCCACATAAATCCTGGGTAGGATTTTATTAAACTCTATATATCTCTTGAAAGAAAACACCCAGGGTTGTTTGTTTTTTTTTCATTGCCGCGGGGATGATGCTACGTGTGCTACGACCTTTCGAAACAATTATGGTTCGGTGGAACATGGCTGCATTTGAAAGGGAACTACTATTGGAGGTATACCCATTGTTTGCATGATTATGGAAGGAAGGGTAAGGATGTCTTCTTCAACATTTGGTGGATTTTTTTCTGAAGGACCTTGGCTGTGGGTCAATTTGGGATGGATGCTTTTAGATCCATGCTTCTCCCCAAAAAGGAAACCATTTTCCTTGGAATGTCCTTGGTGTGCTTCTTTTGGCAACTGTTGTTGGCTTCGGTGTTCCAAGTTCTCTCCATATGCTAAAACTCTTGTGACCTCGCAGCAGCTTACGTACTGAATGGTTGAACTTGATATTTTTGGCGATGATGGCCATCCTAATTTGTTAGTAACAGACATATCATAAACAGTTTTATTTCGATTGTTTACTTGCCAAGGTTTCACTCAGAAGATATGGTCTTCCTCTAAGAATCCTAGTGTCATTCGGTATCAGCTGAAGGTTAGGAGTGATCCTTTCCAGGCAATCGAAGATGTGCACATGATTTCATTATATGTTTGTATACACCACGCAAGATTAACATGGAACCTGAGAATACACCCCTGGAAACGGAAAATCATCTTCCTGTCACCTGTGAAATCTAAGAACGTATCTATCCTTCAAGTAGAGTCTGAAGTACCAAGCTCAACTACCAAAAATGTCAATCTCAGTTGCAGGCCATTTGTTTTTGGAAGGATGCAACATAGATATCAAAGCAATAGCTTGGACATCTGAAGTGTATGTATATACGTTGTACTATGTACTCAACGGAACACAACTGATAAAACTCAGCAAATTTCAAACTTCCAACATCACAGAAAAGGGCGCTTACCCTCCCTGAAACTAATTCGCACCTGAAAATGGATGGTTGGAAGACTACTTTCCTTTTGGGGCCCGGCCTGTTTTCAGGGGGCGAACTGTTCGTTTCAGGAAGTGTACACCCCTGAAATCTAACATAGATACCCAAAATAGCCATTCTTGAAAGGAGATACATTTTCCAAAGCATCAATTTTTGGTATCTACGTTAGTCTTCAGGGGTGTAGATCAACCATTTGATGTCAGGAAATCGCACTTGTCTTCTTCCACGGGTGGTATCTATGTGGGAGCTGAAAATTGGAGTGAGCCAGGGAGCCTAGAACCAGTCAACTACTTGGGGGATGGGCCCCCAGTTAGTAAGTAGTTAGGATCACCCCCATTTATCAGCCATGGAATGGAATGGCCATTTGGAAGGGGTCCCACAAACCCAGTTAGGGGACGAAAACTAACCATGCTTATTAACCACTTGCTAATTGGGATGATCCTCCAAGTACCAACTGGAGAGTAGAAAAAAACATTTGCTAAGGGATGTTTTTCAATAGCAAACTTGCAAATTGACCTTCTAATGGCGGGCTGTGGGTTAGGTGGTGCTGTAAATTGCAAAATTGCTGGCCTTTGGCAGGAAGATATCTTGAACCTTGATTCTATTGGATTTGTTTAAGGTGATTTTTTACTTTGTACCATGGTAAATTACCATTAAACCGTAACCACTAGTTGGGAGAATATATGTTTACTTGTTTGGATTTGCATTTTAAGCAAATCCAACTTCTTGGCACCTCCCCAAACATCGGTGCCACGTGCCAAACATAGCTTGGTTCTCAGCTGGTTAGTTTGGATGTTGAACATTCCCTGATGGATATCCGCGGTTCATGTCCCCTCGGGTTTTGTGATGTTTTGTGTAATTCCAAAAAACGCACGACGTTTCAAAGCACGACGTTCCGTAAAATGACATTTTGTGCATGTAATTTTCCGGCAACCAGATGGTGGTGGTCGACAAAATCGAGATGCGACAGTGAGCAGACTTTCCCACGACTCGGCCCTAGGGTGTTCCTTTTGGTGCCTGCTATTATCCATGATCAGATTGAACAAGCAGCCAAATCATGGAAGGAGAAGAATCGGCGGGAACAGGACCTTGATAAATACTCTTGTACTTGCGCCCGCCTGAAGGCGCTACTGAAAGCAGTCAATGACGCATGGCCAGACATCATTACTCACTTGCCACAGCGAACGCACGAGCTCCTGCCGACCCGTATGAGATCGCTTTGACGGCATCAGAAGGCAACTCGTTAAGAGATGCAAAAACATCGCTCTTCTGAGATCGCCCAAATCCAATCCATGTAATAACAACGCACTTGTGACTCTAAGGCACCAGTTGTGGGCTTCAACTTGTATATATATATATACCATTTCATAACGGGCATGCAAAGGGGCTAGTATTTCGATGTATTTCGTAACCTTTGGAACAGCATCACAACCCTAGCCCAACCTCATGGTGTAAGTGGCCGCGCCCTAAATTTGGGTCGTTTTTCTCATCAAATTCTGACATTTCTCAGGAAACTCATGGGATTCAAAACCTAATTTTTGATGCGAAACAAATCCAGAAGTAACAGTTGAAATCCGATCGAATTTTCCGGCACCTAAGGTGGAACCCTTCGAGGGAACCCAGTGGAAGTGTGGGACCTTAGAGAGTCCCCAAAAACAACCATGATAATGAAAAAACAAACCATGAATGAAGAGGTATCTCCCTATTGAAAAATGGTTATTTTCTCTATTCTGATGGGTGTAACCATAGATTACTTCTTGATAATGCCAAATATAGAATTACTTCTATGAAACAATTTCTATAAGATACTATTTGATTGCTTGTACTGCAAAAGATAACATTTGAGAGATACAATGTGGCTACTACTAGACATGAAAGCCATAATGCCATATGACCATACTAGTATGATCCAAACGTTCAAGAATCACGGATGGAACCAATTCCACGTGAGTTGAAACTATAGGATCATTGTTGGGGTACGGTAGCGTGTTAGGTTCAGGTGTTTTCCAAATCAATGCCAACCCTTTCCAAGAGATAGCTGACCTTCAGGCTAGATTCAAGGGGCCATGATGGTTAATAGGAATCTACAGAATCTACAGTCGATTTTAAGATCAATCTCCGGACCTTTCAAAAATGGGGGACGGTCAGCATCCTTTAAAAAAGTTCAAGTAATGCAGGGAGATGAGTGGCAAGATGAAAGATGACAGTGCACGGGAAAAAAAGGTACTCTGTCCTGTTGCGTGACCAGCAACTTTTGGGGAAATTTTAATGTGGAATTTGGACACCTCTATGCAATGTTCCCCCAAAATCCTCAAGTCAAAGGATTCCTTAACGATTGAGCCCAAAGACCATTGTTAGGAGAGTGTGACCGGCAGGTTTCACAGCCACTGGTCGGGCATCGTCCATCTTGGCGGGGCGTATTAGCTACGTTTTAGGCTTGAAGGCGCAATGCGGTCGTGGGATTCGTGGTAGTGACCTATGTTGACCTTTTGTCCCGCAATTCTAAGATTTGTTCTTTCTGAGTGTAGTGACAGTGCGCGCATAAATCTGTAAAAAGGGTGGTATAGATTTGATGTCCGGCCTTACCCAAGCTGTAATATCTACTTAGCAGATTGGCAGTCGATCTTAAACCATTTGAAGTTGAACGACATTGGGGTCCTGTTGCTTTGTATTCCCAGTTTATGGGAAGGGACTACGACGAGGCATATCCCTGGAATTGCAAACCAGCAAGACAACAGTTTGCCATTCAAGTTATGAGTCATGAGTATCAAAATGTGTCATTTGGATCTACCCCCTCCATCCAGGATGCAATCGTCACCACCAGGATTATTTCATACATTTTGAGGGTCAGGGAAACCCGAACAAAAACTTTCATTTGCCACGAGCTAGCATCCTGGAGCCCCTGGGGGGTAGATCGAATTTATCAACAAAATTCACGAGGAAAGCGCTGACAAATTCGTACGGTGAATGTTGGTGAATGTTGGGTTTAGTGAATTTAACTATAGCTTCTTCCAGATTGATAGTACTTCCAATCCGAAGAGCCGCAAAGGGTTGATGTATACTGTATACATATATATATATATTATCTCATTTTTTTAGAGGGGGAATAAAGCTATATACTTTCCTATGAATATACATCTAGGGTAGTATGGTTCATGGTACCGCTTGAATCCTGAATAATCTTAGAATGATTTTGGGTCGAATCTCGAATCGAATCTCATCCTGATTCCCGCCAAGTTTAACATTGGTAATCTAGGTATCCACTATCGGATATTTACCAAAATCTTGGGTGGATATTATTGGCAAGTATTGGGATCAGGCCAAGTATTGAACCTTTCAAGATATGAGTTTCGCACCTTTTGGTAGTTGATATTCCTACCACGACTCAATGTCCTGAAACAGGTTGGTAAAGTATTGGGATGACACCCATGTAACAACCCTTTGAGTCGATTTATCAACCCTTTCAGTCGATGTATCTCCTTCCTTTTTTGAAATGGGTGGGATTTTCCGGAGTTGCCAGTCACCGAAAAACTTTTGGGAGGTGTTTTCAGGTGTAACACCAAGAAATTTCAAATATTTTGGGAATTTTCACCCCACAAAATTGGGGAAGATTTCCAATTTGACGATCATATTTTTCAAATGGGTTGGTTCAACCACCAACTCGTCAACAGGTCCAAGATTTTCTCCACCATCGCCATCAACGCCAGGGTCCAGCTGTTGCTCTGGACACGGGCGATTGCTCAGGGCTCACAGCTGTTGGTAACACCTAGCCCGCATCAGGGTTTGCTATGGCCAAGGGCACGGGTATATATGTCATTCCATGGGAATGATGATATATTTAGATTTGGTTAATTTGATATGGTAAATGCACTGTAAAGATGCAATTCAAGATATATACTGTTCACCTAGCACACATTAACGGTTTCTTTTGCGGGTAATGGGGAGTGATGAATTTATTGCAGCCATATCACGGTCTGAAGTCCATCTTAGCATGGCGTTGCATATCTGAGGTTTTTTTCATTGTTTGGACTTAGGACATGATACCTCAAACTCCGAGAAAACCAAAACATCAGGAGGCGCGCGATTAATGACATATATTGATAGATTCTAAACGTAGGTTATTGCAATTAATTAATTCGGAGGTCCAGAGGTGGGTTTGTAATACTGGGATAGTTTTGGATTGCATTCATTTTTTGCATGGGTAGGAGATCAAGAGCATGTTATACCATTAAAAAATGGGTTTACAAGTTAGAATCCAAGTGCAAACCATGTGCCTACATAGTTCCTGTTGTAATCCTACTTCTCACTGGATCATTTTTTAGTCGCTGGTGCAGCAAGACAACCAGATAGAGTGACAAATCTACTAGGAGCAGACCCTCCTTACTATGTCTTGCACTGCATGTCACTAGTTCCAGGCAGATTTCCAGGTTCTTGGGTTCTGGGCTTTCCATGCTATGAAATTCCTACTTATAGGATAGCAATAGTAAAGCACCAACTGGCTAACCACCAACCAACATCATGTAGCCAGTGACTGAGATATCAACTAGACAAGAAAGTAGCAACCTGGACAGTGGTATTGATATCCACATGGGAAATTGTAAAGGTGTAACATCAACATAACTGACTGTGGAGTTTTCTTTCGGTTTTGTGACGCCCTTTCCGAAGTGAAAAGCCTCAACAAAGCTATGATTCGTTGATACGTTGTTCATTTACCCCATAGGATTCTATTGGGGTTTACACTTTGGGATCATGACTGCCAAACGATGAATCTCATAGATCATCATGGAAGCTTAACTTCGACCTGTTGAAGGAGGAAGTTATCCAACAAAAAGAAATTATAGTCTCGCCACTTGGATGATCATTTGAACAAAGTCCCATATAGCCAGAGTTTGAACACATCCTCCCAACGATATTTATAAGCTACCACTTATTTACGTTAGGTGTTTATTCGTCAATTATCCAACCGTCTTTTTTTTTTCCGAATATAACCGAATAGGTCTAAGTGGTGGAAAGCCGTTTTCCAGGATTTTGATGGATAAATTTCCAAGGGAGTGAGTCGTTGATTGTGGTCGGTTGGAGTTGGTCCTTCCAAATCCATGGGTTTTATTCATTCGTTGAAAAAGCCGCCGTTTTTCCCCCGTTTTTTTCAGAACTTGAGACCTGCATGAATTTTTACTACGCATTTTCTGGAAGAGTAGTGTAAAAACATCCCTGAAACTTCCCTTGGAAATTTATACATGTTTGTTGAACACTTCCCTTGGAAAACTATAATATGTTTGTTAGAACATCAATGGTTGGGTGGGTGGGTTTCGATGTCCCCCTTTCCCTGAAGCCGATACTCGATAATCCATTCCCCTGAGGTGTACTTTGGAGCCAAGGTGTGGATGGAGGGAAACCGAAACCGCCCACGGTTTAACAACGGAGACATCGAAATGGCTGAAATCCTGCTAACCACCAAGGGACGATGATTATCCCATTTATTTGCTACGGGTTTTAACTTTTAACCATCCCAGGTGGTTGGGATTTATGAACCATCAACAGCAGTAGGAAGCATCTTATTGTTTTGTTGTTGTAATCTATTTTTGGTATAATTAGTGTTGTTTCTTTTAAATTTGAGAGTGCGTTGGTAACCAGCTCAAGAATGTTGATGGCGTTTCAAACTGAACTCATTGAAAAAAGACAAATGAAATATCAACCTCCGTAATGAATTGCAAAGACTGTTGCCCTCAAGTGGTCCAAGATCAAACCAACAAACACTCGAAAAGCATTAGCAAAATGACCTTGTGAACCTTTTGATTTTTGTTCTGATTTGATGCATCTAATTTTCTATGTGTAAGAAGAAATGTGTGTGACACTTACACATCTCATATCAGTCATTTTGCAAAAAAAGTTCACCAAATCATTTTGGAAATTCCTACTTATGACGGAGTTGTTTCCCAGGAATTGGACCCTGGGGATGATGTCATTTCTGACGAAAATTAGTTGTATCATTGTAGCCATGATCCAAGTTTCACTTCTTGGTTTAAGCTTCAAATCACTTCTCTCGGCAACCTTCGCCTTCACAACCGTGAAAAGGTAATCTTACCTGGTGGTTTCAAAGTATTTTTTATTTCATTGTTGCCCCTTATTTGAGGGAAATGATCCAATATATTTTTCAAATAGGATGGGTTATATAAAACCACCAACTAGAAATAATCATAGGGAAAACGTGGGGTAATTTTGGGTCGATACCCTTGATACTCAACCCTATATACACCTATATCACGTGGCTATTCATCGGGTATATCATATCCCTCTAAGGTTGTTTCAACACACCTTGAGAACACACACCCCAAACCTTTACCAACAGGCTGTAAAGAAAAAATCCTTTCGTAGTTGGGGCCCGGGGGATTGCCTGGGGTGTGCTCAGGGGTGCGTTGTATCTTTCTTGGAATCCCCTTTTCAAATGGGATGATCTTTTTCTCCCCAGGCCTTACAGCTGGGTCTCTTAAGCCTTGACAACTTGACCGGACACAACGGAGGGAGATGCCGTTTGTGGAAGGGTAAAAAAGGGATGGACAAGGTGAAGGACCTCACTAAAACCTTGGGTATGAAAGGAATTATATGATTGTATGGGATGTATAGGAATTCCATCATGTTTTTGTGTTTCCGATTTTTTGAAGACTTGTTAGAAACAACTGGGTGAAACAGTGTTGTCTTGTGTGTTTGTGTCATTTTCTTTTCGGCAAATGAGCAGGGTGACTAGTGAACCGTTCTGGGTTGGCGTCTTGTAGAGGTTTGTATACCTGTTACAGCAGGGACCGAGCTGGTTGGGGGGATCAAAAGCTTGGCAGATCCATATTGTTGATGAACGAAACCCTGCACCAGTTCACATGGTGATCATCCCATGAATTTCAATTGTTTCATACCTTTTCGGGGTGGGGCAGGATTTCTTCAGCAGTATGGGGACAGCTTTTATACACTTTTTGTCGATGTTATGATGAGCCCAATTTGGAGAAGAATCGCGTTTTCAGAGGCAAAATCAGCATTAGCCTTTTTGTCAGGTGTTTTCCATTAAAATCTACTTTCCCACACAGACTTGGGCGAAACCTGATGGCTTGAGGTTCCCATGCAAAATTGGTAGCCTAAAAGTGCTAGGTCACTTGGTGGTTTCATGGATTTCTGATTTGGCAGCCCAGAAGTTTGAAGAATATTTTTTCCACTGCTCCTTTTTTTCAGCGGGTTTTCTGCGTTTTATTGGGACGGTAGTTCAATATCCTGAGTTGAGCAGTAGCTCAAATGCTGGTTGTTCAATCTATATGGGCTTGTACTACTTAGTTCACCCCTGATTTGTGTTGTGGGAGGGGATCATAATAAGGCTCCATCAAAAGTCCTTGGAAGAACCAATCAGTACATGCTCCATGTATGGCATGTTTACCTTTTAATGGATTTTTATAGTTTTCATGTAGGTAAAATATACCAGTCGCATGGATTCTATGGAGTATACAGGAATGTCACCACACGTTTTTTGTGGAACACGATGCGGCCTTTTTGCCAAGGGAAGATGGCTTTGCCACTATTCCTGAGGCTTGGTATAGGAAGTGGGGTAATCTACAACCTGGGACACAGACCTTATAGAAGAAATTTGCGAAGAATTCTCACCAAAATGCCTTTGATTTATCTTTAAGA
This sequence comes from Breviolum minutum Mf 1.05b.01, assembly GCA_000507305.1. Classification (NCBI taxonomy): domain Eukaryota; class Dinophyceae; order Suessiales; family Symbiodiniaceae; genus Breviolum; species Breviolum minutum. The sequence goes on along the minus strand of DF239087.1, from coordinate 86,568 downwards.
GAATTGATTATATTTTATAGTGATTTGCCCAAAGTCAGAATGATTACTCAGTTTGAGAGGGGACCCTCATTTTCACCATCTCATCTCATCTCATCTTCTATAGACCTAGGTACAAACATCCCCGAAGCATTCAAGTCACAAATCCGTTCAGCACTTGACTTGATTTGCCCACGTTTTTTCTAAACCTGATAATTATCCTGGAGTACCTAACATATTCCCCAACTTGAATTTTGCAAGATTTGTTTGCTTGGAGATAGTCCAATTTCATATTCTAAGTCTTCCCAGCATGCTTGTACCTCTATCCCCTGCTATTTTTGCAGGGAATTCCCACAAAAATCTCAAAAATAGGATAAATATATAGGGATCTCCCCTTTTTTCTGAATTTTTGCAGGTTGGTATATGGGGGTTTCCCAAAATAGGGGTACCCCAAAATTGACGGTTTATAATTGAAAACCCTATTAAGATGGATGATTTGGGGGGGAAACCCACTATTTTCGGAAACATCCATATGTTGAATCACCTGTGACGCCTGCCGGCCAGTTCTGTTGTTGCCTGGGGACTTCCATCCTTCTCAGCGGCCAGCGGTGGCCTGCACGACAGGTGCGCAAATTGGCGGTGCATTTGCTTATCATTTGGGTTAGTGTGCGTGTATGTGTATATATATATATATGAGCCACGGTCAAAATAAGCGAAGACCAATTTAGTAGGGAGGGGTTGAAAATGACATCGGACATGCACGAAACGCTGTAAAACGATATGGCCCCCCCCAAAAAACGATAACCTTTCAGTGCATCATATTCATGATGGAGCATCCTGGCCAGTCTTGATTGCAGAGATCCCAAGCCTTTTTCACCAAGTCACCAGGTGCAAGGTTTCTCATCATGACATAGTTTGAGGAAATTTCGCAGCCCTAAAAACGATAACCCTAGCGATAACCTAGCGATAACCATTTGTTGAAAATTGGCCCCTGGAAAGGAGGGAGGCCCTGTGACTGGGCCAAAGCCTTTTCAACAGAAGATGTTTCGAAGCATTGAAGTTGTTACTGCTACTACTACTACTACTACTACTACTACTACTACCACTACCACTACCACTACCTCTATGACTTATGAACGTGAAGGATGGTGCCGAAAACAGCAAAACCCTGTAAAACGATATGGCCCCCCCCAAAAAACGATAACCCTTCAAAAACATACTAGACAATTATAATATATTTTGACGGCGCCTCATATGTTTACAATTATATACATGCATACATGATGTATATATATATATTTAAATACATATATGTAATACACAATACATATATATATATATATTTAGATACATATACGCAATATATGTGTATATGTATGCGCCTACATGCATTGCAAACAAGAACTGGACATGTAGGGAAATATACCGAACAGGCTTGACAATTGATGTGATCTATGTGGCTATTTTCACCACCACCCACGTGAGAATGATGGTCATGATCGTGGTAAATGATGGTGATGATGATTGTGACGGTTCTGAAGGTAATGGGGAGTGTGATTTTTGCTGATGACAATGATGAGCAAATGGCTAATACTAAAATAATCAGCCTAAATGGCAAGCCCTGAAATAATTCTGCTGATTCCCTACCGAAATGATCATCCTAAATGGCAAATCTCAAGCAGCATGGTTTAAAGCAAGGGGGTTCCAACAGGTAGTTGTTTGGATGGGATGATGTATCAGCCAATGGTTAATTGTTGGTTTGAGTTGGTGGTTTGAATTCCTGGGATCTGGGATCCCCCTATGAAAGGATTGTTACTTAAGGGCACCCTTTTCAACCCAAACCACCAACCCAAACCAACAATTAACCATTTGTTGAGGTCCAGGTGTAATGATCTTTGATACCCATTAAGGTCCACGTTCTCTTTTGGGGTAGGCAGCTGGCCTTCTGACATCTTCCGGGTTCGGATGCCCAGTCAAGAAATCCTGGCCATTTTTTTTCCAGCAATTTTTCGCTGGTTTGCCAAGTGACAATCGCCTCGAAATGGCGTTGTTTTTTTTTCTTTTTCGTGTCTCTGGTTGTTTTTGTTGTTTTTTTCTCCCATATTGACCAATTAGAAATGTGGCCTGTGAAAACCCCCCCCGAAGTTGAAGAGTTCCTTTTCCCCTCAAAAAAACGGGTGGGTAAGGACGGAAGCCTTTCCAGCCTTGGGTTCCGGGGTCCGTTTTCAGGGCAAAAATCGCATCTCAAGGTGTGAGATGATATGATTTTTCTCTTCTTTTCAAACAACTCCACACTTGTCGTCTGGGATCGTTTCACACCACTTGACATCAAACGATAATAAAAATATAACTTTGAATCTACACCCCCGTTCACAGGTGGTAACCTATTCACTTTAATGATGGGAACCATACGCATCTGCATGGAATCCACGTAGTGAAGCCGTGTGAATGTTTTTTTCAGGATCCAACAAAAAATGTTTGAAACCAAAAAAGTAATGGTGGCCTCCGGAATCTGTTCTATTTCCAGTTTGGGTTGTCAGGTTTTTTTTCGCTGAGACATGAGAAACTGAGATGTTTCAGTGCCTCACTTCAGAGGCACTAGGATATTAGGATGGAAATTAGTATTGCACATATCTAGACATTTGGTTCCCTTGACTTAAAGAATCATCATCCAGTGATTTCTCGGTGTCTTCCCACTCTGAAATTTCAATTTTGACATCCCGCCAAAACACTTCCTCCCCCTCCCCCGAATTTAACATAGCCTCTGAAAACATGGTGATTGGAAGACGATCCTTGCCTATTGGGGTTTGGGTAACTTTTCAGGGGCTTTCTTTCGCTGTTAAACTTCGGGAGGGTCTATCACCACATTAAAAACATGACTATCATCACCTTTGGAGTATATACAGCTCTAAGACCTGGAATCTTGGGTTGGTACATGAACATCTTTCCATAGTGTAGCCGCCATTTTTTTTGGGGGGGTTCTGAGAAAATTGATAATTGGGTGTTTACGTGCAATTATACTAGGAGGTGGCACAGATACCACAAGTTCTAAGTTTTTGTAAAGTGTTCATATACAACATCATGGACTCTACCATAATATACAATATATACATTCACACTACTGCTACTGAAATGACTAGTGATTTCATCATGGAATAATTTTTCATTGAATTCAACTATATTTCAAACAAAACAGTCATGCAGTAATTTTTAGCCAAACAACCTACCACACAAAAACTCATCACCGGAACCAGCTGAACCAATCACCGTGGGTGGTTTGGTTCAACACCGACGACTGGTTCAGGCGTTGCTTCACTTTCGATTGCAGTGCAACTGGCCTCATCCCTGGTGAAGCGACGGCGGCCTTGATGATGAGGAAGTTCACGCCCGACCGGTGACCGTGAGCGACGCGAAGAAGATCCTAGGGTGACCTACCAAGTAGCAGCTAGGAAATGGATTATATCAGATATACCCGGATCTTCCAAGTGTGTAAATTTTGTGCCTTTCCACCTGCGAATCCAACTTTTTGGTTGACGAACCTCTTGGTTGACGAATCCCTGTTTTGGTTGACAAACCTTGGTTGTCGAAGCTTTGGTTGACGAATCCGCTGTTTTGGTTGACGAATCCGACCTTGACCCTTTTCACCCGAACAAAACGGTATAGATAGATAACGTAAACAATATAATTAGGTCCTATTTTTTTTTTTTGCAGTACGTTTCTGAACTTGACATCTCATCCCCAATTGATTTTCGACGGGTTTCAAAACAACGCAATGTGAGATATTTTTTGTTTATCTAAAAAAGCAAAGGTAGCTATTCCTAGCTTTTCTGATGGGTTTTCCGAAACATTCCCCTTGGACTTATGTCTAGATGCTCGGAATCTCGCTCCAAAAACCACCACCTTTTCGCGCTAGTGGGTCGGACTCCAGGGGTTTCTCGTTTTTTACCCCAAAAAATTGGGTCATTTGGATTGAGCATTTTTTCGAGGGTAAATTTGGCCTCAGGGATTGATCAAAGATTGGTAAGTCTGGCTTAAAATACGTGGCAAATACCTATACTTAGCTGGCAATTCTGCGATTGTGACCTTTTTAGGATGGTGAAAACGTGACCCTTTTAATAAAGGTTTTTGGTGACCTCCAACTAGGGGATGAACAGGTCACTTTGAATCACCTGGTATACATCTTTACAGCTTGTGCTGTTTTTTTTGACCTTTTGGCGTTACCACGCCTTGGTAAACTTGTTTAAAACATATTTGGTGGAATAAATATTCATCAACTTGTTGTATATATAAAAGTATTTTTTTTCCAGGCATTTTTTTGGGGGCAAATCTCTAAGGTGCAACATTCAGTTGAGAAGCCTTCCTTTTTGTGGGGCCACGATGCAGCTTCAGCAACAAAAACACAAGAACATGCCCGCTTCGAGATGGGTTTAGTTGGGGTTAGGTGCGGAATTTTCTGGCCTCGTTTTCAGTACTGTGGTCTGAGTTTGCTACTGATTACCAAAGAATGAACATAACAAAGCAATTTTGATGATTTCTTAACGGTTTGCTTCTATCTGATTTTTTTTTTGAAAATCATCTTTTCATATTTCCGAAACTTGGGGGTCACGGGCACAAAAACGATTTCAGTCGATTTCTCCTTTCACACCTTTGTGTTTAGATCCCCAGGAGGGAAGTGAAGGAGGGTCCCCAGGTGCCTGACGGGAGGATGTCCGACAGGCCACCGTAGATCTGCATTTTTGAAAGATCGATCTGCCAGTTTCACTGGTTGTTTTGCAGCTTCCAAAAAAAAACAATGGGTACCCTCCCTGAAACCAACATAGCCCATGAAAATCTCATCTTTCCTGGTAAATACCATCAAAGTGGTGGATTTCCCATGGCTATGTTAGTTTACAGGAGTGTATCAATAGAGCTTTTTTTTTGTTGGAGCTATAAGCAAGGTGCTGCGGCAGAAATTGGGGCATACTGAGGTGAAATTCGTATTGAAACGTAGATTCACTGCTTTTTCCATGAAGGATATGTTGCTTTTTTAAAAACTGTCTACTATTGTTGGTAAAAGCATCGAACAAAAATTCACTGTCAGAAGGTAGTACATACTATTATAATACAAATATTTATGGTACATCTACAGAAGGTGGAGGAATTCCACTAGTTTTGTTTCTTCAATTTACCCTCGTACCCTTTCTCTCATAATCATGGTTCAGTGGAAAATCACCCCTAAATTCCGAAAGGTAACGGATCCTATTGGAGACCCTCCAGCCATTTTCCACGAAAACACCTAAAATTGAAAGTAGATGGCGCAACCTCCACCCCCAAGTTCGGTGGATTGGTTTTGCGGTGGCTCCGAGAACTCCGAAGATTTGACGTTTTTTCGCAGAAACCTGGTTCTGGAAGGGTCAAAAAGCTTTTCCGTTTTTCCGGAAAATGATGATGTTGCTACTTGAAATTGTTGTTGTTGTTGTTGTTGCTGTTGTTGTTGTTGTTGTTGCTGTCTTCCTTTTCACCTTTCTTGTTGAACAGGCCTCTATCGGACCTGACCTTGACACTTAAATGATTTCTACAACATTTCCAAACTTCATGCATACAGATAATAGCAGGGTTGCTACTACTCCCTTGAAAACCCTTTAATGCATGTGAGAAGCCTATTATTCAGATCTATTTATATAGATTGTCAATATGAGTTGTAGTTCATTTTGTATTAAGACATCTAGACTCTAGACTTTAGATTTTAGATCTTACCCAACACATTCCTGGGAACAAACATATCCGCTAACTAGGTACTTTTGAACATGATTTTCCTTTCCCCAGGTGGGATATGTTAGTTCCCTGGAGGGTAGCTAGTAAGTAACGACGTTATCTGCATATTAGCTTCGCAGCCAAAAACCCGTGAGTGTCACTGGCCTCCACGAAGGCCGGGCAGTTGGAAGGCTTCTCGATGCAACACATAGGACCTTCAGCAAGGCATCGGGGGAAAACGGGGCTGATAGGAATGATCACTCTTCCTCCCATTCATCATGAAAGTGGAAAATAAGTCCATTCAAGATGAGTTTGAACTTGGGTTTCATTGAAATTCCTGTGATGAATCCCCCCGTTTCCAGTCAACAATAGTCAGTGAAGTGGGATTCACCGATCCTCTAGTCTCGAAAAGGGTCACTTTCCACATTGATGATTGTTGCAGAAAGAGTATAACACTTTTAAAAAAAGTGTGGTTTGCAAGCGCAGATGAAATGATGCCATTGTATTACTCCTCAAAAGATGGCTGATTCACTTCCAAATTGATGGGAGAAAGGTTCCACCATGGAGCAATTCTCTGAAATAGAGGTTTGACAAGACTTTATGAAGGGAGTCCTATGGTGGTCAATAAGCTAAACCCTTGTTCTGGCAAGCCTTTTTGTTGCTGGAAGAGCCATGAGTTTTGTTTCAGTTGTTCTTTTGTTCCATCTTCAAATGGTAATCGAAGTTTAGATTCATTCCATAGTAGTTCTCCAACATGAAGATCAACACTCAGCAGTTTCTAGTTTCAGAGATCCAAGAGGTCTTTTAAGTGAAGTCGTTGAGAGTCCAAAAAAAACACGCAAGACGGCATTCAGAACTCTAGAAACGGGGAAGTTTTTTGGATTGGGGTCATGGCATATCATTTGCACCCATAAAAGAATTGAACCAAACAGAACTTTGAAAAAATGAATCCCAAAGATACCAAGGACTAAGGACAATTCATCCCATGAAATCAACCTAATAGAAAAGTACTAAATATATTTCTCAAACGTGATGCATTATGACCTTAAACATTTCACCTTAAATTGTTTTGTTTCACCTCTCGGGCCACTTGGGTGTCGAAACTGGCCACCGGGTGCAACAGTTTGACAGCTGCTAGTGCCTCTGCAGAGCAAGAGCTCCTTGCTGAGGTGAGCTGGTTGGTTTTCTGGTTGCTTGGGTTCTACGCGAACTACCGGAACTACCCGGGACCCTGAGTCCTAAGAGTTGTTCTACCTGAAAATGGGTCGAAACCCGAAAGGTAAGGATTGTAGTATTCCAGTCCCATCAATTTTCAGGTGCGATGGTTGGTAGGCCCTCAGGGAGGGGAAGGTTTATAGAGCTGATCAAGCAGGTTCTATGAAACTTAGATACACCTCCCACACCAAAAGACGCTCCAACTGATTTGATCTTGGGATTTCACCTATAACTTTGAGCGGGAGATTTGGCAGGTTTAGTCATTGGGTCCTGGCAAATGAGATCTATGATACTATTGATGGCTGAAATTTTGCACCTACGTAGTTTACCTCACTATTTACAGGGTTTTATAAATCCCAGGTGGTTTTCTCGCCCGGATTTCTGAGCCGTCAACAGTATGGTCCTAATTTAACAGATTTCCAACTTACATGTCAATCTCGATACTGGGCTCTGGTCTACCCCCCACCGCAAACAAAAGTTTATCGGGATTCCCGATCTTTGGGGTTCCAGGTAATGTCATCATTTTGGTGACGTAATTGGCATCCGGTGAAAAAACCCAAGTCGTTACCTTTTGGGTAATCGTTTGCTCCACATCAGGTTTTGTTGTGATGTTTCAATTGACGGACATTCACTGCAAAAATTGCTGGAATCCGTATCCTCTAGGTGGTGGTGTTCACCATGTTTTTGTCACCTCCTGCAAAAATGATCCAATTTGACTTACGCAATATTTTTCGACTGGGTTGGCAAAAAAGCCATGGTAAACTAACATTTTCCTGGCTGGAAAATCCACCATGTGAGTCGATGTATCTCCAAAAAACATGATAAACAGGTGTATTTTCCAACCACCAATCAGGTCCTGTAGTTTTGAAAAAACTCCCAAAATGCTTCCATTCTCCCATGCTTATATGGTGGGGGTATGCCGGCGTGAGGCGCTTCATCGTGCTGGCATTGGACCCAACAGTTTGGACTTGGCCGAGTGTTGTGGACGTGTCTGGTGGCCCCAGCTCGGTGGGACCTTGGAGCTGGAGTCGTTGTGATGGAAGAATTTTCCCCTGACCTCAATCCGGGCCACCCGGTCCTCAAACAGGGCACCTGTTTGGACGATGCAGCCGAAGTCCTCGCCTTGAGGAAGGTTCCGTAGCTGTTGCTGGTTCAGGAATCCGGGGTAAACTCACCGGTTTGAGGGAAAGGTAGTTGGACCTCCATGATTTACGATGGGTTTTTATACATCGCAGGTAGGTGGTTGGCCTTTGGGAGTTCTGAAGCATCAACAGTAGCACCTGAACATTTGGTTGGTGGGTTTGGGGGAGCAACCTGTTGATGGAGAAAAAGTGAGGTACTAAAATCGTGTAAAATGGGAAACGGGTCGTACTAATTCTGGGGTTTGGAACACCATGCTTGGCAGATATATATGATGTTATATTCATGGTATCAACCTATGGTTGATTGGTGGTCACTAGTTTAGACGATATGCAAGTAACAATCATTTTCATTGGGGATTCTTATGACAGAAAATCACAAACATAAATCAACACCAACCATTGATCGATGATATCTCGATATACAGTCACCGACAGAATTATAGAAAATAAAAAGTGGGAAAAAAGGACGGGTAAAGCCCGTCCTTTTGCATGTGGGAAAAAAAAATAAAAGTGGGCTTTAATGGACGGGTGCCCGGGTAAAATACTTTCTATAATTAAAGTTCAAAATCATGGGTTTTCCCCAAAAAATGCAGGAAAGAGGAATTATAGAAAGGAAAAAGGAATTATAGAAAGGAAACAGGAATTATAGAAAGGTAAAATACTTTCAACTAATTAAAGTCCAAAATCATGGGTTTTCCCCAAAAAATGCAGGAAAGAGGAATTATAGAAAGGAAAAAGGAATTATAGAAAGTTCTTTTTACGCAGTGGGAAATGTTGCAAATGTCGTTTTTTTTTTCCCCATTTTTTCCAGGAATAGTTAATTATAGAAAAACAGGCTGCAGTTGGAGCCCGTCCTTTTTTTCCCACTTTAGAACTTTCTATAATTCTGTCGCTGACCATATATATATATACACATAGTGATATACTTATATAGTGTATACTGTTGATATATACGGATGAATTATGCATCCCAGCTTCAATGGACCGTTGAAAAAAAATCTCCAATCATCCATTGGGATTAGCTTTTCAAGGTGATGATGAAGGCCTCCAAATAGCTGGGTGGAGGTACCCTATAGTTTCAACAGTTCTACCATCATACACCCCCGGAAATTGTAAAGATGGAACCCAGAAGGTTGGTGGGTTGGGTTGATGTTTGGAAGTGCCTTTTTCAGGTTCCATGTCAGGTTTTTAGGGGTGTACTTTTCAAATGTAGTGAGCAAACATTTAAACACTTTGTATTTGCTGCGGAAACTTTCATGGTTTTTCTATTTTTCCATGACAAATCACCAATGTCAACCATGCATTTGCAAAAAAAGAAACATGTCATGTGTGGGATACGTAACCCTCACTGAAACTAACAGCTTGTCCGTGAAAATGGGTGGTTGGGAGACTATCTTTTTCCTTTGGGGGGGATGGCCTGTTTTCAGGAGCAAACTGTTGCTTTCAGTGAAGGTACACCCCTGAAATTTATCATGGAACCTCAAAATCACCCCTTGGAAAAAGAAACTTGTCTCCCAAACCTCCGTTTTTGGGTTCCATGTTAGTTTTTTAGGGAAGGTACCCTCCATGGAACTAGCATATCCCATCCCCAGCCGGCACTCTTGAGTCGATGATTTTCCTTTTCCCGTTTGGTGGGATATAACAGTGTTCAGGAAGGTACTCTTGATGGAAGAAATCCCAAACAACTACCTGGGATGTACAAAACTCTGTAAATGGGATAAACTACCAACCTCAACTGGTGCAGGATTTCCAACCGTATCCCTTTTTCTTTTGGTCCATTCCCAGCATTCTTGTCACGGATTCGGATGGCAGGTCTATAGAGCTGATCATCGGCCGTGTCAGGCATCGGGGAAAGGGATCCGGAAGGGCTACCCTGAATTCACAAGAGACACCTTGTTGTTTCCTTTAATTTTAGAACCGAGACATACTTCCAGTACCACCCATAGCACCCATGTATGGAATATTTACCTACATTTACCATAAACATCAACTAAATGTAGCTAAATATGCCATACATGGATGCTATGCACCATGATCACAAAAGGATCAAGAATCAGTTTCGCCATCACGGCGGAACCTGCAGCTCTTTGGCTCAGGTTTCCCGTATCCGTTTAGGGCCCAGTTGGTTGATCACATGGCAGCCATGCTTTGTGGAAAATTCCTCCAGGAGTTGAAGGAAGGACTTGTATCGATCGATACATGTATCCTATATACAAAGAACTAATATCATAGGAACTGAAACCTTGCTTCAAAATTATACAGAAAGAGACGATATATGCACCATCTCTTATTGACATATTGAACAAATTCCTTGAAACAGCTTCCCGCAAGACAAGGAAACTGCGATCGCTTTACCCAGCAAACAGATTCAACTGAAGTCCTGGATCCTACCTTGTTCCCCAGTGCGTGCCACGCACTGCATGATAGAAAAGGACTGTCCGGAGCATTAGGGGGTTCGGTGGGGGTTAGTGTTTTGTATCAGTAGACCCTGATCGAACTGAAATTATTTGTTGTTTTGGAGTAAGATTTTGCGCGCGGTCTGAAAGGAATGCCTGTATGGATTGTGATAGGTACCTTGTTCCTTTTGATGAGCTGATGTAGTAGTAGTAGTAGAAGAAGAAGAAGTAGAAGAAGAAGAAGTAGTAGTAAATGCTGCTCCTGCTGGTGTTGTTCTTGCGAGGGTGGTCACCGTGGTGGTGCTCTTCTTATTTCTCTTGACTGGTAGGCACTCGTCGTTGAACTTGCAACACTTTTACAATCCAAGTTGAATGTGGAACCAGAAATTGTCCGTAATTTTGAAAAACCACACGTTTTCACAGGATGTGCTGGCTGTACATCAAGAAATGATACACTGCTGAACAAACATTTCTTCTAAAACCACCGGAACTCCCATCTTTCATAGGAAATACGTGTTGCTACAATCCATTTTCTATTGCCATGGCAGTTCACCGGAGTTTTTGACAACTTTGTTTTTTGTTCGCTTTCCCTCATTCTTTCAACATGCAGAAAAGGATGTTGACCGTCGACTTTGACAAGCAGGCGGGTCCCGGAGGGATGGCGGCTTTTCTCAGGCTCAGACATCCAAGTTCTTTCCTGCTATTGATATTTCAAAAATCCGGCTAACCAGTTGATGATAGTTCATCCCATTATTTACAGGGTTTTATACATCCCAGGTGGTTAGCGCGATTTCTGAACCAGCAACAGCAGGTTGTTTCAAACGCGTTGGAAAATCAATACAGAACCTGAAAATCACCTAGTAGAAAAGGAAAAACATCTGAACCAAATCTCCGTTTTTGGGTTCCAACCGTTGGTTTTCTGGAGGGTATTTATAGCATGATTCAGCCCGAAAATTGGGGAAGATAGATTTAGTTGACTTTTTCATGTTTGCAGATAGGTTGATTTCAATCAGCGCCTGGATTTTTGTCGAATTTTGAGACATTAATATCCACTAAAACAAGGGACCTTATCTGGGTGTTTCCAAAAATAGTGGTATCCCAAAATGGATGGTTTATAATGGAAAACCCTATTAAAATGGATGATTTGGGGGTACCACTATTTTCGGAAACATCAATCTAAGTCTAGGTCAAAAAAATCATCTCAAGTATGACACAGGAAGAGAATGATTGGCTTGTGGGACCACATGAGGTGATGTAGCCAAACATCTTCCTCATACCGTTCATGGAAGAAATCCCAAACAACCACAAGGGGATGCATAAAAACTAGGTCGTGGTTTCAAATATTTTTTTTTTCACCCCTATTTGCGGAAGATTTCCAATTTGACGAATATTTTTTCAGATGGGTTGAAACCACCAACCAGAAAACCTTGTAAATAATGGGATAAACTACCTACCAACTGGTGCAGGAGTTCTTACATCAACAGTATAAATCACCTTGATGGACGGTTTAGAATGAGAATGCTCGCAACATCATTTCCTGTTTGGTGAAACAACTGTAGATAGAGAAGCAGCTTCTACATGACTAGGATGATAGGAGACTGTAAACCCTCAGCTGGTTGAATGTTTCGAATGCTGTCAGTCAGTTGAAGCCATTTGGTGTTCCGGTTATCGGTTGCCAACTGATTATAAATAACTTGAATAACCTATGTTTCCTTGTGACAAGGCCACTTATTTTTTCGATGAAGCAATTTTGCATGTTTGTTTCATTGCTTGGACAACTAGCTTTGATATGAATTGGTTTAACTTTGACTAATTTGGAACAAGTCCAAGACATATAGTTGAAACTCATATATGAACATTATTTGGATATATTATATAACCATATATACATGTATATCTTCTTGTTGCACATGACTTCATTCAGTTGTTGGACTGACAACATTCATCATTTCTGCTAAGGGCAAACGCAAGAAGAAGCCACCATGGAATGTCCGTGAACCCAGATGACTCGGATGCTCAAACGACTGGAAATCCTCAAGTTGAAAGATTTGAACGTGAAAATCAAAGCAAGTTCCATTAGGATCCATTAGGTTGTTTATGACCATTTGCTGAAATTCAATTTATTTGTAGATTTCCTTAGTTTTGTTTTGCAACATGTGGTTCAGAAATATACTGAAGCATTTTGACCTTTATTTCGTGTCCCTTTTCCTCCCCGGCGCTAGTCTAAGTTGACACTCCTTCCAGAGAGATGCCCCTACCCAAATAAGATGTTTCCACGCATAATCCTCAAAACGGGAAATTGATAAATTGCAATGTGTTTCTCCTGTGGTCACCTCTCAAAAGTATGCGATTCCGTTTGAGTGTCACTGTACCTCTTCACAGCATCATTGTTCAATAGGTCCCTGCATGGCTGATTTCCTTTAGATTGTCCCATTTTCCATTTCCGTGACTAGGTGGTGGATTTGAAATATAGTTTTTTTCGCCCTTATTTGGGGAAGATTCCTATACTAATATTTTTCAAATGGGTTGAAACCACCAACTAGATGAGTATTGAAGGCAAGGTGTTCCAAGTACACTCCAAATACTTGCCAAAAATGTAGCCTCAAAGACCAAGCTCCGCAATTTCAATTGGCACTACCTTCCCCAACTTTGGCATTTGGACAAGCCGCATGCGGAACAACAAATAACAATGATATATACATAAGGGGAAAAACAAAAAAACTATAGACCCATATATGAATAAAATGAAGAAAGCATCCTATATGGACATATCCTATATATTCCTTCACATGGCGACATGTGGTTTCTATGACCATCCTATATGGGATGTTTTCGTCATGTTTTGATTCCAATAAAAAACCATTGGAGTTTCCACTTGGAGAGAGGTTGGACATGTCGTTTCCAAATCTACCAAATCATCCCACTTACAGTAACAAAACAAAGGTGGCCAAGTGAATCCCTTGTACGGCAAAAAGGGATCAGAAACCAACAGCACGGGAAAAAAAAACCACTTACAACACCAAAATCCCCTTCTCATAGGGGAGGGTTTGATACCCCTGGTGTCAAGTTCCAACGGAAACTCCGCAACGGCAGATGGGACATTACTATGACAGCAACGATGTGGTGAGCCGCGTGCGCACGGTCATCAGGAGGGTGGTGAAGCTATGACTTCTGCGGTGTGACACGGTCAGTGTCCCTTGAAAGGGGGAAGTGGTTAATCAAACAGCTGGTCAAATTATAGCGACCTCACACGACCTCACCCCAAATGGTGGCTTAGTAAGGGAAATCCCCTTATTTCAGGGAAACCTAGGTTGGTGAAATATTATAATTTGGCCAGAAACAAGGGATCATTCAATTACCCATTTTGGGTGTATCAACCAATGCAAATATATTAGGTAGATTTGAAGGATTTCCCCGTAAGAGTGCATTGTTAGGGTTGGTAATATAATGACCCCTGTCAAACAGTAGGGGTAGGAAACGGGGAAAAGCGACTGATTTTTATCAAGCTGGTGAAAGAAATTGTTGTGGGACCAGGCTGCCAAAAATTAGGTGCAACGTGGGCCCCGACCAGTTAATTCCACCTATAGGGCTTATAGCCCCAGTTAGCCGTTAGTATAAGGCCAGCTAAACTGGGGCCCTGGGCCCATCTTGTGATGGCTTTTAGACATCGATCCCATTTTCAACTCATGTAAGGTTGTAGTACATGTTGTGCCTACATTTTTGGTTGATGCTTGTTATGATACATGTACTTCGGAAAGTTTATTGTATCATACATTGATGGTTTCCTGGTATGAGTCCCACCGACTTGTTTCCAAACACTTCAGGTGGCTACGACAGCTGCAACTTCACTCTACCACCAGGTATCAAAAGAATGAAACCATCGAAGAAGCAAAGATACATAACTGGGCGGTGGTTTCAAATATTTTTTGTTTTCACCCCGATCCCTGGGGAAATGATCCAATTTGACTAAGATTTTTCAAATGGGTTGAAAACACCAACTAGATAAGCTTTAAGAGAATCCATGAAGAGCATTCCTAAATGCAGTGTTCGATTCAAGCCCTATGTCATATTTCTGGTTGGGTTTGAGGTTACCCATGGAAGTAAAATCCATTTCTCTCAATTTTTAGTGGCCAAACTTCCATTATTTCCTTCCAAATGGTAGTTGAATTTCGCCCAAAAAACAGGTTAAATTTGCGCTTGGGAGCCATCGAGAGCAGTGTATAAAAAATCACCAAAAACAAACTGAGCAACGAAAAAACCCGGCCTTACTTTCCCATGGGAAATCCTGGTTGTTTAAGAGGGATCCTTATAATGGTTTATGAATGTTTATGACATAATCACCATTTAACTGTGTAATATGATCCCCTATATACCCTAAATAATCAGTTTGTTTTTTTCCATTGCTCATCTCAGCAACCGGCCAATGTTATTAACCATCGATCCCAGCCGTTTGTTCCAGGAGTGCGAAGATTCGACAGCAGATGTTGCAAGATGGGAAAGAGTCGGGGTTTCACGATTAAGATGGCAAAAAAATGATGCCTACCAACAAAAATCAGCACCTTCAGACCTGTCAATGATAGCTGCCATTAGAAACACAATTCGTGAGAGGAGTGGTTGGCTTCTTGAGGATGTGTTGTTTTTCACCTTATTGACAAGTTTTTCTTTGGCTTGGATATGTGGGGGTATTGATTTTTTTGCCATGCGAATGTAAGAAGCAACTCTCAAATAGAAAACCACGTTATCATCAGGTTTGTTTTTAACAAACATCTGCTGAAAAATAAATAGCCATGAGTTCTGGTTGGATTCTGAACATTTCCGGAAGATCATCATTTACATGGTGGTTTTTCAAGGCGAAATGAAGTGGGAGTACATTTGTAGGTCTATGATTAAAATCTCGAACATCATTGGATTTACATTGAAGTTACATGCGATTCACCAGCTTAAAAAGGTCACACATGGGTTTCCCCCTAAAGTCTCGCTTTTTCCAAGTAAGTTATAGTTGCTAAGACCTCAAACGTGGGGATGAATCAAAGAAACAAACCGTTGGTATAACAATATGACCTAACCATGAGTTTCACTTGTGGTGTTACTGTTACATCCTTCAGTTGCAAGATTCTAACTTGCCCTTTTGAGGACTTGATATCTTCACGCATGGGGTACGATGGTGGTGTCCAAAAAGAAACTATGTATAATATATACATAATTTAAACATGGCTATATATATATATACATAATAATTATAGTGTATACAGCTGTATACATATTATATTATATCTTACATATGTTTTATATGATATATATTCCAAGATTATACACACTAGTACACTACATATATTTGGATGTTAATTCTAGAACTATGGACGCTACCATGATCTAAACTAAACACCGAGGCCAGCCTTCATGCGCGACAAAGCCAATGAGGTGGAGATAATCCATGGGACGAACGGTATATTTACCTT
Source organism: Breviolum minutum Mf 1.05b.01 (assembly GCA_000507305.1). Classification (NCBI taxonomy): domain Eukaryota; class Dinophyceae; order Suessiales; family Symbiodiniaceae; genus Breviolum; species Breviolum minutum. The sequence continues at coordinate 70,647 of DF239087.1, read as the reverse complement.
ACATGAAGACCACCATAAAAATCAACCATTCATCTAGGGAAATATACCGTGGATTCCCTTGGATGCTATTGGGATGTATGTATGATATATATGTATATATACACCCTGGAAATTTGACGACTTCTTACCCCAAGAATGGAGCTTTGGAAGATGATTTTCCTTTTGAATCGGGTGATTTTAAAATTCAATGTTAGTTTTTAATTTTTCAGGGGTGTACCATAAAAGTCAACGAAAAAAGAAGGTAAATTGTAGATATACCATACATGGATCCTATATCAGTGATAATTGTTTAGGTCCTGAGTCCTGACGCCCAAACCCTGCTTCACAGTGGGAGAAAATAATGACTATTATTTTTTTCGCAGGGACCCTTTTTTGATTTTTATGATCGACTGTTAGAGTGGTTTGGCAGAACCTAAATAATAGTCGGAATACTATATAGTAACAATCACGTATGCAACTATTGTTCTCATTTTGAAATGTCAATCATAGAAAGTATTTTCTGCTGGGTATCATCATTAGTCCTACCATTGCTTGTATGCATGTTAGATGTAAGTACAGATACGTAGCTGTCCTATTCTTTTCTGCCACTATGGTTCTTTTAGGAACCATATGCATGTCTCACCAGTTTCATACAAAAACATGGGTTTTGATTGTCTCATTGCGTTCCTAGGGGCCCTTGGTGAGATAGATAGTATCTGAGCCTGAGTATCTGGAAACTTCATGAAACCTCAACTCCTCCCAAAAACAAACAGTTCGCACCTTAAAAGATGCCATTCCACAAAAGGTAAGGATCGTATTCCAACCATCAATTTTAGGTGCGAGCTTTTACTTTCCTGGAGTGTAGTTTTTTTTTTCAGAGATAATTTCTGGTCCTTCTTCGAGAGAGGAGATTGTTTTTTCATGTTTTTTTTTTTTGTGAGAAAAAACACATGTCCTTCTTTCTAGGATTCCACTTCTTTGAGATGGAGCGCCATGCATTTTTGCGTGCTGAACTTCTCACACCTGGAAGGTTAACAGCCCCTAAGATCAGGTTTTTTTTGATGAAAACCTTGTCAACCCAAACGGCCGAATTTTACTCCCTGAAACTGACATAGACATATATAGCCCCTGAAAATGGATGGTTGGAAGACTACGATCCTTTCCTTTTGGGGCCCGGAAGGATAGTTTTAGGGGCTTTTGCTGTTAGTTTCAGGGAAGGTATATAAGTAACTTTTTTGAGAATTCATGAAAGAAACAATCCTACCCAACAAAACGCATGTCCATGAAAACTGTTTAACAAATTTCTAGAACTACTTTTTCCACGTGAAGAATTTTGGGAAGAATCCTCGCCAGATGAAATTCTGGAAGACGGTCTTTGACAGGCCGAATCCCATTCGGGGTCGTTGGGTGGTGGTATCGTTAAAGAACAGGGGGTGGAATATGATTTTTCTTCCTGCAACTCTTTGGATGGTTGGTAAGATATAGTTTTACTTTGCCACTTTCAAGAAGTTTTTTTAAAGATTAACCTCCATGAAGTTCATAAGTGAAGCTCTTGTTATGCTCTTGTTGACTTGCCAACGTGTTTCACGGTCTTTGCTATAATTCTTGCTTAGAATGTGCTTAGATAAACATTATTCCTGATTTATTGGTTTTCTTAATTATCAATGTCAAACATTGAGACGCCCAAAGCCATGGGACGTTTTCCACGCTCCCCACGTGCTCCATATGAGTGAAACACATGTGACCATTCAATTCTGAACGTATTGTATTTCCTTAACCATCCTTAACCCACAAATGGATAGGTTGTTGATGGTTTCATGTCATTAGATAAGTTTTGGGGGTTGAAAACCATGAAAACCCATCAGAAAATCATAGTATAACTCCTACCATTTGTGGCCGAGGCATTGGTCTTTTTGAATCCAGGAAACATGGGGTATCTTTTGAATATTAGTGAGCCACTAGAGTCACACAGACACATATAGAATACATATATATATATATTATATATAGATATGTAATTTACAATTTATTTATTTATATCGTACATATAATACAAGCCTTGAACAGATACCATCTTACATGGACACCAGTCTTCCAAGGTGTATCTTGCCACTTTGCTGTCTGCAAATTAGCAGCAAACATCGCCAGGAACCCCGAAAATCTTCCCTGCAAAAGGGTCCATGAGAGATTTCTTCATGGAGTTTTTTTTGATAGTGAATGGTAGTGTCATATATGAAATGCATGGCTTATCGGGCCATACATTGACATTTACCCCCCCACCCAAAAAAAAGAAAGAAAAAGGAAGGGGTATCATGGCTATCTCATGGCCCTTTCCGAAAGCTTCCCCAGCTATGGTCACGGCCAGATATGATACGGACAATTCGGGTGCTTTGTAGTGGCCTTAGTGTGGTGACGTCGACCAGTGGGTTGGGTGAAATACTGCATGAGTTCGTAGTTGGACAAACAGAATTTCTTGTACAGTAGCTGTATTGTATCAATTCCTGATGAATAGAAACTACTGTAAATCACTGTTTTTTGTTTGGGTTTTTACTTAATGTGTTAGTGATGTTTGTGCTTTCGACTTTTTGAAAGAGTCCTCAATGAGGAATTCAGCATCCCCTGTGCATACCAATCTAAGAAAGTAGGAAAATTTGGGTAGTTTACCGTGATTAGTTGGTGTTTAATGTTGCTGGTGTCATAATATCCCAGAAATATTCTGTTTAAAGAAAGGACTATCACTAGGTGGTGGTTTCATTTTTTTTAATGTTCAACCCTACCTAGGGAGATGATCCTATTTGACTTGGCATATTTTTCAAATGGGTGGTTTAACCACCAATTAGATGACTTTTGGAAGATTTGCCGGATAAATGCCTCAACATAGGGATGTTCATCCAGGGTCCACCACCCACCAGCCATTAGGTTGGCCTTTATACCTTCAGGAAAAAACACACATGGCACGGGGGGGAAACAACTTTTCCGAAACTGGATTACCTTTTTGGGAAACTACCCTCCCTGAAACTAACATAAGCTGCATAGCTCCTGAAAAAAAAACAAAAAACAATAGGAAGTTTGGATGATTCCTATTGGAAACCACCCATTTTTTTTGGTGCGAACATGTTATGTTAGTTTCAGTGAGTTTAGCAGTAAACAATATTTCCTTATGGGAAATGGAAAACATGATGGATCCTTGTAAGGACTGATGTTTGGCCTTGGCCATGTTGACTTAGGACTGTCGGTTTTTGTTAAAGGGTCCTGATGATGGGATCCGAAGACAAACAATACAGTACTTGCACAAACCGTTTAGGATGCCCAAAAAAATCACCCATGAGCAACCTGACATTTTTATGTGCTCCGGGTAAACCCTTGTATTTTGAACAGAAGCACCCCTTGAAACTTCATGTCACATGAAAAAAGCGGGACATTCCAGAAAAGCTTGCAATCCGACTGCAATCCTCACTCTTGCCGACCACAAATCTTCGGGGGTCGCCCCAAAAATAGGCCCAGGCAAAAAGCATATGGGTGTTTCCTTAAATGGTGGTACCCCCTAAACACCCCAAAATGATCATTTTTAGCAGGAAAACCAATGGTTGTTGGGTACCATCATTTTAAGAAACCCCCATATTCTCCTCAGGATGTCAATATTCCACATGGCATAGCACAACATGTCGAACTTCCTTTGTCTATCAATGCAGCCTGGATCAACTGCTAAAAAGCACCGTAATCCTTTAAAGTACACGGTTGGACAGCCGTGTCACAAAGCACCGTAAGACCACTCATCCATGAGAAATGAATGACAATTTGAATGCTTGATAACCATCGTACTTAGTGATTCCGTGCAATACCTTATCCTTTCAAACGCATTAGACAAGCATCCTTTTCATATTTGAACACAGCAAATTTCAGCTTCCTCAACTACCTCGTGGTATGATTTTGTTCCGTCAACACCTCTGTGGTTGCGTGTTGGACCAAGTGTCACCACGCTGCTATTCCCCGATCCCTTGATGACATAGATCGACGAAAGTCCCTGAGAATCATCAGTATCCAAAAGGCTTCGTCATGGTTTTCTGAAGAGATGCGGAGACAGGAGACAAATTGAGCAATGAAAAGAAACCTGGTTGTTTGGGGTATATAGTATATAGGGTATTATACTACCCAATTATATAGGGATTAAAATAAACCATGACATAAGGATCCCTATTAAAGAACCAGTATTTCAATGGAAAGTAGGGCCGTTTTTTTTCATTGCTCAAATGATCCCAACAACGGCAAGATATTCTGAGTCGTGTTTATCAAACATGTTTTGAATCCTAAAACTCGCCTTGTGACACTCCTTGCAAATCACCTCAAAACTACCAATAAACGTTTTTAGTTTTCAAACCCATAGTATCCATGTATGTTATATTTACCTACATTTGGTTGATATCTATGGTAAATGTAGGTACATATACCCTACACGGATCCTATGGGAAATGGTTCCCCCCCCCAAAAAAAAGGGTGAACGCATGAAAAAAACCTCAAAAATCCCCTAGGGACTTTGACGAGATCACTGAAGTGGTGCGCAGTGATTTGAAGATTGTCCGGGATCTCAACAACAAAAAAGGTGGTGACCATCAACTGGGATCTCCCCAATTAAGATAGGGACATGTTTGGAACATGTTTGTTACATGATTTCATATGATTGCTCCACTTGTTGAAACTTCCACGGATACGTTGGGATTCAGGTGAGGTTTGGTATAGCGCTGATCCATGGTGATTTTCTTCGTGGACTCACTTGAGACGTGAAAGGTGGATTGACCTCATGACATGATGATGATTTGTATGAGGTATATGGGTGTTTCCAAAAATAGTCGGTTTTCCCCCAAATCATCCATTTGAATAGGGTGTTCCATTATAAACCATCCATTTTGGGGTACCCCTATTTTTGGAAACACCCATATATCAGTTGAATGACAAGTAGAATGACTACTGGATTCATACTGTTGATGGTTCAGAAATCCGGCAAACTCACCAGTTGAGGGAACGGTAGTTGAAATCCCATGATTTACGTGTTGTTTTTTACATCCAAACGGTGGTTGGGCCTGGGATTTCTTCCATCATTCCATCATATTTATGGGTTTTCCTTAGCTTCCCCAAGGTTGTTGGGAGAAACCCGTAGGATTTCCACCCTCCTCCCGTTGGAAAACCCTTTGCTGTATCCCAGGCAGAACGGACCTTGACAAAAGTCGAATTGAGGCCCACGGGCCTTAACGCGCCATGCAGTTCTTGTCGTTTTTGGGGAATTTTTTTGGTTGTTGGAAAGCGCCGCATTTTCAACGGGGGGGCCCAGGTGTTGGGTGCTACCGTAGCACCCCACCCAATATGAAGATTAACAGTTCGCCCCTGAAAATTGACCGAATCTTAAAAGGAAAGGATCGTCTTCCAAGCATCGTTTTTCAGGGGCGAGATGTTAAACTTCGGGGGGTGCTATTTGGATTGGAGCATCCATAGAAAATGATGTTTTAAATAGAATTCACTGAGCCAAGCAGGCCGATCTGATGAAACTTTTGGGGATGACTAATTTTGAACAATGAAGTTTGATTTACTTCCCCCCTAAAACTAACATGGAACCTAAACATCACCACTTTCAATAGGAAAGTCGTCTTCCAAACCTGGACTTTTTGCTGCAAAAGGTGAGTTTTTAGGGGAGTATGACATTTTCCAAAGACAACGCTCATTGTTTTGCTTGGGGTTGAATTTTTGATGTTTCATGAGAAAACCAGTAATACACCATCATACAGAAGGGAATATTATATAATTACAATCAAGGCCAACTATTAACGCCTCTTAGGTTTTTGGTAGCTTCTCTAGGTGGTTAGGTGGTGGTTTTAAACATTTTTTACTTTCAACCCGATCCTTGGTGAAATAATCCAATTTGAATAATATTTTGCAAATTGGGTTGAAACCACCAAGTAGCTCTCTTCTTGTTTCGCTCCCTCAGGGATTTCTACTCACACTTGGATGAGAATGATGACCAAGTCGTTGATTGGCATGACCGGGGCTGGTGCGTTGGTGGCGACGTCGGCCTTGTGATGAGTTTTTTGGGGCCGAGCTTTTAAGATATCCCTCGAGTTTTTAGATGATAAATTAAGAAAAAAGGGCCCAAACCCAAACGGTTGTTTAGGAGATTTGTTGGGGATGACATTCTACCCAGGTCTATAGGGGATTATAAAATAAACCATTATAAAGATCCCAAACAAACAACCAGTATAGTGGAAAGATGTGGAAAGTAAAAGTGTTTTTTTGTGGCTCAAATGATCCCAGCAACCGATCGAAATTGGCAATAGGGGGTTGAGCACGATTGGCTGTTCTGATTCCGGTAGGCCTTGACATTTCCTCGTCCATTCTAGAAGCTCTTGAAAAGATCATTTTGCAGTTTAGTTTGATGAATGGTTTTTGGTCGTGAGGTATTTCCAACATACCAGCAGCACCCTTGTTTTACGTAAGATTCTTTTGCAAACTTCAAAAATGGTGGCAGCATCTCAATGGGGTTTCCCTCCTTGAAATACCAGTCATGCCCCATGTGGACACTGAAAATTGGACTTTGCAAGATACAGTTACCATCTTCAAAAGTGCCGGCTGGTAGTGGATATGTTAGTTCCCAGGAGGGTATTTTTCTTCAAGGGCTCCTTTAAAGTGTTCGCTGTGTTAGTTTGTGTTTTAATACAGTATCTTTTCTGAATCTCAGCCCAGTGTTTTTTTGAAGGCACAGAATTTGCCAATTTAGATTAAGGTGACTCTTTTGATGCAAAAAAACATCCTCCAAGACTTAGGCTTCTTTTCCTTTACAAGCAACTAGTCCAAGCATTTTTTCATAGGTTGGCACGAAAAAAATATGGGAAGTATATGGAAGTATAAATGATGCAAACAGCATCCTAATGCCAAAAACCTTAAATCAATAATCAATCGTGCAAATGCCTTCCTATTTGTATGGGAGTTAAATAACTATTCGCTGCCTAAACTGCTCGCATCTCACACCCCATCCTGTTTCTACCATCCCAATAGTATAGCCTTGGGGCTCAACAAAAACTAGTCCACGATTTTATATGGATAGGTCAAACTATGAAATCCATTTTTTTAGACATAATTTTCTCAGTGGTGGTTTCAAAGATTCTTTTTTGGGTTGAAAATCTATAAACATCCTTCATATTCAATTTGACTTGCGCATATGCAGCATATTTTCTTTACATTGGGCGCAACCACGGACTTAGTTGGAAGACTCCACACCTTCTATCTTCCCTTTTTGTGTAGATTCCCTCCCGCAACTTGAGCAATGAAAAACAAAAGGAACCCCTGGTTGTTTTTGGGATTTATTGGTGATGTTTCATCTTGCCAAGTTATATTCGGATTAACTATTCTAAAGCATTGCGAGGATCCACTCATTGAACCTCATACATCATGGCATAAGGATCCACCTTTTTTTTGAAACAACCACAGGATGATCTCATTGGGGATTTCGCTAGGGCTCCGGGTCCGGAAAACCGTGGGATCCGCGCCGGTCGCACCAGGAGTGGTTGTCCTTTGTTTCTCAAGGAAAGCTGCGGGACACTCGACCTATCGACCAGGCTACCGTTTTCCCGATACATGGACCAGCGGTTTTACATGCATCGCATGCCGAGCGTTCCATCAAAGAAAACGATATACTGTATTAAAGAGTCATGTTTTTTTGATTTGGTTAAACTCATAAAGTTTGGCATATTTCATTGTTGAGGGAGGTATGTATGTTGAACATTTGAACACTTCTTCAACATGACCTTGCTTGGGAGAATAGAAGGGAACAAACCTGGTGAAAGCATTGATTTTTCACCTCTGCAGTAAGATTTTACTTCACCGATTATCAAGGTATGAAGTATTGAATTTGTATCATGATCCCTGCCTATATAGTGCTGGTTGGTGGTTTCATTTTTAAAGTTTCACCCCGATCCTTGCTAAATGATCCAATTTGATTAATATGTTTCAATGGTTGAAACCACCAACTTCAGAGTGTGGTCCCTTTTTTTCGACACATTGCATTCTTGTAATTTGTTACGGTTTCCATGGTATCTTATTGATATCAGGGTATGTGAAGGAGCTGAACTGATGTGTCAATTGAGGCAGATATATAAGTCGCTTCAGTAGTTTCTGAGCATATTTTCTAAAGGTAGTACCAGTGGTGTTTGTACTTGATGTTTTGATTTTATCCGTTTATTTCATGAAATTCAGGCAGAATCATATAGATAATATATATATATATACATCACGAAGAGTATTTTCAGACAAGAGGATCTATGAAGGACATGTATGATTTGAGTTATTTGTCTCATCTTTGACAAACTTTAGCCACGAATCAGTGAGTTTTTTTCCCATTCTCAGCGATGGCTGCTAGGTGTTGTCGGAGGCACGTCGGATCGGGAGGTGGATACGGTGGAAGATGTATCTGCGTTTAGCAGCGACCAATTGAGGCTGGTTGTTTAGGGAATTTAAGCGGCATGATATGGCATGATACTACCTATATATGCCTATATTGCGTATGTATTTAAATATGTTTTTAGAGGAAGCCTTTATAAACCAAAACAGCAATCTGGTGGAATTGGTGGAGTTTTTTGAGAAAGGATGTTTGAGTCAGATGTACATTGGTTAGCTGACTTGAACGATGATGAGATGATCGTGGTGGTTGAGTGTGGTTTTTCAAACAAGTCTTACCCTCCGTGAAACTAACATAGCACCTGAAAATGCATAGTTGGAATACACATTTCCTTTTGGGATGGCCTATTTTCAGGGGCGAACTGTTAGTTTTACCGAATGTATTTTTTCGACCCGGTCAATGCAATCTAACCAAGATATTTGTCCAGTGGATGGCTGATGTCTCAATCACCAACTTAGTCATGTTTTTGTTGTGGCTTTCTTTGCTAATAAGATGCATCACAGATTGGCAAAGATGATCATTTTGTATACCCCCCCGGAAATTAGCATGACCCCAAAGACGGGACCATTTCAAAAGGAAAGTTCATTTTCAACCATCAATTTTCACGGGACGGGATATGTTAGTTTTCAAGGGTGTAACTAGGGCCTGCCTAAACCCTGCAACAGTGATCGTGGTCACTATTTCAGTAGCCTTCATGATTCACTGTTAAAGTGTTTTGACAGAACCCAACAAAAAAGTCTAGATACACCCTGGAAGATTAACATGGACCTTTCTAAATGGAGGTTTGGAAGATCATTTTCCTTTCTAAATGGTTGATTCGTAGGTTCCATGTTAATCTTCCGGGGTGTAATAGTGACAATAATGATATATGATATAATCAACTATTGTTCTCAATTATTTCCTGTAAAACCTGGACACTATTCTTTGCTGTATATCATCATTGTAATTCTTACCTGGGACCTGATGGCCATCCATTTATAAATGGTCGTTTCAATTGGATGATGAACCAAATCTTTACGTAGGAAATGGTTGTTTCACCATTTCCACCCATTAAAAACATTAGGCTGGTTTAGGTTTGTTTAGGATTGTTTCACCAAATATCCATTAAACACCAAATTTCTTTACATAAACGGTTGTTTCGGGTTCCAGGTAGTCCTTTCGTTTTTTTCTACCCAAAACTTGAAGCTTCAGGTGGGCCGCGCCGTGCGCACGGCGCTCCGGCGATTGGGCTTAAGACCCAACCAGGCACATCAAGTTTTTTTACCAAAATGATGACACGTCCCCTTATCTTTGAATAAAAAACTATTCCCTAGGGATCCAATCACCTTATCAGATGATGATTGGTGTGTATAATCACCTCCTCAGCAAGGTATTTAGGTGCCGTTACCATTCTCAGAAGGTGATTGGATCCCTAGGGTATTGAAAAACACCAAACACACCAAGCAATGATTGCATGTTTTGGACCTTTCAGAAGTTTTGCGCAAGGTGCCATTTAATAGGTTCTCGTGTCCATTTTTTAAGCCATTCATCACTTGCGAAAACACTTCAGTCATTGAGCTTCATGGGTCAAACAATGGGAATTTTGAATGGAAGACAAGTGGATACTCCAAGACCTGAAACAAACATATCCTCCGAAACTTGATGATTCGAAGATGACATGTACTGTATTTTTTTAAAAATGGTCCCTTTTCAGAGGACATTTGTTCATTTTTTGGGTGGTAATATATCCTCAAGAATGAAACTCACTTTGGAAGGCGGCGGATCTCACCTTTAAAAACAATGGATTGATCTGTACATACAGACCGTTTGGCCTTCCAGTTTGGGTGCCAAATGGTTTCGTTACAGGGTGGATTAATCCACTATCCCTTAATGCTTAATTGGCAACCGTCAGAAGTTACAGAATTTTTTTGAATCTATAGATGTATAGCTGTATAGCTCAAAACCTTTGTAGTTCTCACAATCTGGCCCTGGCCGCAGGTTGAAGACAGGATCAAAGCACTTCCAGAGGCATTTCTTGTCAGCATGAATGTTTTCTCTGAACTTTGTGTATATCACCTACTTGGACAATCGGGACCTACGAAATTTAAGTGGATAGTAAATGGGGGTGATACTTGCTATCTACAACTGGACGAATCCTACGAATTGCTATGCTCATGATCACTATGCTCATTAACAACCATACAAAATGGGGTAAATATCGAAGTGGTTGATTGGTGGTTTGGGCCTTTGTGTTTTATCCTGGAAGAATCTCTCTGAAAAATGGAATTCCGGGTGCCCCAAGCCCAACCAGAACACACCACTTTTTTGGGGGTGTGATTTTTGTAAGCATCCCAAAGAAACAATTCAGCTGGTTGTTTCATATGTCGGGCTTAGACAGTATATCGCCTTGTCTCATATTGAATGTATTCTATGTATTTCATATTGAATCCGTATCAACCTGTCAGTCACTTTTGACAGTTCATCATGTAAGCAGCCCTGGCAATTTTTGAGATTGGTAGATTGAAATCTTGCAGGGCTATTCATGCTATACAAAAAAAATGTCATATCGTGCTAAGCAACATATACCCCAGAAAATTAACATGGAACACCATGGAGCCCAAAAAGGAATGTTTTGAAGATGTTTTTCCTTTTCAATTTGGGGAGTTTTAGGTTCCAGCCGTTAATTTTCAGGGGTGTACGTTGCTCATGGTCAATTTGGCCAGATTTTGAATTGAACCAATTCTCATGTTTTCACCGTTCTTGCTGGGTCTCATGGCTGTATTTAGTTGGGGTGAATAAAGTTAATTCCACCGAAAGCTAGCCTGACTGGCTCGAAAATCCACCATGAATGAAGATCTAAATTTCCTATTGAACATGGAGATTTTCCAGCCAGTCATGTTAGTTTTGATAATATATATATATACACACACACACCCACAAGTGGCTCGAACAATATCATGATATCCCTGGCCATGATAAGTAATGATCATTCTCAGGTGATCATGAAGGGTATGGACATCAAAGATTTGTTGTTGGATGCTTCAGCCACCCAGTCGAAAAAACAAATAAATGTTCGTGTTTGTATAGTGTATATAGGGGGTGGCTGGACCTTTAAACATTTTAGTATTTTAGCTGTACCGACATTGATTGAGTTTAGTACTAGTAGGATATTGTACCAAATAGACTCTTGGATCATGGGTTTTGAGACTCACACCAGATCTCAGCACAGGATCTCTAGTGGTGATAGAACCGAACCCTAGGAATCTTGCCTCTCATCAAAGTCATCCCGTCATTTTCCCCTGTGGGAAATCATGAAATTGGTATATGAATTGGAATTGATGGGGGTACGATATGATAGCCTCTGCATCAGGAAGCAAACAACTGTTGATCCAAGCGTGGCACATATTTTTCAAACGGGCTGAAAACCCCACCTAGTAATGTCACCTGGAAGTACCTACCCATAGGATCCATGTATGGTATATTTACCTACATTTGGTCAATTTTTATGGTAAATGTAGGTAAATATACCATACATGGATCCTTTTGGCTAGACCATGATTGTTGGATGGAAGCTACCATTTTCAGTTGTTTCATTCGTCAAGAGTGGAGTCGTGCAAAAGTTTTGAAGATGCACGAAATTGATTTTGACATATTATTGAAGGGACGGCCTAAAAAAGCATCCCCTTTGGTGTATGGCTGCCAAAAAAAAATAACCAGTACTAAAAGTTTCCAAGTTTCCAAGTCTGAAATTCACTGGTGATTTGGAGTCCAATCCACGTTTCATGCCAGATCTTTGTTCAAACGTAAGTTTCAGGTTTCAGATGAAGCAAACAAAGACCCTTGGACTACAACATGGGTGTTCCCCGACTCTTCAGCTTGAAAAATGGACACTTTTTAACACATGGGGTCAGGCTACCGATGCGATTGGTGTGGAAGCTTATGGGTTCTCCCAACACCTGCGATTGGTGTTGGATTGTATACAAAAAGGGAAGTTACACTTGAGGATTGATGGCAGTTGATGATCATCACCAGCGATATACATGAACACGCCTGAAAGGGGATACACCCATGAAAAATTAACATGGAACATAGCAGTGGAGGTTTGCTAGATGATTTTCCTGTGGAAATAGGTGATTTTTTGGCACCATGTTAATTTCCAGGGTGTAAGCTACCACACTTACACTGCCGTGTAGTATTTTAAGCCATTGACAGTATCAACATCTAAAATCACGCCTTGTTGTCATGTCACGAGACGGATTCCAACTCCCTCCCCCCCAAAAAAGGTAGTTTGTAGTGGGGAAGCACCGCCAAAATGACCCAACATTTCAGGAATTTTGATTTATGTACTTACCATAATTCACCCGGCCCGTTAGAGAATCTCCATCAATTGAAAGATGTTTGAGATATCTACTCCAGATGGTTTCATATCGAATCTATATATTTCCTTGTTCACAAGTTCATGTCCATATACAATACTATCGCAATATTCAAAAAAGAACCTCAAGTGAAAGACAACAATGAACAGATACCCTCCAGGAAACTAACATATCCCACCTGGGAACAAGGCAAATCATCTTCAAATATGCCTTATCAGCGGGATATGTTAATTCCCTGGAGGGTATATCAGCAACATCAAAGATATCCACATCACGCATCGAACATTTCCGTCAGATTGTTTCACCCGACCAACAGGAGATGTCACCCTGGAAAAAAAGTCTACACAATTTTGATTTTTCCAACGAGCTGTTTGGATTTACCTCTAAAAAGAAAACATGTTATCACTGCAACCCCCGGAAAACTAAGTGTGTTGGAAATTATGGAGGGTTTGGTAGCAGATGATTTTCCATGTTTTCCAAAGGTCAATTATTTTTTTTTGAGGTTCCAATGCTTTAACCATGTCTATTTGATTTTTGGAGGAAATTGGGGGAAAAACAACTTTCTCCCAAACTGCTTCTTCTTTTTGTTGTGGCCGAAACGCGAAGTTGTTGAATTGGTGTTTTTTTGGTGAAAAAAAATCCCAACGGGGGAAAAAAACGTCAAAAAACAAAAGCGCTCTCCTCGCTCAGCCTTTGCGCCGGCACGCCCCTCTGCGGCTGAGATCAATTCGCTTTTTTCCGGCTCTTCCGGAAGGGTCTGCAAATCAATCGACAGGCGGCGGCGTTATTGTAAACGTTAACTTTAGAGATGTTTGGAGCCATTGGGTGGTTCTTTGAGAAAAATCTGTGTGTAGGTTTGATATTTATGTTTACAATATATTTATGATTTATATATGATAGATAGATAGCACATACACCAACATAGTTTTCTTGAAGATGACGACTGATACATCATCTGTCATTCATCATCCATCATCCATCATCTATCATGCATCATCAATCATTAACATCCTCCTCCTCATCATTATCATAATCACCCTATTCATCATATCCTCATCATTATCATAATCACCCTATTCATCATAATATATGATAATGATGATACTATTCATCATCCGTCATCACCATCGCCAGCACCATCACCATCACCATCACCATCACCATCACCATCATCATCAGCAGCATCATCATCATTATCATCATCATCATCATCATCATCATCATCATCATCATCATCATCAGCATCAGCATCATCATCATCATCATCATCATCATCATCATCATCATCATCATCATCATCATCATCATCATCAGTTCCTTTTCCATAGTAAACATTAATAAACCACTGGTTGGTTGATGATAAGGAACCCCATTGCTTAGTTGATTGATGTTAAGATTGTTGGTTGATGGCATCATCCATCCATCCATCCATCCATCCATCCTATTCCCTATCCTCTTAGCTCCCGCCAAGCGGACGGAGGATTGTTCGGACGATAACTTGAAGCGCACCTTCGCCAGTCCCGGGAAACCCAGGAGATCCAACGGCCGTGTGTTGTGGGATACCCTCCAGGGAACGAGGTTTCACCTATCCCACCAAACGGGAAAAGGAACATCATCTTCAAACATACCTTGGGAAAGGGATATGTTAGTTCCCCAGGAGGGTATGTTTCTTGTTTTTTTTGTTTGATTGTGGTGGTAGGTGGAGTGATACCACACCAGCACAGGAAGATTCGGAAAAAGATGACTTTTTAGTGCAGGAGATTCATAGTTCAATCATCCAACCAACAGTGTGAAGGGGATGAGGACTGTTTCCTGATCCCAACAAAATGGTGAGCTTTTCTGCCTTAAAAGAAGCAGCTATTTTGCAACCAATCACAAATAAAAGATATTCAAAGCTCATATGCGTACATATAATATATCTATCTATGTGTGTATATATATATACACATTTGAATATGTACATATAGTTTATATTTGTATGAACACATAAGTGTACCGGCGATATTTTTGATCATGATCCCCTTTAGCCGATGTATACATCATCATCACTTGAACGTGCCTAGCTAACTGCAGCCTTTTGGCGACAAACTGAGGTATAGCTGATGGTGCCGTTTGTGATCCTGTCATGTTTGTGCCGGGCAGTTGGGCAGTTCGGATTGTTCGAAGTTGGGGAAATTGTTCAGTGTGCCTTAAAGATCTTAAAGGGTTTTGTGATGCATGTCCTTTAAACATGTTTTTTTTCGCTGAATGGGGGCTTATATAAATTAATGAATGGTACTGAATCTCTCTTGGTGATGTTGGAGGGGGGAAGCATTTCGCGAACCCGTTGGCCGGAACATCCAACAAGACATCCTAGCAGTGGGTCAAATAAATGAGTTGAGTTAAGATCAAACAATAATCCTAGTTGGTGGTTTCAAATATTTTATATTTTCACCCCTACCTGGGGAAATGATCCAATTTGACTAATACTAATATTTTTCAAAGGGGTTGGTTCAACCACCAACTAGTAATCCCTTTTTCAGCTTGTGCCTTATCTACTGAATTTAGTCCTTCTAAGGTGCTGAAAAAAATCTAAGGTCACTCACACAGCGGTTCTCCAACGTGACAAAACCGCTGACATTGTCAGTGGTTTTGGAGTGGATGCCCATTATAAACATGGTTGAGTAAGTATCATCACTGTTCCGGATTTTCATTATGCTTATGTATACTATATATATATATATGCATTATACAGACATGTGCAAAGTATATTTGTTTGTAAGCTGGTAAAAGCTTCCAAAACTTCCTGAAAGAGTAAGATGTGAGTTCAGCATTGGTTTCTTCATATCATATGGTGACACAAGCATGGTATGATTTGAATTGAAGTACTTCACAAATTGTCCACTGTTGGTGTAGTTTGAATTGAACTGCTACAGGCACACACTTATGCATGTACGTTGTTTGTGCAACTCCTCAGGTCAACTCTTGTCTCTTTCACGGTGAACGTGTCATGGCCGTTTTGGACCCACGCCAGATTTGCGCTTGCAATCCATCTTAGATTTTCTTCAAGTATCCTGCTTGGCCAAGACCAACAAAGAGGTGTGTGGGCAAAAAGGGTCCCACAAATGGTATCCGCAAAGGTTTGGATGGGCAATGCGAAAAAAAAACAAAAGCAGGTTCCGGCTCCACGTTTTTTTCAGCGTGTGTTTAGTGACAGATCTCATAGATCATCTCCAAGGAAACAGATGTGGTTCAAGAACTATTAGTTGGAAGTTGTTGTGACCTTTGCTACCTCAGTTGGTGGAAAAAAACAGTTAAGATCTTCTCGTCCGTCCAAGTCCCCTCGGTTTCTTTTGGTGCCAACTTGAGGATGTTATCATTGAAGTCCGGTGGTTTTTATTTCAAACATTCTTTATTCAGCTGCTATGCATGAAAAATAACTCTTTTGATTTTGAGTACAGTAATGCTGTGTAAGTAACTTGCACCCCTCGAAATCTAACATAGATACCAACAAATGGATGGTGTTCAAAAGGTATCTCGGGCTTCAAATATTGGTATTATGGGTATCAATTCGTTGAATTTCAGGTGGTTCGGGGTAAATATGTTCAATTGAACTGCAGCCATCACCGACTCATGGGAGAAACTATATTTCACCAACTCATCATCTTCGTAGCGACTTGTGAGATCTTGCACCAATGAGCCTCCAATGAACACAAGGGCCGCCGGGGAGTGTTTGGGAGATGCTGGGTTTAATATTTGACTCTATTCAGTGAGGGTTTTCAGCAGTTCAGGTATGAAGTTTTGAACTCTTGCGAATCTCATGTTGACTGAAGCAGTTTAACCATGCAGTCCAAAATTTATGGTAGTCATGTGATTTTTCACGGTTGTTTTCTTTGCATCTCCTTGGGAATCTCCGCCCTTTTTTTCCTGCCTGAAAACCCTCAAGTTTCTGAGTTTCTCGTTGCAGATTGGCATGGGAATTACCTTCCCTGGCCTTGTTGGTGGCATGCGTGGATCATTGTTGGGAGATCTCGGGAAAAACGACGACAAGAGACGACGGTTTTGGAGGATGCTTCTAGGGGGTGGTGAGTGATTATAGTGATTGTGTTGGCTGCTTTTATTGTCGGGAGGTGGATGGATTTTCATGGAGTTTCACAAAAGGGTTTTTAACCGCGCAATATATATATATAGATAGATGAGAAATAGATTCCCAGATCTTTTTGTGAAGAAATGTAGCTTCACAAAAATGGGTTTGGAATAGACAAGTTCTCCTGACTCTGAAATAGTGTGATGTTTTTGGGTATCCCACTTGATCTTATACTTTTTCTGGGACGCAACGTTCCTAACAGTAACACCCCCGAAAACTAGCATGTCTTCCAAAAAGGGAACCATTTCCATAGGAAAGACATCTTCCATACATTGATTTTGAGGATCCACATGTTAGGTTTTCCGTTGAGTACACGACTGGGTGGTGGCAACTCAAATATTTTTTAAATTTACCCCTATTTGGGGAAGATGAACCCATTTTGACTCATATTTTTCAAAGGGGTTGGTGAAAAACCACCAACTAAACCATACTTTCAGGAATAAAAACGCTGAGCCCACAGCACAGCTGAGCCCCCAAAAGCAGCTCAAAAAAAGGCCATGGAGACCTCCCAAGAATCGTCCTGGTACCTTTCCACTGGGTGGCACAGTGTAGGGAACACTCAAGGAACACTCAGCACCTGAGGAGGTTGAGTTATGTTGAAATGATACACCGGTCCCTGCCAGGGTTTTATTGGTAATAAATGAGGAAAGTCTTTAAGTAAATCCCACATGATTTATATATATATATATTATATATATATATGAATTTTATGATTTATGTATGACGTACTTTTTTTTTGGTTGGTGTCTTAGGGAGGGTGCTGGGTCCGTCCATCAATCTGCTCTTGGAGGGAGTTTCGAGCCGCATGACCTGGAGTTGAACCATCCATGCTGAATTTAAAGTGAAGTACCCTGTGTGAAACTAACATTTTTTCGCGCCCTGAAAAGCACGGCATTCAGTTTTTTTGCAGGGGGTTATATAGTTTTGTTAGTTTTATGGAGGTCCACCAAAATATTTGCCAGATACATTAACAATCCACATCTTACTTCCGTAGGATCCTTTTTTTTAAAGCGCCTACAAAAGCTTGTTAAGTGCTTTTGGACTTAGCCAGCTTCTCTTTGTCAAAGGCGTCGAACAAAAAGTCATGGTCCCAACGATTGACAAATCGTCCGATAAATCATGCCGTTGATTTTAAAATCAGGTGAGCTTGTCTCACCTGGATCTACAGGTGTCTATTTCTTTCCAGGTAAGCAAGTCGTCCGGAGAAATATATAGTTAGCCCTCAGCAATCGTTGGGTTCCTTGGGTTTGGAACTCACCTTTTCCCTGTGGTTTCTATGTTTGTTGGAGAAGGTCACGTTCGTCTTAGGGTATCGGTATTGATTGCCAAATCTCGTGTCTTCAGGGAACCATGGTGCATGATCCCATGGTTTTTGAATGCCAAATCTAGTTAGTACATTGCCAGAATACCTGGAGCTCTCCTCATGGAGGCGTTGGAATCACCATGGATTTTTCATCCTTCCTGAAACTAATCCATCTGAAACTTGATGAACAGAAGATGAAGATGAATTTTCCTTTGGAAAAGGAAGTGCGACTTAAATGAGAAGCCACAGTACCACCGCATTCCACCCAATTTTTGGTGGTGATGTCACAGAACTAAAAACCAAATCCCCCAAAGGGCCCATCAATTAAAACCCCCCAGCCAAGCACTCACCATTTTGGTGATATGTTGAATTCTACCCAGAAGTATTGCTTGATTGGTGTTGAATAGGGTCTGCTGGTTTGCTTCCCTGCTATTTCAAGATATGAAGCCGTAGATGGCACAACACTCAAGATACACTTGACTACAACTAAAAAGTCAACCATACATAACTAGGTTGAAGCAGATATGTAGTTGCTATAAAGCCGCAGCCATATTACTCTAAATGAAGGCGCCCAAAGAGTATTCCATGGGAAATTCCCATCATGATATTTTCTACCGGAGGTTTATTAATGATGATGTTTTTTTCAAAAAACGATTGAAATCCCCATCCAAATCATATCTTGGATCTACCCCCCATCCAGTTACAGTCAGCACCAGGATTATTGTATTTTCACAGTAGCAAATCCCAAGCTTCTGATCATCATTTGCTACCAATTGCATCCCGGGGTTCGGCAATGTTCGATCCTTCCATACCCGTCGACCCGTTGGGGGGAGAAGATTTCTCAAACTGTTACTATCTCCCATAAAACTAACAGCAACTTCGCCTCTGAAAATAGGCCGAAACTCCGAAACCCATCCAAGGAACGGAAAGAGTATTCCAAGCATCCATTTTTCAGGGGCGAACTGTACACCCCGGAAAACTAACATGGTTCACCTGAAAATGAACCCCTGGAAGTTTGGAGATTCCTATTAGAAACCATCATTTTCAGGTTCCATGCTAGTTTTTTGGGGGGTATGTTAAACTTCGGGAGGATAAGCCTGAAAAAAATCGAGGAGTGGTCCTACTGCAGGGCCCTTTGCTCTGAATGGCCGAAGGTTGCCACCCTGCAGCAGGCAGGGTTGGAGAACGTGGTTCCGGGCTGAAGTGGTAGTAAGTGACCGGTGTCTTTGGTTTTTTGCTTGGGGGGAGATAGCTTATGAAAATACTGTAATCTAGATAGTTGTTATAGGTGATTGTGTGTAACTAAAGTGAGATATCGCATATCCCCTCCCAAGGCAGCTTTTCAAGATGATGTTTTCCTTTTCCCGTTTGGTAGGCAATATAGATTCGTTCCATGGAGGGTATAATGAAAGACTTAGGATTTACTGGTGTACCCCCCGAAATCTCACATAGATACCAAAAATGATGGTATTAAAAATATATCTCCTTTCAAATATGGCTAGTTTGGGTATCCAGTATCCATGTTAGTTTTTGGGGGTGTAACACCCAGCGCATTCTAACCCCGCCTGAAAAGTCCAAATTGGCCAACGAAGGCCGTAACTTCCGCCGGCACCGCAGGTTGGCGGTGGATATGCGTCCGCACGAGCGACAACGCCAACCCTTAAGGCCTTCAGTGTCCTGTGACTTGGCGTTAGCAATGAGGTACTGTTGATCGTGAGTGGAGTTACCAAATCCTTACCCCCTGGAAGTTTAACATAGCCACTGAAAATATACCATGCCAATAGGAAAGTCGTCTTCCAACCATCATTTTTTAGGGGCTATGTTAAACTTCTGTGGGGTGGTGGATAACTGGGTGGTGGTTTCAGATGATTTTTTATTTCCACCCCCATCCCTGGGGAGATTCGGGAGAATTTGACGGGCATATTTTTTTCAGATGGGTTGGTTCAACCACCGAGTAGATAAGCTATGGATCTTGATACTGATGACTGGTGACACAATGATTTTTGTGGGAGTCGATTTTGTTGGGTGTTTTACATCCTCACAGGTCCCACGGATAGGAAACTGATGCACTCCAAGGGTCTTGATGGACTTTCAGGGATTCCTTTAAGCCACGGTGGTGTTTTTGCCTGCATTTTTTTCCGTTCATCTGCAAGATAGATACAGTAGGCCGAAAGGGCATATACATAGCAATACCAAGCAACCGCATCATCTATTTTTTGAGCTCGTGCAAAAAACAAGTCATGGACATGAATTTTAGAATCAATGTTTAGGATCACTCGGTTGCAAAAAGTCACAACAGGGCAGGCATTTGTTTGAGTTGGTTGGCGATACTAGCCGTTTAAATCAACTTGTTGAGACTAGTGCATCTGTTTGCCTCGGTAGTCTAAGGGTTGAATTTGGATGGTGGTTTCAATTGTTTTTCGTTGTTCAGCCCTAGTTGGGAAGGGTTTGAATTTTGCCGACTCTGTTTTGAACGAGTTAAAACCACCGCCTAGTAGAATATTGACATCACACGACGGAATCTTTTGAAACTGATGATCAAAGTTACAAGTTTTTGTTTTCACAATTTGTTTGACATATGCAAACGATCTAGCGAAGTTGGATCCGTAAACATTCATGAAGAAACATGTTGTATTATATATAAGGCATTTTTGTTGTCACCACTGTTTCGTCATTTTGAAACGTTCAGCCTGTACACGCATACTGTTGATGGTTCAGAAATCCGGCTAACCAGGTAGTTTATCTGTTTATCCAATTATTTGTCCCGGGTTTTTATACATCCAAACGGTGGTTGGGAATGGTTCCTTTATAAGGCCTAGAGTTACTACTGTTCGCCACCTTGTGTTGTGAGAATCAGGTCCTGATCTTCAAAACAATCCGGTCTGGGAGCAGAGTGACGCAGATCTTTTTGGATTTTTGGTCGATTTCAAAGGACGAAATGAGGGATCTCTAAGAAAAAGTATGGGAAATAGGTGGAAATTGGTGGCAACCATTGGTACATTTTGACATATTAATATATACTACCAAGATAGCTACTTGTCTTAGTAAGTTGGGCCAAGAACAGGGTTGGCTTTACATTCTTTGCCCTTCTTTTGGAGCTAACGAAACAACTTCCTGTTTAAGGATGATTATAACCCAACCTACTGTACAATGTTTTTCAAAGATTATAACTTTATAACCAGCTGTTTTTTAAGCTAATAGGTTATCCTGGTACCTGAAACTTACATTTATGAATGGTTGTTTCAATTGGATGATTTTCACCAAACCTTTATATACATAGGAAATAGTTGTTTCGCTATTTTTCATACATTAAATTCAAAACATGGTTGTGTAGGGTTCCAGGATTATCTTCCTCAACTCGTAAGTCGGATTCTAGATGGAACAACTTCCATCCCGAATTGGGGTCAATTTTCAACACGTCAAACAAGAACGGTGGTTCAAAAACTCCGGTACGTCCGTGGACAAAAAAAACGTGCATAGGAGGGTCATGGGAGTATTGCCATCACCAGGTAATCACGCGATTCATTCATTTGATTTAGACCACATGGAAAGGATCGATGGCGCAACTCCCATGTATTGGCGTTTATCATGGCCCCATGGCCCTAATTCACCTTTTGGGAGTGGTGAGTTGCGCTATCTACTTTCACGAACGACTCGGTGTATTTGAAAAAACAACATCGATTTGTATCCATTCATATGTAATATGTAATATAGTCATTTCCAATCCATGCATTTTTTGTCTCGTGACTCATGAACCTCAAAATGACTCAAGTTATCCTAAGGTTGGAACTTGAACACACCTATTCGAATGAAGTGTATTCACTCAACTACAGTTGACGCAAGAAATGCTTAAACAAAAAGCAGTTGAAACAGATCAACCCCTCTCAAAACCGCAAGAGTCTTCAGCCCAAATCTGTTTGGGGGATTTCTCTCCCAGCAAAGGTATGACTATAAGTCTGGCTCAACCATCCTCATTGTAGAAGTAGAACTAGAAGATGGAGTCAGAACAAAGTTTGGTATTGAATGGTATTGAATGGTATTGAATGGTATTGAATGTTCTGAACCATCTTGAGCCACTAGAATCAATTGGTGAATTGTACTCGTGGAACTACAACGCGGTCTATAGGCAAAACCAATCAAAAACGATGATGTTTCACGCATACCAACCAAAAAAAAATGTAACTTCAATTTTCAACGAGAACTCTTCTATCGTGGAGTGTGCACAAAGGTGTCATTTTTGTCAAACAAATTCTCCCAATAACAGAACAATCCGACTGACACTAGTAGGCGGTGGTTTCAATTTTTTTTAATGTTCACCCCTACTTGGGGTTTCATGATCCAATTTGAAAAAAATATTTTTGGGATGGGTTGGTTCAACCACCAACTAGAATTAGTTCCTGACTTGTGTGTTTTGTTTGACCCTCCATTTTTCAAGGGGGGCTTCCCAACGTGGATTTCCTCCGTTGAGGCCATGGACATGACTGCCTGCCATTTGTCGGAAAAAACCTTAGCGGCCCTTGAAGCAGCCACGAAGGAGGACCTGATTTTCTTCGTTGGGACCTTTTTTGGAAGGGCGGTTTTGATGGTTGATGAAATGAATGCTACGTTTGTTGTTTGGAAACTTGATGGTGTACTATGTCAGAATGCAAAAAAAACATATGAGAGAGGAATAGTATAGTTGTTTTTTTGTTGATATATCAAAAGTTCATGAAACTTCCCATGAAAGTCCTCTTGTCATTTTCAGAACCCCCAAAAAGTCACGACGCAATTCCATCAATTCCTTTCGTAAACTCTTACCTAGAAAACAGGGTCCTTTAAGAGATATTCTAAAAAGGATATGCTGGATAGAAGAGATTTCAGCAGCTTTGGTTTTCCACCCATTTTTTCTAACATATTCGAAATGAACGTGTGACCCCCGACTTTACAGCAACAAACCGGAAGGGCGGCGTTTCCGCCACCGAATTGGCTACTTCCCGGAAATGTCAGGATGATCCACCACCAGCACCACCAACTTCACCTGTCTCACCACATCCACCGAGTCGCGGGTTAGATCGAGGTGGGATTCATTGATGGGTTTTTCTTGGGAATTTGGGGTTTGTTTGGGGCAGGATCTAAGAATTTACGTAACGTAAAAATCACCCATGTCATGAAAAAAGGTAAATGTATCAGTGCCATGGATCATATGGGTAAAGTGATTTATTTTTGATACTTAAACTTTAGCAAGAAATCATCTATACCTGGAACTACAGCAATGTCAGTAGCTGTTTTCTCTTACAAATGGATCATGGGGTAATTTTTTGGAATGTGATGGAATGTCAGGTGACTCAAGCCGTGACCCAATTTGATTCCCCAGGCAGATGTCACCAACAAGAAAGGGTCACTTAAGTATCCCAAACGGGTTACAAAGAATTGCCAGGTGGATATTTTTTGGGGCATAGCCCCTAAAAGTAGGCCATCCCAAAAGGAAATTTCATCTCCCAACCATTGATGTTCAAGGGGATATGTTAGTTATGGGGAGGGTATGGTGACAAACAGGCTGTTGCGGCTAATTTGGCAGTCCCTTTTTTTCAGTCAGAGCAATATAAACATTCACCAGATGTTTAATGAAACTTGGAGATCATATCAGATTGTTGTTATTGCCATCCTGAGGATACTATAGTACTCTCAGATTTTAGGAGCAGGTCTTTGATATAGAATGGACAGGGAATTGAATTGGTATGAGTCAGAAGACATCATGATTCAATGGCAAATTGAGTGCCAAACGTTTTAATTTTTAATTTCACCATTACCCTCCCTGAAACTAACAGCTCGCCCCTGAACAAAAATAGTCACCCTGAAAAGGAAAGGATCGTCTCCCTTTCTCACTGGTGTTTTTTTTGTTGTTATTCTTAGGGGGTCTAAATTGAGCAGTGTTCAAAACCCTGGTTGTTTAGGTTTATAGGGGATTATACTATACTATCCATTTATATGGGGATTCTAATATGCCAATACAAGGATCCCTATACACCAATCAGTATAATGGAATGTCATAAGGGTTTTGAACGTTGCTCAATCGAATGCAGTGGGAATCATTTTGTTCACCCCGAACTTGGATCAAAACTTTGGTCATGGCTAGGTTGACACCTACCCCTTCCTAACGCACCCACCCGCAGAAAAAAGGGTTTCATAGCCGGCCTTACGAAGGGAAGCAAATGGTTTTCATAAGCCCTTAATGATGTAAGACCGGCTATTTCTGGGGGGTACGTTACTTGGAGGATCATCCCAGTTAGTAAGTGGTTAACAACCAATTTTGGGAAGTCCCCTAAGTAGGGTTGTTCCCCTTCCAAATGGCCATTCCATGGCTATAAATGGGGGTGATCCTAACTACCTCCAAGTAGGGGGGGGTAGATTGACGACTGCGATAGTTTGGTAGGCAAGTTCGCTTCGAACAACTCGCGAGCATCGAATCTTCGTGAAGCAAGTCCCGTGGAACAGGACCGAGATTGGGTCGAGTGATATTCATTGATGGTTCAGAAATCCATCGATCCACTAGTGATATGGTAGTTTATCCCATTATTTACAAGGGTTTTTATACATCCCAGCCGGATTTTGGTTCAACCATCCAACTGTACGTATTCATTAGAAGGTTTGAAGCCCTAGGATATTGGGGGAGCGATTGGCTGGTCGCCAGGGATTCCGGGATGATGTATTTTCCTATACTAAATGAGGAGCGATTCAGAACCCCAGAATCCTCAAAATCACGGGGTAGTCGCAAGGTAGCTAAAGCTTAACACGGCTTCTCTCCATGACATGTTGAAACTGAGAGTTTGTTGGCAGAAAATTAAACAAAAGCCATGCACACCTGGATGACCAACTAGATATTTTTCCAGGCAAACTATTTAGTACAAAGATGAGGATGCGAGTTACGCCCTCAAAGTTATAGTCATTGGGTTGTAGACGCTTTGAAAAACTTAATCGCAAGCATTAGGCGATCCCTACCAAAAAGCCAGTACCATTGGTGGCAACAAATGGTTGAGCATTTTGCTCCTGACATCATCTCGCTAGGAGCGCCCCGTGTCCGCGGGTTCCCCAGCCTTTGGGACCTTTGGAAGCATTTGGGAAACTGTGCTACAGCATGGGTGACTTGATGCTGTTCGACATTAGGTGTTACACGTAAATCACCCTAGAAGATGTTGATGAAATGGATACCCAAAATGATATATCTGGTCAAATTATAGCGACCTCACAGGAGTTTTCACCCCCAAAAGGTAGCGTTGAGGAAGGGAAACGAGACACCTTATTTCAGGATTTTCCAGGTTGGTGAAGGATAATTTGGCCAGATGCACCCTGGAAGATTAACATGGAACCTACAAATCACACATTTAGAAAGGAAAATTATCTTCCAAACATCCATGATTATGTTCCATGTTAATCTTCGGGGGTATATGAAGTTTCTGTTGGGGGAACTGATAGATGGAACTATTTCCTTTCCCAGCTTAGCCTGCTTTTTTGTCATGCCATTGAACGATAGCATGGATGAAAATAGTCCGACTTCCAAGAACAGATATAGCAGGAGTGGGAACATGTTCTGCTTAAAGTATATAAATACACATATGATAGCATTCTAGCCATGTCATGGAATTTCTATCACTCAATGTTGCAAACCTTAAGGAATCCTTTAAAAGAAACTTAGTGTTTTTTTTACACGTATTGGATGTACCGAAGTTCGCAGTTCATCTTGGGATGTTTTTTTTGAGGCGGATAACAAAAACACCCACCTAACGGGGCCCCCAGGATGCCAGTAGTGGCAAGTGAAGGTTTAGCATGTAGATACACCCGGTTTCCTACCACGTAAAGGTGTCGAACAAATTCGTGGGGATTTGATTCGTCCCGGAATCCGCATCCTGGGTTTCCGGGGGAAAAGGGGTAGGTCCAGAGTTTAGTAGCTGTGAGTGTTGTTGTGGTGGTTTGTTTGAGTATCACTTACGCTTCCTGAAACTGACAGCAAAAACTCCTAAAAAATGGTAAAATGGCCAAAAAGGGACCTAGTTTCAAGGGTGAGATGTTATAGTTTTAGGATGTTTTAGGGAAGATGCACTCCCCCGAAAACTCACCTTCATGTCACCTAAAGATCCGTGGAAAAACCCAGCATTTTGCAGGGGGCGAGCTATTAGTTTTAGGGAAGGGTATATGTCTGGGCAAATTATAGCGACCACTTCTCGTAGGGCGGTCACCCCAAATGGTGGTGAAAAGGATCAGGGAATCAGGGAATCCCTATGAATCCCCCATGAATCCCCAGAAATAGTAATACATAGCTGGTTGGAGAATCCCCATCCTTCCAGAAGGTAAGTATCATCAACATGCGTGGATTTTCCAACCAGCTATGTTGGTCTACAGGAGCTAGCTGTTTTGCGGAATGATGTATGTTAGTTTTAGGTTTTGGTACACCCTACCTCCCATAATCATGGTTCAGCGAAACATGGGTAGTTGGTAGTTGGTACGGCTGTAGTAGCTACCTTTCAAAAACCCAGCCATTTTCCCCACTAAACAATACCCCCCTGAAGTTTAACACAGCCCCTCAAAAATTACCTTCCCAATAGGAAAGTCTTCCAACTACCATTCTTCAGGGGGTATGTTAAACTTCAGGGGTGTAACTATCCGATATTTTTTTCAACTTGCCACATATATTTCACCACCTGAAAGCCTGAAACAAATTCAATCCAAAATGGCCATTTAGTTCTTGGATTCGTTGCATGAACCCTCCTGAGCCTCAGGAAAGCCTTCGAAGCCGCCATGGCCTGACGGGGGGGACATAGGTGATAAATGGTGCAAAGTGGGGGTTACGTCACCAGTTAGAAGTATATAGGTTGAAATAACTCCACTTATTAGGGTTATAACTTAGTATTTATTTTAGGGTTATAACTTAGTTTCTAACATGTTATAACCCCATGTTTACCCATTTTTCAAGGCCATTTGCCAGGGGTTACACTCCTTCATTTGTAACATCCGGCTCGTCGAGGCCCATCTTGTGGTGATTGTGGGTCCAAATGTCAGTAGCTCACCCAGTAAGAAGCATCTAAAAGCTACACTCCGGTAAACTCACATAGCTGGCTGGAAAACGAACCCGGTTTGAAGATGTATTTCCTAATGAACATGGGCAAATTCCATTGCTATGCTTACTGCAGGGTAGATCTTTGACGACCTAAGATCTAAGTGACATCGTATCGCTGGACAGCTCTGAAATTTGGTGAGCGGGTTCTCAGCAGGGGACTTGTGCCCTTGTGCTACCTACCTTCTAATTCCTGTTATTTAAAAGGATGGTGACAGCTAATCATAGCTACTAGCAAGTCATAATCTATGGGCATAGGAGTTCTACATACACTACCCCACCCAACAAAGTAATCGAGCAATGACAAAAGATATGACGTCTTGTCTCCTATGAAGAGCTGATTTTTGCCCATGAATAGGGGATTCAGCATGTGGGATGATTCGAATTCCAACATAAACCATCCATCTCAAAAGATTTGGCATCGGGATTGAAACCCTACTTATTGGTGCCGGCATTAGGATGGGGTTCAAGGACAAGTTACCTAGTGAAATAAGCATGGTAAATTCCAGCATATGCCCATATGCCCAAATGTTTGAGACATCAGCCAGTTCTACCCTGATTTGATCATGTTCATTACTAGTTGTGACATCAAATTCGACAATTTCTATCAAACATGTGTTGAGCATCAATTTGTACTAGTCTTAGGACCAGCATTTTGTTGCATCAAAAATCGTTTCCAAAAACATCTTTCACCAACCACTGGACTCGAACTGCTTCAGTTGCGCCACAGGATGCGGCAAAGGATGCCAAAGACCGAGCGACCTCCGATCCTTTCGCCATTTTCTTGAAGGTGCGCGAAAAGTGGTTGGACGTACCGACTTACCCCATACCATCCATGTATGGTATATTTACGGTAAATGTAGGGAAATATGCCATACATGGATGCTATGGGTACCCTCCCTAAAACTAACAGCAACTTCGCCCCTGAAAATAGGCCTTTTTTGCCCCCAAAAAGGAAACGGCCTCGTATTCCAAGCATCCATTTTCAGGGGTAAACTTTTGCAGTTTTTTCGGGAGGGAACCCATGACCCGATCCATCTCCAAAGGAGGAGCTATGTCATGTTGGTCTATAGAAGTGACATCTGTCCCACTTGCGAAGTCCTTCAGCATGGCAATGACTCGATTTATTTCTACAAAAACAAACTTTTTTGTTGTCGGATTCCATGTTGACCTGGAAATTGGAAATTGGTTTAAAAAGCCCAAGGGTTTTGTGTGCTTTACTGTTGATGCTTCAGAAATCCCAAACAACCACCTGGGATGTATAAAAACCGTCGTAAATAATGGGATAAACTACCAACCGGATTTCTGAACCATCAACTGTATTTTTGGTACCCTTTGGTATCCCTTTGCCACGCTGGCAAGATGAATGCTCAAGCGGAGAATCAGAGGCCTTGCGGCCTTTGGATGGAAGGGGATGAGGGGTCCCAACGTTCGGTAAAAACAGATCCTTTTTAAAGGGAACTATTTACTGGTTGGTGGTTTCAAATATGTTTTATTTTCACCCCTATTTGGGGAAGATTCCCATTTTGACTAATATTTTTCAAATGGGTTGAAACCACCAACCAGTTTAAGAAACCGCCAGAATCACCCCAAAAATAGTTTGGTAGTTTCACAATGCTTGCATTATCCAAAGGCAGCGGCTGGTAGGTATAACTTGGTAGTTGTGTAGTCATTTTGAAAAGTCTTGAAGAGTTATGAATGACCTACTCCCCCGAATTTTAACATGGTTTCCCTGAACATGATGGTTTCCAAGAGGAACTTCCTTTTCTGGGGACTTCTTTTCAGGTTCCATGTTAAATTTCGGGGGTGTAAGCTGTTGTGGAATCAAATCCAAAAATTTGAAACAAAAAAGCAGAGTCAAACGGTCAATCCACGTACACCTCAAAATAGACATCCAGATCATCCAGTCATAACTGTCGTCTAAAAGAAGTTTGCAACTCCCAAATCATACACCAACCCCAGTAAAACAAGTCAGAAAGTAGGACTGGATGTTGGTAAAAAAACACATCTACTTTGAAGCTTTGTTTCACCATCCTGTCGCTCAATTTGTTCTGAAAGAAAGAACCACTTTTTTTGTGGATGTATCAATGGATCACACCAGTAGTATCCATTAGTTGCTGTTTGCCATTGGTTTCCACAATAGCTTCCTGCGGATTCTGTCTTGTCAACCACCACCTGAACTTGGAATCGGAAATCATCGTGAAAGGAAGAGACACAACCATACCACTTGGACATGTCATGCAGCGTCGGCTGCCTGATTCTTTTGATTCAGTTGCCAATGTACTCTTTAATGAGCAATGTGCAAAGCCATATGCAAAGCAAACTCCTTCCCTTCTATTGCCTTCTCTTCTACCCACTAGTTGCTACAATACACCTGAGGGTAAGATTGTTTTATTGCACAAAAATGCTCTTATGAATGAAGTGAGTCTATGATATATATATACATGCATGCATGCATGCATGCATGCATGCATGCATGCTTGCATACATACATACATACATAAATACATACATACATACATACATACATACATACATACATACATACATACATACATACATACATACATACATACATACATACATACATACATACACACATATATACATACATACATACATACATACATACATACATACATACATACATACATACATACATACATACATACATTGAATGACCGGTCAAACCAACCACCCAATGAGATGGGAATCAACGGTGGAGTTTCCATCAAGGAAGCCAGCACCCAAGAAGCCCGCGCAACGGCAGAGGTGGGTAACCGATGTCGGGAAAAGGTGATCAACCCATAGGGTCCCATCAAATAGTTGGTGTATGATTTACCTACTAATTTACCATAAATTTATGGTAAATTAGTAGGTAAATACACCCAGTTCTCATGCATCCTATGGGTTTTGGATGATGATGAGAGAAGATGGAAGATCAAGTCGTTAGGATGTTATGATGGTAAGCATAGCTCGAATCATAACTTACAACAGCTTCCCTTGCAATGATGCCACCTGTGCCATGGTGGATTCACAACACATCTTGTTGCATCAGATTCCCAAGTGACTTGATTCACCAAATGACTCTTTATATGCATATAATCATATATGACTATTTGACTTTACACATCTAATAATATATATATATATATTTATGATATTATAGGATATCATATAGTATATGATATTAATAATATAATTATCATATGATATCATATATTCATATATGTAATGAGCTCTGTTCTACCTACATTCTACATGGTACTGTATCTTTACTTTTTGTTTAACGGAAGGATGGCCACCTTATCCCTTATAGCAATCTTTTGTTTAGCGGACCGTATCGACCATGGACCAAAAACCTTTTGCTTTGTGATTTGGTCCTCCTTAGCTGTTTAACCCCCACAAGGAGCCCTTTAAACGGGGATATACCCAATAAATACCACTATATAAGGTGTGTATGGGATTGATTATTAAGGGGGCCCCCATCGCAAGGGTATCACCATTTTCCCTATGACATACTGATTTTGCCCAGGTTCATCCAACTGGCAGAATGTGATGTAGTATGAACGTTGTTTACAACACAAGCAGCATGACCATCCTCCTTCAGGGGTACTAAGGACTTTTATTTTGAAGCAGTTCAGGTTTCCAGAAAATCACTCCAAAACATGTGAGGGGTAAGGATACATGGTCAAGGATCTCGTCTCAAAAAGATTTCTTGACAAGTCTATCGTCAGCAGCTGCCATATAAATTCCGTTTTCACTGGATTGAAGCTTATGAATTTTATTCTATCTGCAAGCAGCTCAGTAGAGCGAGATTATAGTGATAAGTTGTCATCCAAAAAAAGTTTAGTAAGGGAAGCTACTGTTTTGAAGAGAAATGGAGGAAGGTTGAATCTTATAACGCATCACTTCATACATCCACATCCCTGAAGTTTGGAAGTAGGTTTTTGGACATCAAAATGAACAACGCCAAAGACAAGAAACGTGTCAGGAGGTATAGTTTTGGATCTCTAGTCTAGGAACATAGTTGAAATAGGATCTCCCAGCAAGTTAGGCACTTGGTTAGGAACTGGATCATACTAAATCTTATAAGCAAAACAATGTATAGTGAGTAAGTGGTGTATATTGGGGCTTCAAGTTTTAACACACCTCACTTTCTTCGAACTGGGACCAGGCAAGCGCCCGCCACCGAGAGTTATCGAGTTATTATTGGCAAGGTGGGAACGCCGTGCCAGAAAATGTGGTATTAGGGTAGTAGGGTCCAGTTGGTAGCGAAACTTCCAAATTTCTGGTATGACTTGAAGGAAAAAATCCTGCAGCGGTTGATATGGTAAATATCCCATCATTGTTACAGGGTTTCATCCATCCCAGGTGGTGGAGGATTTCTTCCATCAACAGTATGACTTGATTCATTTTCAGGGAAACGGGGGGCCTACTCCGTTTCCAACATGGGCAAAGGGAATACCAACCTCCAAAAAAAGAATCTATTGTACCGAAAGAGATGAAATCAGGGAGGCTTTTTCGCAGGCATTCCATGAAAGGCCTTCATCCGAACTGCGGACGTTTTTTTTCGGACATGCGAGACACTCCAAAATGGAAGGCTGAAGGTAAACGATCATGATAATTTGCATCTTGGTTCCATGGACTTTAAACATGATCTTATGATCTTGGAGGAACCTTTTTCGAGCAAAGTCAATATCTTCTACACCCATCGAGAAATCGCATCAAGGTTGTTACGGCTGTTACCCCATCGTTTCAATCTGCTTGAAGAATCAGCTTCATTGGAAGAAAACCTGGCAGTTGCTTCCCTTCCTTGAAAGAAACAGCAAATCTGGTCCTGTAGGAAAATAGGGGTTGAAGTGAAGGAATTGAAAGATGATGATTCGATCTTTTCGGGTAAGGGAGCAAGCGCAACCCTTTCAAGTTTTTGTTGGACTAATTAGTTCAGAAGTTCAGAAGTAGCATACTCTTTCCACCGAAACACCGGTGAGGAATAATAAGAAACATATTCGGAACATGACGGAATAAGAATCAGCTGGGCTGGGACTCTCCAATAGAGAGGTTTGAACCCGTATAGCAGGGGTGTTTTTTGGGTATGACCATAAAACTAATATGATTATCTCACATCTTTTTGAAAACATATCAACTCATTTTCAAGAGGTGATTCCCACATCTTTTCATCATCCTTTTTCCCAAAAAAAAACATAAAAAAACATGTGCAGCTCTGCAAAAAACGCGCATGTTCGCCCGCAAGGATGCATTGAATCGTGTGGAACAACAGCTTTTAGACGTGGGGGCCTATGGCATGGGATGCGCAGATGGGTAAGGTTGTGACCGTTGAATTTTATAGATAAATATCCACTCCTGTACCCTCCGGTAACTTAAGGTACAATCCTCATTGTTTTTCTTTTGGAAAATATCATCAACATGGTGGATTTTTACATTGCTGTGTTAGATTACTCGAGTGTACTTTATTAAGGTGGCAGCTTTTTCATAATCCTTAAACTTTCTGGATGAAATTTTGCAAGACGCAACTTACCCAACTATTTCTGGTGAGTGCTGCCTGAAAAAGGCAGCGATTGGTGGACGTTAGCCTTCCAAAACATCCCTGGAAACTTCAATACAGTTTTCCAATTGAGCAGTGACTAAGAAGGGACCCTGGTTGTCGTTGTTTGGGTGAAGAAAGCCGGATGAACCCTCTATTCGTAGAGTGTTTAAAGGATCTCTCCTTACATGTCAGAATCCGACCTTGGATAAGCATCCACATGTTTGCTTCTCATTTGTCAGCCTTATCCAAAATACTCTCATTGTGGTGAAGGACTCTTTGACCAAAAAAGAACTTGAAGACTAATAAGTTAATAAGTATATACCCTGGAAATTTAATATGGGTCCTGAAAATGATGGTCTGGCAAAATGTAACTCTGGCAAACATATGGCTATTTGGGGTATCCACGTAAAATTTCTAGGGTGCAGGTGCGACTCATGGTTTGAGAATATTAGGAGTATTCGGGATAGAAAATTCCAATTCGAATCAATCTAGGATCAAGAGTGTCCAAGATCTTTGGATCAGCAAACAATGATGAACTATGATTACCTTAAGGTCAAATTGGATGGCACAGATACCAAAAGTTAGGTTAGTGAAGGGTCCTTATAAACCAATATGTAGGGACTGTTCCATCTACTTTTCATTTACTGTTTATCTAATTATAGCTGATACATATCAGATGATCTTCAAGATATATCAAGGATAAAAAATACTAGAGCACTATCATTATTATTATTATTGTTTGGCTCGTGCTCAGTAAGGAATGAGGGAATGAATTCCCTTATACCTATCTTGAGGTTCATTCCCAAATCGGGGGTGGGTCATTCCCTACTAAGCACCGGCCTGTTGTGGAAACCTTGATTTTAATCCACTTGGATTTGACCAAATCTTTGGATCCGCAGGCTGGAGTTGATATGCGTGGTGCCTATCACCGCACCGGTAGGAATTGATTTCTCAGGACACAGTGGAACAAAAGGCCGTTGAATTGCTCATTTTGGATGCTTGTCCATAGTTATGTCTATAGTATTATATGATATATGTCGATATAGGTTGGGATGGTTTGTTGCGCCAGGATACCAGTCAACACCAGAATTATATTGTTAGGGATCTCTATTACTGTAATAATAATATTTACTTCGTACTGTTACTGGAGGCATGCTTCGAATTGAAGATGCTTCCGTTATTCGATTGATTGATTGTTTCAATAGTGTAACAAAACTGCATGTTATGTATTTTTCCTATCTACACTTAGGCTGAAAGTATATGGTGATTGCCAGTCTCAAGTTTTGTGGAAGGCTATGATGAAAAACTATTTGAGAATCCATCTACTTGATGGTGTCATTTCATGGTTGTAATGAATCACAGTTGCTAAACTAGGTGGTGCTTCCAAACATGTTTTAATTTTCACCCCTATTTTGGGGAAGATTTCCAATTTGACTGTCATATTTTTCAGATGGGTTGGTTCAACCACCAACCAGTAAAGTACTTCCAAAGTGATGCCTGGTGTTGCCCTGGGTTCTTGAACGAAAGACAACTCAAACGTTGAGTGAACAGAGTCGGTGGCTTCAGAGGCTGGAGGCTTCCGAAATTTGACTTGAAGGAATGCTGCGGAAGTTTAAGTTTAAGAAGGCAAATTCTATGCTGGTGCCATGTGAAGAAACTGATGTTTTCAGCTATGATCAGGTTTCTGTATATCTTCTTTTGGAGCTGAGTAAACGAACACTTCCGATTGGTAACTCTTTGGTGAAGGTGAAAATGGCATTGAAATTTGAATGAGTGCCTAAGCATTCTAATCTGAAAATTCCATCAATCTGATATCAATCTGGGCAATTTAGAACGACCTGAGCCAAGGTCACCTGAAATGGTGGTTTAGCAAGGCAATCCCCCCCAAAAAATGGCCTTACATCAATTTCCTTCAAGTTTTGATGTTTAGATCTCCCGAATGGGAGCAGAGCTTTTAGGGCCTTGACCATGGTTGCGTTTGCGCCGCTCGTCACGTTTTTTTCGCTCTTGCGTGTCGCTGAATGCGACAGTTTCAGCCAGGGGCGAAGAAATCAACAGAAGAAAAAAATGGATCTCACTTGGTGGCTGCCTGTAATGAGTACTCATATCAGTAAGATGGGTTTCAATTGCAATCAAAGATATTTAAGCATGATATATATTTTTTGTATATATATATATACACATGTATATTTTGAAATTATATGTACACCTGCAAGATATACAATATGTATATTATATATATATATGTATACATATCTATGTACGTATATACATATACTGTAGAGTATTCTCCGCTATCCGCCCCTAGCCAATTGTGCTACTTGCTACCCCTCCGGTGGTGGTAGAGTGGGTAGTTGTGGAATTGATAGTAGAATAGTAAGAGTGGGACGGCTAGTATTCGTAGTGAACTAGAATATACCCCATAGGATCCATGTATGATATATTTACCTAAATTTGGTTGATTTTTATGGTAAATGTAGCACAATATGGCCAAATCATATTATCAAACCTTCCATGTCATGTTGTAGCCAACAAACACCTGCAAATTGAAACCTGCAAATCTCTTTTGCGTGGTTTCAAAAGTTGTTTTTGTTTATCATGTTTACCTTAAAACTTTGACACAATATCATTCAATGACTACACTCCCTGAAACCCCGAAAAAAATTGGGCCTTTTGCCCCAGAAGGAAATGAATCATCTTCCAACAGCTTCCAAAATCAAGGGTTTTTTTGCTCTTAGTTTCAGGGAGGGCACAAAACTTCGTAGTTACCAGCTATTAGTAGGGTGATATAACTCCATTTTCTAGAGTTGATAAGTTATAATCCCAGTCACCCAGTTATTTTCGGCCATTTGTACGTTCCAACTCCATTCATAACTGGATCCGGGGCCACCATTTTATCGGTTATCTCCACCAGCATCGCTAGGTGCCTTTGCAGCTAACAGCTGTAAGGCCGGGACAAGGAGCTTTGGAACAACTACCTGGACTCTGCGCCTTGTTGAGGAGGGGGTTGTGGACTTTGGTGATCTGAAGAACAAACATATTAATCAAGGTTTTAAGTGTTTGAACGAGTTGATAGATAAGTGTAAATATTTGATAGATTTGTTTCAACAGCTTATATATAACTTCTATTTGTATATACATTAAATAGGATATGATTATGATTGATAGATTTGTTGATGTTTGTATGTTAGATGAGTTGTGTTTAGAAATAAGTGCATAAGCAAGGACTTGTTTGATGGTGCTATGGTAGTTTATGCCAAATGAATGGTTTGGGTATCATTGACTTATATTACTTTTTTGCAGTTCATGGGGTACACGTCGGTAATCAAGATATAAACCGGAGAAGTGGAATGAATGGAACCCCAAAAAATGGTTTGTTTTTCAAGGGAAGAGTTGACGCCAGACCAATAGTGTAGGTGCTGGTTTCAACTATAATTCATACTGTTGATGGAAGAAAGCCGGCGCTCACCAGTTGAGGTTGCTAGTTTATCCCGTTATTTACAGGGTTTTATGCATTCCAGGTGGTGCAGGATTTCTTCCATCAACAGTATCATGTTCACCCCTACTTGATGAAATGATCCAATTTGATGATTTTTTTCGAAATGGGCGGCAGAACCACCAACTATAGATACCCATATGGGGGTTTCCAAAAATGGTGGTACCTCAAAATTGATGGTTTATATGGAAAACCCTATTAAAATTGATGACTTGGGGGTACCACCATTTAAGGAAACACCCATATAAACTTCAT
The DNA here is from genome assembly GCA_000507305.1 of Breviolum minutum Mf 1.05b.01. Classification (NCBI taxonomy): domain Eukaryota; class Dinophyceae; order Suessiales; family Symbiodiniaceae; genus Breviolum; species Breviolum minutum. The sequence goes on along the minus strand of DF239087.1, from coordinate 34,054 downwards.
ATCTTCACATCCTCGCATCTTGGCCACAGGACATGTTGGGCCTCCAGTTTTTCGCAATGCAGTTTGCCTTCGGTGCATTTGAGGCCTGAAGAGATCTGTTTAAGGTGGCAGGAATGGGCCTGCAACAGCAACACCCTTCAATCATCAGGGTTTCAATGAAAAGTGAGTGGAAATGATGCCATAGATTGCCATAGATGTGAAACCAAAAAATATAGTATAAAAGAATGAGAACGGATAATAAGGGTCATGACAGGTTCCAGAAAAAAAACATTAGTCTTGGGTCCCTTTCAAAATACCCTTTCCTGACACTTGTTGTTTGTGAAGTAGTTTGAAGTCATTTGAAGCTTCTTAATCAAGGGGTCGTTGGCAAGCTTGTCGAATTGACGAGTCCATATTTTTTCTGGGTTGCTCTTTTCCAGGCAAGAGTCAGATCTCATCTTCATTGTGGCACCCCAAAATGTCCCATTCTTCAATGGCATAGTTTCAGAAAAAAATATAGGAAATCCTAACCAGTCTTCACCAAAGTGCCCTCACCAATCCAGAATATTGAATTATCATAGTTTCATCGGAGATGACGTGGGTCTGAAAGATGTTGCTTCATCCCCTTGCAACGTATCCAGCCTTCATTTTGCTTGGGCTATTGCATTTCAATTGAAAAAAACACCCTTAATCGTGAGAGGTTAAAGGCATTTGCCTGCCACCAATCAAACATAGGATATCTTACGTAGCAATGGACCGACTTACTCAAATATCCCAGTAAACACCATACAAGCTGTGACTTGTTCATGGTGAAAACCCATCAATTCAGGATCATTTTTCCAGCTCATGACCTATTCCACAACGTCGTGAGGATGCCGTCAGTTCAAAAGTATGGTCACCAAGCCATTATTCAGTTGGATGAACGTCCCTTTAAGTCACTTGCACCCCCAATGACAGTTCCTCAAAAATTTGGTTAGATGACAATTGTTTCGTTTTTTGAGATCTAGCCCAAAATGTTTTTTCTTGCTTTTCTTTAAAACTTTACCAAGATTAATGAACTCTTTGGACCATTTCTCCACTTGAAAACTCTTGGGACGATCCATCGTGAACCGCAGCAAGCTCTGGCTCAGTACCGCGGGTCCACGGGACATAAGTGTTCAACACTTTTTTTGGCGAATCATGGCACGCTCGGGACTCCTAACCATCGTCGTGTTACTTGGTGATTTGCTTTTTTTTTCGGAAGGCGGTGTTTAAGGGAGTCGTTTCGTACAAAAAATCCACATGTAAACTAGGCGGTGGTTTCAAACATGGTTTATTTTCACCCCCACCTGGGGAGATGATCCAATTTGACGAATGTTTTTCAGATGGGTTGAAACCACCAACCAGTAAATATTAACGTTTTTGTTTCTCTGTTAAGAGACTAAGACACCTACTTTTTGAGAATTCAATATGGATTGGATCTACCTTCCCCCAACCAGGATGCTGGCTCGTCACCACCAGGCATGACATGAAAGATTTTTAGGTGCAGGAATCCGGAACAAACCCTTGAATTTGCCACTGCTACTTGGGGGAGGGTAGATCCAAAATATGAACATACTGTAGATCACCAAGAAATTCAGGTACCTAAAATGGACGCTTTCCCGAACCTTTTTCGGGGTCGGCTTTCCCTTACGCAAGCCTTACATTACAGTTTACATAGGTGATGATAGGTGAGTACCTCCATTTTAGGTACCTGAAATGTTTGGCGCAAATGATATTTGTATATTGCACCCTCTGATCGTGAACGATCACATATCCCACCAAAAGGGAAAAGGATTTCTTCTCCACGGGTACACTGAGTGAAGTAGCTGACGGGAACCGTTTATGATGATGATGATGATGATGATGATGATGATGATGGTGATGGTGATATTTAGCAATCCTAAACCCAAGACCTTATTGCAATGCAAGATGTTTCTGTGCAGCGAATCCTCTGCGAAAAAATTGGCCAAACAATTGGTCTGAGGGAAACGGTGAAATATGAAATGATTTATGGTTTCCATCGTGAATATTTTTCATTTGGAATGGGGGTCTCTGAATAAAAATGGGTGTGTAAGCCTATCTGAGTAAAGCATGGTTTTCGTGTCATGGGTGGCATTTCTGAAAGTGGTTTTCTTCATAAAGGGCCCAACATTATGGTAGATCCTCGGAAAATACCTAAGAAAGGACCTTGGAAGTTATAGGCCCCTAATCTTGACACATGTCAAAAAACTTCACCCGAAAGTGCTGCAGGGGATTTTTTTTCAAGCGAAGAAACACCGTTTCTTTGGATCTATTTTTTAAATGAATCTAAACCAATCACTGGAATCCGTGAACTAATTCATTTAATTGCTGGCTAGGAAGCATCGTAAGTTTTTTCGGATCATGTCGAGTGTTGGTGAGGATCAAATTTCCACATGTTTGTAGGGGAAAACAACCTTCACAGCAGTGGTGGGTTTTGTAAGCCTTGACTTTTAAGGTTGAACCTTTGTTAGCCAGTTTCAAGCTATTGACAGTGTTACTATCTATTGATGTTTACCTCCAGGAAAACTAACATGACAATGGTCATCGCCATTTTAAAGAGATACATCTTCAAATGGTTGGTTTTCCATTGTCATCTTAGTTTTCGGTGTATCGGATTTCTTCCGTACACGGGATGAAGGTTTTGGTTCCTCGATCCTTGAAATTGATCAAAATCATGGGTACTCTTCAGGGAACTAAGATATCCCACCTGGAGAAAAGGAACAACATCTTCAAAAGTGCCTTTAAAAGGGTATGTTAGTTCCCCTGAGGGTAGTTTTTTGTCACTTTGGGACCTTTGCACGCGAGGTTGGCAGTTTCTGCCTTTGCTGCTCTTCGAGCCTTTGTGCCTCCCGCCGCGGATGCCCACAGCCCAGCCCTGCGTGCTTCCGCCGCCGCCGCGGGCACTGTGGCCGCCGTGTCATCGGCATTGCCAGCCGGCGCAGCGGATGAGTACCTGAACTACAACATGACAGGTGGGGTTTGGGGGTCTGCAGATGGTTCTGGGTTACCCTTCCCCCCATAATCATGGAGGCGGAAAATAGCCCATTTGGTGACTAAACACATCTTCCAGATGGTTCCTTGCAACATGTTTAGTTGATGGAACAGGAAAAGAATTTCCGATTTTTTGGCCCTTGCCGTGGTTGATGAGGGTGGCACCTGAATCTGAATCCTCAGCTGTAGTTTTGATGAGCACCTTCACTGTTGTTTGGAAGGAATTTGAATCCGACTCCCAAATTCAACTATTTAAGGTGAAGGTGGAAGGGCAATAACTATCCCTAGGGATCCAATCACCTTCTCAGAATGGTAATGGAACCTAAATACCTTTCTAAGGAGGTGATTATACACCCTAATCATCATCTGCGAAGGTGATTGGATCCTTAGGGTATAACTGATTTATAGTGAAAAAGTGAACAGGTAATGGGATGAAATCAGTAGTTTAGTGATAAAACTCCCCCAATTTCACGGACATCAGGTTTGGTGGAGGTATATTATATAGATCTTTTTTGTTTGAATTGCCCTATTTTAACCAGATTGACTTCCCTTCCACCTCCATGGGAGTTTTCCACGTGGTTTCAAATGTTTTGTTTACCCCTAAAATTAGGCCTCCAACGATGGTACCCATTGAGGTCCAAATATTTGCAATCTCGGAGTAGAAAGCATGCCTTCGATGAAAGATGGTGATCATGTCAGCAATTAGGAGACCCTCAATATGCGCCCGGCATGGTAGATGTTTAGAATGAAACCTCACTGGATACCATCCTGAAATCGAGCATAGACACCCAACATAGGCATAGTTGAAAGGAGATACATTTTCCAATGCATCGACGCACGATCTTGGGTTCAATCCCAAAGCATTCCTCCCCAACTTCTTTGGCGGGGCAAGAACACCAGTAGCAACTCACATCTATACAACATCACAGCGATAAAATGACGACGTGAAAACGCACGTCCACGACGATCTTGAGGTCAAGATCACAGCAACTTAAGCCACACTGTTTGGGACATGATGTCAAACTACACCATAGCCCTTTCATGCATTTTTTGTGTTTTTTTTCAATTTTTTTCTATGATACGGCACCGCACCAGGTTGTATATCCACAACATTGGAGGGCACATCACATCTAATTGGTCTAGGCAACTCTTGAATGTATCTATTCACAAGAAGCGGTAAATTAAAATTGTTTTGATTCCGGCAATCGTTCAAGTATGCGTCAACCACCTCCATGGTTTCTTTTTGAAAAAGAAGTTGTGGTCTTTTCACAAACCCCGTACGCTTTTGCAAGTCATAATGTCCCAGATGTGACAACGTTTTGATTCCAATCTTTTTGGGTATTGGAAACAACTTTTTAGGTATTGCTTGTTCTAATTGTTGTACAATAGCCGCAAGGACGACCGACTGTGCAATGGCTGATCTAGACCGCTTAGGCAATATCAAAGCTTGTGGCGACCTGAAATCTACCCATTTAACAACGCTGCCCTTACGATTGACCGTGACCGGAATATCTACCCCAGTAACTAAATGGAAATTCACAAGCATTTCAAGATAAGTTATACCATGGTCATGTTGACACGGATCCAAGTTATCAGGCCATCGAATAGTTTGAATCCAAGAATATGCATGGTATGCAACACTTGCTCCCCAGGAACAACATTGTGCAATTTCCAAAGTGATGGGTTCCTCCGGGATTGGGACTGCCATGGGAACAGTCCAATTTTCCAAGATCATTTTATATGACATCATATTGCGTGTTTTTGTATTTTGACTGTGGTCAATGTCATTTTGTGTGCCATTATTTTGACCAGAATTCCCCTGTGTTTCAAACTGCGAGATTCGGTTGTAGGCAACCATATATTTATATACACAAATCAAATCATCCTTCTGTTTTTTATTATGATTCATAATTTGTGTAGACAAAACGATAACCCCTGGATCTTCTTTCGACAAAGAGGCTTTTGCGGCCTCATCTGCAACGAAATTTCCTAGTTTCAACCAAGAATCCATAAGATTATCATGTAGATTAATAGACTGATGGGCTTTAATTTTACGAGTGTAGTGTTTTTCCATGGAATGAAGTCTCTCCACCTCTTGTATTAAGTCCATGTTTTGCGTCTTATGTCTCTTGTTATCTACACGAAATGAGCTCCATTTGTTTGGAATGCCCATAACATAACTTGCATCCGTGTAAACAACATGTGGTTGCTGTAAACGATCGAATTCTTCTAGGGTTTTCAACAACGTCGTAAAAGCAGCCAGTTCACCCCTGGCAGCGTTTTGTGGCCCCGACACATGCGAAGTCGTTACAACCTTGAAAGATTCTGGAATACAGCCGCAATTTGCAAATTGTTCCAGTTCCTCAAGTCTCTGTTGGTCCGAATACGAAGTGTCAAGTATAATCGAAAACCCAGCACGTCTGGCCTGTGCATCGTTCGAATGCAAACAAGATCCATCAGTGAAAAACCGCAGTGTGACATCACCAGGTATATTCCATTGATTAATGTCTGTAAGTGTGATTTGTGGTTTTGACTGCATCACGATGGCAAACAAGGAGGTGAGATCGTGTTCATAAGCGATAGGGATCCACAACCAATCCCGATGTTCACTTGTGAGAATTTCAACAGCCCTTGCATGTTGACGCCTTAATGCATTGAAATGACTGCAACCCAACAAGCGATGTTGTTTTGTATCCATCTCCCCACAAAATCTACACCTATCATCATCCTGGTTATTACACATATGTTTCGTTTTCCCGGATTGAAAACCACCCGTGATATTTAGATATAGGCCATGTTTATCTTTGTCTTCAAATTGCTCCAAAGCCGCAAGTGTCACTTGTCTGTGGAAAACAAAATGTTCTGGAACGCCATTTCGTCCCTGCGATTGTTCAATCACATGTTCACACCAGCGGTCAGTAAGGAAATTTTTGATATCTTTACACGAGGCACTATTGACGGAAATCATCTGGCCCTTTTTTCCAACAATGTGGTTTTGATCATCAATTCTTATTCCACATCTGTGAAAATACACAGCCAACGTAGATGCCGGCCCCCACGATTGTTTAGGTGGACAATCTTTCAGTTTGTATGCATTTTCAACAATGGAATTTGCAACGTCTAGGTCATAATCAAACATCTGACGAAGCAAGCAAACAGCTTCCACTAATGCAAACAGCTGTGGGTCTTGAAGTTGTCTTTGAAGGAAGCTACAAGCAATCCAACTTGACGCCATCTTGTGATATCCCAATATTGCATTTGTGGCTGCACGTCGCAGCTTAGTGAAATGACTCTGTCCAATTCCCAGACCCTCCAATCCATATAGGGCTTTTTGCCACACAGCACGAATCAATTTTGCTTTAGTATCACCAGTAGTGGGAATCCAGTGAATCTTCGCAATACTTTTTTGTGCTTTTTGGAATTTTTCCTTAATGGTCCCAAGGCGAATTTTTCTGTTATATTTAACACCAACACCAAGTTCCTTAGCATCTTCAACTATTTGGATATCAGTAAGTCCATCCGGAAACAAAAGTTGCAGCGACTTAAGGGATTCCTTAAAGTTCTTGCCAACGGCCCAGGCCCAGGATTTGTTGAAATCAATCACCATCCTAATGGAAGTCACAAATTGCATTGTGAGCTTTAATGCATGGAAATTGATACCTGGTCGTGGTGTAGCCCAACCCCAGTTATCCGCATATATATTCACCACAATTTCATGTAGGTTGGATGCAACATAATCATGAAAACACGATGCCAAACATATCATTCCACATACAGACATAGCGTCCCCCTCAGGCACTCCTGTGGTTGAAAAAGTTGGTCGTCCCAAATTATCACCCACTTGCGACAAGCGGGACATATTATGGAGAGAACTCATCCAAAATTTGATTATTTTTATTGGGATTCCTTTTTTAATCATCATGTGTGCCAATGGTCGTCTGGGTATGCAATTAAAGGCCTTTATAAGGTCTAAAACAAAGCCACCAAGATTTGATTGCAATGAAATGGCACTTTCAATGTTAGCTTGATGTGCATACATCAGCAAACGAGAGCCACGTCCAGGCAACCCTCCACTGATATTTGATGGCATTGTATATGCCCAACGGCGCAAAATTTGATCTGCGATAAGCTTGGTCGTGAGACGGTAGAGTTGACCCAAAATGGTGATAGGTCTGCAGTGACCCATGTGTTGCACCAACTCAATTTTGGCAAGAAGAACCGTTCTAGCTTGCATGTATGGCACACTAAAACCCCCATCCCACAATCTTTGAGAAATTTGGCAAAGATGGACGATTGCACTATATGGTAAGAGTTGCAAATCCTCTGCGGACCACCCATCATATCCCGTTGATTTGTTGGGTTTTAGTTTTTGAACAGTGCGGTACCATAAATCAGGGTCATCCAATTTTATATCCATAATATCATCCGTGTCATCCAAACTGTCCAGAATCTCAAGTATATCCTGCCATTCATTGTCAGAAGTTNAAGCCATCTTCTCATAGTGTCCTTGGACCAGCACACGCGGGATATTCAGATTTTTCCATGATCTTGGCATCTTCCACTTCATCGAAAACGGTCTTTCACAAAGTACATTAAAAGTAACAAGTAATGGTGCATGTTTGTCAAAATGACAATCCTGAAGCACCTGAACTGAGATCACCTCTTTTTGCAAACATTTCGGTATCAAAAGTGTATCATTTCTTGTTTTATTGTTGCAAGTTGGTGGTAATTCACAACCCCACCTGGAACAATGGAGATCAAATGCATCAATGTATCCCATATCTTTAAAAAGGGACCAGGATTGAAGAGTTTCAGGCCTGACATTAAAGTCACCCCCGATAAGTGCTGGTAGTTTGCATGAAGAAATATATTCATGAATACTCGCCAGCAAATAATCATTGGCTCGTTTATGCTCAGGTGAAGCTCCAGTCAAACCATAAACACTCACCACCAAAACGTCAATGGCCCCCATTCGAACAATGCAACTATTAACACGGCATGATTCAACAATGTCAGGAGTAAAAGATATAGGACAGCTACGTGAAGGAAGATTGGTCAGACAGCATGTGCCAATGCTATCTCCACGAAATGTAGGTTTATCATATTCTATATATTGACGTGACTGTACAGGTGGCCCCCAAAAAGGAGTAAAACCTTTTTTTGAAGCTTCGAACGATACTGTCTTCTGTATAGCACTTGTCGCCGATGTTTCGGCAAGGCAGTAACATGAAGCACCAATGGCCAAAACGTCATCAAGCTTGTTAAAAATCGCAGTGGGGTTTACAATTGCAACTTTGATTTCATCACAGTGATATTGGGAATCATGATATTCACTAGGCCCCGGATGTCCTGCCTCACCAACACGTGTGCCCAGCAGGAATGCATAGCTGGACATCGTAGCATAATTAGCCACTTTAATGAAAATGGCATGGTAAATAAAATGCAAATTAGAGGGATGAACATGGTATCTCACGTCCAAAACCCCAAAAGTGAAACCATCAAAACTACGTCAAGTTGCTTTCAAAGGTGATGCTCCCATGACCGCATCTTCATCATCATCTGGATTGGCAACCTCTTGGGATTTGCCTTTTCCCTTCGGCAGCAACTTCTGTTTTTTGGCTGAGGATTCAGCCATGTTCGATGCTAAAAGTGCTTTGATTTCATCAAAACCATTGTTAATCTGCTTGTCCTGTTTTGCAAGAGCCGACGTCAACGAATGCTGAAATGAATTGGAAAGCACTTGCATCTGACTTGACACATCAGAACGAATTTTCTGAAACTTGCTATCCATATCCTGTTGCATGGATACGGAATTGTCTTCTGCCTTCTGCTGCATGACTTTGAGTTCATCAACGGTCTGTTGCAATGACTTAATATGTGTATCTTGTTCATGAAGTTTCTTGGCCAAAGACGGATCTTGCATTGTCAATTGATGCGTTCCGGAAACATTCGCGGAACTCTGCAACGACGAATGATGACTTGATGTTTGTTTGTACTTCAGCCATGGATCATGTTTGTCCTGAAGCCAAGGATCATTGGCCCGACTTGGTTCCTGGTCTTTTGCACTAATTCCAGGGGATGTTCCTGCAAGTACAATCGGTTTGCTCTGTTGTGATGACTGTTGAATCGGTTTCACCAACACAACTTGTTCATTAAGACGAAGCCACGTTTTGTCACACTTCGCCTCTGATGCAACCATCCATGTGTCATGGCCGATAGCCTTCAAAGCACGTGTGGGCCACCCTTGTTCTTTGGTAAAATTTTCAACTGCTTCCGCTGTCATGCCAACGGGAAGTGGCTGGAGTTTACACAAATGGGTAGCTGGAATTGACGTGGGGACACGATCATTTGGTCTCAATGTCTTGAAGCAATCTTCAAAATCTTTTTGTTCAACTCTGACCCCAAAACCTTTTGCAGTTCGGACCACTCCATGATGTTGGATATCATTTGAAGTCACAAGGATCAAGACATCCTTTTTTGACCCCTTCATCCAAACAACGGCCCAACCTTTGAGGAGCCCTTTGTTTTCATCCTTTGGCGTGACATAAATGGGGCCCAAACCTGAAGCTGACATCACGGATTTGAGACAATCTTCTCTAATGCGTGCATGAAATTGGAAAGACATTGCCTCAGAAGGAGCGCAAACCACCCGATCATTTTTCCAGGATCTTCCCCATGGACTTGCAACAATGAAATCATCCAACAAATCAGTCGACAACAATTTGAACACGGATTTGACAGGACTCTCCAAGACTCTATCCCAAAGATGTTCATCACATTCATCACGAAATATCGTGAATCCACATATTGTGGACCTCGTTACAACCACTTTGGAAACATGGTCCTTTGGTAATTCAATGTCTTTATCCCCAAGTTGATGTAAGCATCCTGCAATTACGCTTGGTTGGCCCAACTTGTCATGTACAGGCAATGCGATTCTGCGGCACTTCATTTTGTCCTCACAAGGACATTGATGTCCTACAACAATGCATGCAAGACTGTCTGACACGATTGGTGCAGGTTTTGAAATCCATGACTTGGCCTCTTCCGGGTCCAGAAGAATCACACCGGTTTTCGCCCCCAACAAACTATTGAGTACGAGTGCAGGTGTACCATCATGTTTTCGGAAATGGTCAGGGCAAATTTGGAAATCATCTGATTTGACATTCTGTTCATGATGAACTTTCTTCCGACGCATGACTTGTTGGATCTTGATGGCAGCTTTCTCAATGGATGGATTAGCATTGGGCACTGGCATTCCCAATCCCTTCAACCAATCTTTGAGTTTCTCCCAACCCTTTGTCTTTTCATACACCGACAGCTCATGCAACAATTTACCTGACGAAACACTGGATGCAACTTTCTGTGCATATTCAGCTGTGTCTGCCACTGCAATGCCACGTGCTAGCAGGGTTGATGCCAATTTATTGACCGCAACAAACTTTTGATCATCTTTTGCACCCCCCCCATGTGATGGTAAAATCCAATGCAAACGAATGTTCGACACATGTTCATCAAAATATTCATGGAGGCGAAATTCATCAGAGCAATGTTTGCCCAAGATGACACATCGTATGGGGCACTCAACCCCGAAGGCTTTCACAGCCCTGTTCCATGGAAGATTGATGTCACCAACTGTGGAATGTCTACTTAGATATCCTTGCCATACCTGAAGTCCATAAAATTTCACGGTGATCATCACATTGTCATCAGAGGCAATCTGACTAGAAGGCATCAACAATGGGACAATCCATAATGCCAACATACTCTGAAAAACCTCCGTGGTGATGACAAAATTTTGTGTTCTTCTGACAAATGACACTTTGGTAAACAAATCACACTCATGTTCAACCTGGACAAACCAACCAAACATGGCACAAAAGTCCGTGACCCCTCTGATATTGAAACACAGCACCAGACGAAGAGCATCTTTCCTAAAACACTTCACGAAAATATTGCCGGATGATGTGACGAATTTCGGCAACTCGCCCTCCCAACAACTTTTGTGGGTCCCATGTGATGAAACGATCATGATCAATGACGACGGTTTTTCATGGAGTCCCAAATGCACCCCAGCCATGTTTGCAACGATGGATTTATCACGTCTAGTGACACCCTGATGAATCAAATAATCAAGTAAGTCTTCAACCGTCATCTCATGAGTTCGGCGCAAAAGAACAAACTTGCCTTGAATCAAAACCATGATGAATTCGGAATTCACGTTGCCCCATTTGATCTGCAAAAGAGGAAGAACCATAGGTTGTTTCACTTGAACAATCAAAGCATCAGATGTCTGATAGACCCTTGTGATAAAGTCATCTTTCATACCCAAGGATCGAATCACATCTCTTGCATCAATGAAAGGTTCAGTGAAACCCAATAAGCTCCATTGTCCCGAAAAGATCTTGACCTTCTGGAATCTGTCATCACGAATGGTGTCAGAGATGTCAATGTTCATCGGAATGTCAATAACTGCTTCATTCTTTTTACAAATTCGCCAACCATCTGCAAACTCTTGGATAGAGATGTTTCCGAAATGCATACGACGTTTCAAGGTCTCTAAAACCATCTGGGTTGGATCTGCACACGGACTGTCACAAAATCCCAATGCACGGATGGCAAACGAAAGAGCGAAAATGGCGTGTGCTGACGTGATACCATTTCCAACAATTTTCATGTGCAACTTACGGTCCTTTGGTAGAAAGACAGTCTGACATGGCATCATGAGAATCAGAACCTCGGCCCCACTAAAGAAACGAACACGGTCCCCATCTTGCAAGAGGGATCCAAAAAGTCCTTTGGTGAGCAAATTCTCCTCAGAAAACTCATGTTGACTACCATAACTGGCCATGATACACCCTACACTGTCGTTTGGTTGACGAATCCGATAAGTCATAACATCAACCTTTCTCTTCTTATCAGATTTCATAGTAGGAAGATATCGATGGTCAAGGTATTTTTCCAATACCGTCTGGCTGATCTTGACATACTCTTCAAAGGACCCTAAATCATTCTGAAAAGCCTGGAAAGCCACCAATGATTGTAGTCCAATGCTTGGGAATTCACACTTTCGATCACATGTCTGAAAGGATTCATCATTCCTAACCATCACCAGGAGAAGTCTTTCACGATTCTGTGGAGAAATGGTTGACATATTGACCACTCGTTCTTCAATGATCCTGAAACCACATTTCGCAATCACCTGTAAAAGAAGTCTCCAGTGAATGTGACGACGAATGGATGCAACCTGTTCTATTGCAATGGTCCGAACCCTCAACATCGACGCCACCACTAGGCCACTGATCATCACCCAACCGTCATGTGAGTTCAAACCACGGCACAACCCAGCGTCTGACCAAGGTTGGCATGGAGGACTAAATGCTAAGATGTCAATTGCTTTGTTTGCCATACACGAAATCCACCATCCCTGTTCAATGTCCGTTGCAAATATGGGATATTTGTTAGAAGGCAGTCTCCGAAAAAAATTCTCCAGACTATCGATCTTCACAGCACGTTCCCAGGTTTTGCAGTAGATATCGCAAATTTGATGATCAATCTCGACCGCAAAAATACTTTTGATATTGACATTGAAGCAACAGCAAACACTCTGTGCATGCACCCAACCAGCAAAGCCACCCGAGCACAATTCTCCCATATGTACCACATGAGGTGAGTGAATCCTAGCGACGTCATCAGGAACTACAATTGCATAGTGCCCAGAGGCATCAATCCGAGGAATGTCATCATCAAATGTCACCCCCACATTGTAGACCGTCAAAGTTGCGGTTTTGTTGGCAACCCTTTCCCACTCAAAATTTCGAATGCAGAGAGTAGCTTCAAAAAATTTCTTCTCACACTGACAGTCCTTTGGCACCCCCAAATCATTCAAGGATGGCAAAATGCCAACTGCCAAGTCCGTCTGATTGTCACCACGTTGTAAAACATGTTTCACATGCAGATGATAGGACACAAATCCCGAGTCACAGTAACAAACAAATGGTTGATTTCCATATTGATGTAAATAGTGATCAATCTGACAATGTAGTGGAACATGATATTGTAGCATGGCTCTATTCGCGCATGAAACCGGAAAAGAATCACACGACAGCCTATCACCTCGAGAAGGCTAGAGCCCAGATAGCTTTCCAATGCATCATTTGGGATATTTTGGGATTTTATGTTAAAATTTTGGGGTGTATTTTGTTCCTTCATTTTTGTTGTCATGTTTTTTTTGGTGTATTTGTACTTGAATATCTTCAAATGGACAGCTCAATCCCCTGGCTTCAATGAAAAGATTTATTGATGATGAACTTGGCCCGATTCCAACGGCTGATTCCAGTAGCAGAGGTTCCAACTTGACACGACCCCAAAACTACCCCAAAAATCCTTGAGCTGATTTCATTCATGAGAAAACTCTTATTTGCATTTTTCATAGATTTTATATCTACACAGTAAATGGTTCCTCTAACTCTTGGCAGGTGAATACACACCTTTCATGATCATTGGGTACTTTGGCCTCACTACCTTCTTGACGGCCTTTGCCTTTGGCTCTTACCTCATCCTTACCAAGCTCAAGATCATCTGAGAGCTGGGGCATTTTTTTCCGGGCTTCTATCCTTGGATCGGGGCCGGATTTGATGTGAATGTTTGTTTGTGTTGATGTTTGGTCGGGTGAGATGGCCCAAGAACAACGAGGGGGGGGCCATGGGGCCTGCTGCTATATGCGACATTTTTTTCCAAACAATGTGAGCCAGTAGAATCTGATGACAGTTGCGACAAAAGAGAGCGCGCTTCAAAAGGAATCCTGATTGACTAAGACTTGGATGATCATCTCAAGTATGCAACTTGAGAAAAGAAATATGGGGGCATGTGTTTTTTTAAACCAAGCTAACAGGCATCAACACGAGACAACGCATATATCGTACTTACTCATTTGTTTTTTTGAATATGTGTAAGTCAACCACGGACTTAGGTAGGTCTTTGGAGGATGAGCAAGTGGAAGTTGAAACGCGATTGTGAACATGTTTTTATACATCCATGACATAGAATAGTATAATTATATACATAATGTAGAGTATGTATGTATATTTACGAATATCATATATATAAGAGCACTTACAATCATGGAATCATGGCCAACTGTGCGCAATAGGGATTTGGAAAGCGATATATGCAAAATTATCTCAACCTTGTGCTTCAGGAATATTGTTTTATGCATGCAGGGATCAATATGTCGATTGTTCGACCATTTGTGTGGAGAAATGTGTGCTTTGCATGTTTAAGGGGTCAGTTCTTTGCAATTGTGTGACTGGACATCGTTCATCAGAACCCTTAACTGCAAGGTCATGTTGGGGGGAACATCCTGTACCAGCATGAAATGACGCTGAAGCTGAGGTACTGTAACATCAATAAGTTATATGCAATCGACCGTGGCTAAGATAGCAATGGATATCATTTGGGGCATGTAACAGTGGGAAAATTATCGTTACTATTTTACCAAGAGACCTTTCTTAACTTTTATTATCCACTGCGACAGTGTTCTGGCAGGATCCAAGATATGAGGTGATTTCAAAGATGGGGAACTACCGAAAACATGGATCAAACAATGGTAGATTCTGAAACATCCAGCAATGGTTACAAAACCTTGGTGCTATCCAGATGTTCAGATCGTTTTTGGGATGGTGTGTTGGGGTGGAAAATGTTTGGCTTTTCCTGAGAAGAAACAGGATCTTAGGGTGATGATTGGAAAAAATCAAAGACGAGTTTCTCTGCTTTGTGTTTGGAAAAGCGCAACCTGGTAAGGTTTTTTAACTGTTTGTAGGGAGTGCAATGAATGAGTCAACGGATGCAATATTTCAACGGCTGTTTCTGGTTCCCTCAATAGGTGGTAGGTGATACTGTATATAATCACCCAATAGGCAATATATAAGTGGTATATAAGTGGCATATACTGCCAATTGGGTGATTATATATCACCTACCACCTATTAAGGGAACCAGGAAACTCCATTGAATATTTTTAAAGTCTTGACGTCCTTCCTGCTTATGCTTTACTCGCCGCAGCAAGTTTTCAGGGGAGCAGTGACACGTGGTTGAAAGCAGAAAACGCTTCGATAGCAGCGGATCCGACCAAAGATGGCACGCTCCGGACTATTGACCATGGTCGTGTTACTTGGAAAATGAGTGATCCATTAATCCATTAAGCAAGTAGGGATGTATGGCCTTATTTCTTAATTTTTATGGTAAATGTAGGTAACTATATACCATACATTGAGTCATTGAGTGTCTTGGTATGTATCCAATCTTCGGAACACTTAGTTTGAGTTGGTTTGAATAGTTTCCTTGGCCAGGTAGGTAAAGGAAATTCGGATCGATGATGAGGTTTTAATCTCCCTGGATTCACGGGCTGAAATTGAAGTGAATATAGTTGCTAGATAGTCACTGTCCATTTATAGCTTGTAACCATCAGTATTGATACATATTGATACTGTGCATGCTTCATGTTCAGGGGGGTCCGTAATTGATGAAACAAAAGAAACTGATCCAGTTCTGTGTAGGGAGGGTTCCCTAATTTGAACTTTTTTTTGACCCTTGAGACAAGGTTGGCAGTTTCTGCCTTTGCTGCTCTTCGAGCCTTTGTGCCTCCCGCCGCGGATGCCCACAGCCCAGCCCTGCGTGCTTCCGCCGCCGCCGCCGCGGGCACTGTGGCCGCCGTGTCATCGGCATTGCCAGCCAGCGCAGCGGATGAGTACCTGAACTACAACATGACAGGTGGGGCCCATTTAGAGACTAGACACATCTTCCAGGACCTCATTTTCCACTTCCATGATTATGGGAGGAAGGGTAGTACCCGGTACCCAAAGCAACCGGACAAGTGAAGAGATTTATAGCAACAGAGCTGACCAGGTCATGAGAGCTCATTGTGCCACCAAAGAAAAGACCCTCCAAAATTCACTAAGATTACTCCTCAACCATTTCGATGAGATCTCGTGGGGACTCAAATCATGAGACATCCATGAGAATTCGAATTGGAGTTTCCATTGACATGATCATCATGATCGCTTTGACCTCATGAGGAAAAAACCCACCAACTTGTAGGTGAATACACACCTTTCATGATCATTGGGTACTTTGGCCTCACTACCTTCTTGACGGCCTTTGCCTTTGGCTCTTACCTCATCCTTACCAAGCTCAAGATCATCTGAGAGAACGTAGCTGCCGAGCTGATCCCTGCGGCAGGGTGAGCTGGTAGTGGCCATGGGCATGATGGGCCATGTGTGATGCGACATGCTTTTTTTCCAAAGAGAATGTTACCCAGTAGAAACTGATGACATAGCTGCGGCAAAAAGGAGCTGATGTCAACTTGGAGGTTGGTTTGTATTGCAATCACAAGACATTGTTAAAGTGCTTCGAAGAAATGTTTTTTTCCCAGTAACAGACTTTTTACCTTTATATCACAGTAATATATATATATACCGTAAGTAATTTTTACCGTAATTATATATATAGATCTTGAAGGCTTGCTCAGGGTTTACTATGCGTTCCCTTTTTGTATGGTTTAAAAGTTTAGACATCACCACTAAAGGGATTAGCATGATGGCAAGCAACCGTTTTTGGTGATGTTTTATGGGTTCACATAGCACACCCTCTTGCTGGAGACTTGACCTTTTCCGCTAAAACAGATGGACCTGTCGTGTTGAAAGTGGTGGCTTGCAGCAGCAAGACATGTTTGTTCGCAAGGACATGAATGTAATTGAATGTATAATATATTTATATATTTACATTTTGCATATTACATACATCTAAAGTCTATGTACTGTACTTACAGTGAATATCTACTGGTGACATACAGTGTCCTGAATCATGAGAGGAAATCAAAGTGGTCTCAAAGCGATGGAAAAAAATCATCCAAACATGTATGGATGTAAGATCTGGATGTTTGAGGTATAGAGTTTTACAAATCTCTAGGTGAGGGTGGTTTCCAGTTCACCGAATCAAACCATTCAATATTTTTCTTACATTCTGGGTCTCCATTCACTATATGATTTTCGGATCGTCAACCATGGTGTTTTTTCTTTGCAGACTTCTTCAGGGTGATGTGCAAATTTGGAAAAATGGTGGATTGAAGCCCATCATGATGAGAAGCTTATCTCCACATTTTTCTAGTGTTTGTTTGTTTGCCGGAGCGTATCTCTCGTCCAGTCAAACAAAAAAAACCAGCAACGCACTGATGACAGACACAGTTGAGTTCATTGAAAAGATTTTCCACTGATTGTCAGGCAGCTCAATCCTTACATTGATGGTCCATCGCTCGGTGGACTTCTCCGCGTTTGGACGTTGGTTTCAGTAGACCAATTACCGATCACCCTTTAAAGGTGCTTGTGTTTGACGATTTTGTTTCTTCGGGATGCTCGAAATCAATCGACTTTTAGTGGGTGTTTTGTCCGATCAATAGGTTGTTTGATGTTGTTTGTAACCACAGGGTTATTCCATTGTTTACTAAAAATTGTTTTGCATTCATATTTAACCCTAGTCACAGATCACTGATGACGGATAGATAACCATCAAAACAGGGAAAGATATTCAACGTTGAACTTATATTTCAGATTGGTGAACTCTTGTTATTTACCCAGGTCTATTCACCAGAGACCTGCTCAGAATGGGAGTTGATGTCTAGGATCTATAAGGTTGGCCCCAAAACCAAGTTATAAGTAGGGTGAAATAACTCCACTTAGAAGGGTTATAACCCCCCTTTTATTCCCATGTATAAGCCGATTTCTAGTGGTTATATAACTAGTGGGGGTCCACCTGGTAGGCTACATGTCTAATTGAGGTTAGATAGGGACTTGGCTGGGGCAACAGCGATCCACAATTGAGCTGGATGACTAAGACAGGTTGACTGAGTCACTCTTTTGGAGGACTTATAATAGTAGTACTAAGTATATCAAGTTTTAAGGGGAATGGATCAACTTGATGTTGTCATGAAGCATTCGCATATCAAATGAAGTCATGAATCAACAAGTATTTCACATGTCAAAAATTGTGGCCGCTTGCAGCCTAGTGGCGAATACTGTAGCTTTGTCGCCATCAGCAAGTTGTATGAAACACGTATGTCAGCATCAGTTTGCTGATAATTCAAAATCCAAGCACTGCATTTCTAAGTGTGACTTTTCCGGAATGTGTGTCCAGAGACAACTTGCGGGCTAAACACCTGTGGGTTTTTCAAAGGGGTAGTGAGCAATTCTCCAGTCATCCACTATGGGTCTTTCATTTGGAGATATATTTTTTGGGGCCCCGCCAAACCCTAACAACTAAGTGGGTCATTAGCCATATTCTTTTCATTTCATGAAGGGAGCTCGTTTTGAACCTTCCCGAAATCCAAGGAACCAGTATGAACCAGTGTTTTTAGGGCAAGGCCCAAGTTAGATCCATCGAAGCTTGGGAGATACCAATCTGGGTCCTGGGTACTTCCGTTTCATCTGAAGGTTTTTTTGTTTCCAAATCGTGGTTATGAGTTATCACACCCCCCCCCCCCAAACAACAAGATGGACCCTCAGAAATGATGGACCCTGAGATCTGGGGCGTTAAGTTGGGATTTTCCATTAAAAGCTTTCAACAAAGGCGATGTGCAAGGATGTTTGTTGCCTTAGTTTTCCCTGGTGATATGAATTTTGATAGGGGACATGTCAGACAGAGATTGGACGTGCCCTCGCTGGTGGGTGGGTTGATGCTTTGTAAGGGGATCATGAAATCATTGCTGTGTTTTTAACTATAGGCCTTCATAGGATTTCATATGAATTTCGGGATTCGCCGGTGTTTTTGTCCTTTTTCCGAGACTATCCTTTGAAAGCACTTCAATTGGGGTACCCGTTTTTCACGGAAACGATAGTATCGTTTGACCGCACAAGTCTTTAAACAAAAAAAACTCAAAATAAAAGGGAAAGCAAATGTTGAAGAGAGCGACACCACTGCCTAAAATCCCAAGCATATCAAGAGCAAATTTGCATCTACGAAACTCCTGAAGAGAGATCATCGATCATCTCAACTACCTAGGTGATGGAATTTGCATCCCCACTGAGAAGCTGTTGTTTCTCAGAAGAAACCGGATGGGTTACGGTAGGTGGGTTGGTTCCAAATAGCTATGGATGACTATGGAGGATGTCAGGATGTCCCTTCCAGTAACTAACGCACATATCTTGAATCTATCCCCCCCACCCAGGATAACAGTGGCAAATAAAGGTTTAGCTTGGAATTCCCTACTAAACGTGTAATCCTAGTGCAACTGGCAACTTGGGTGAGGGGTAGATTCAACACATATCCCCTTTTTGTGGCAACTGAGCAGTGACCAGTTGACCCTGGTTGTTTCCTGTCTTTTGGGGGGATGAAATCCTACCCAGTCATATTAGGGATTAGAATAAGCCATGAAATAGGGATCCCTATCCCTGTGAAAAAAATCAGTACCATGGCATATCAGCCAAAAGGTTTTGTTTCCGTTGCTCACATGTTGTTGGTTTCCAAAATCCATTGATACTTGATGTTTTTATTGTGAAAGAAGTTGATCCGATCGTTGATCCGAGAGAAACTCCTGCCAGACATCATCTAGGGTACTTGAGGGTGGAGTCAAGGTCAATTATCATTCACTCATCACATCTTTTCAGGGGGGCGTGATTCCGAACCTTAAGACGCATCATGATTTGTTTTGCTGTGAAGCCTCTGTCATGATCGAATATTTGCAAGTTTGAATTTACTATCGGAGGGGAACTTATGAACTCATGATGTGAACCTTGAGCAAAGGTTTTGGCTTGCTGAATCATGCTAGTTGCTAAATCGGATATCGACTTCATAGCGCCTGTGACAGAAAAGTGCCCTTAAAGCGGGATAGAACTAAAACTAGCTACCCTTGAGTAAGCTTCACATAGAAATGGAACATCTACCATTTGTAGATCATTGTAGATCTATTTTCTAGTAGGGAAGGGGGATTTCCGATTTCCCATGTCTATCTTAGATTACTAGTTACTATGAAATACTATGAATTCAGTTAAGGAAACAATTAGGCCACAACGTAGTTCTACCAACCTACTGTAAATTCTGAGAAAAAACAATCCATCGATTCCCATGATCCTGTTGATGGAAGAAATCCCAAACAACCACCTGGGATGTAGACGACCTTGCAAATACTAGGATTAACTACCAACCTCAACTGGTTGGCCGGATTTCTGAACCATCAACAGTATCAACCCCCATCACTTTCCCATTTTCAAGGCAACCCTAGCTATGACCTCCGAAAAGCCTGAAGTCTTTTGTCCACGTGTTTAGGGTTAGGGAAGGTTACATTCTTGAAACTCTTTCAAATTCATACGCACGGTTAAGGATACTCTAGGTACATGATATATAGTCATATCAGGTCAGAAGAGAAAGATTTATGGAGAATTCCCCTCTACATTTTGAGGTTGGTGAGTTCACATCAAACATGTGACAATGAAGTATTTTAGTGAATTTATTGTACATGTAAAACGCACTTCCGGGTTTGCAATCATAGACTGGTCACTTAATCATAGACATACAACGCATCAACCTGATATCCAGTAAATTTGAAGTAAATTCCGGGGACCCCCATTCCCATACTGCTCCCATACCGTATGGGAAGCTTATGGGGAAGGTGGTCCCGCTATTGCCGGGGGTCCCTCCAAGAAATCTCAGGCTTCGTTGTCCTGCGGCCTTCTTTGGCGTCACAGCATCTGGCTTTGGTCTTTTGGCATCTCACATAACCAGGAAAAATGAGTTGAATTTAGGTCAGCAATGAAGGACCCACTGGTTCTTTGAGTTATCTATGATACTTACAGCACTTTATGGGAATTTTCGGAGTTCAAACCTGTAAAAAGGGGAAGGGAAGGGAAGTAGAGTGGTTTGTTTTTTCTTCCGTAGATTGGCGCCCCGTCGATTTATGAGCAAATCTCGGCTCGGCGGTTAAACCGCACCTCCGAAAAGAAATGCTTTGGATAACTTTGAGGTTGGTGGTTGTTGTTATCAATGCGGAATTCCCTTCACCTTTTTGCACTTCACATTTCCACATCTTTATATGCAAGCGCACATATGCAATAATTACATATGTAAGATATGCAAGCTCCGATGCTTTGAATAGAGGCGTTCTGTGCCGCTTTTATCATTTTCCAACAGCAGGGTTGCTCAAGCCACTATTTTGTTTTGCAGCTGTTTTCCCTCAGGGTAGTCGTTAGTGCCGTCCACGAACGGGCCGTCCGATTTGCGCTTGGCACGCAAATCGACATTTGGTTGAGAGAGGTGTGGGAGTCAAAGCAAGTCGTTTGAAATGGTGGTGGTGCATGTAGGCAGTGAAAAATCATGAAAAATCCCTGGTTAGTTGAATTATGTAGGTGATTATATATGCTACCCTGATTCATCTGCAGTATTTAAACATATTCTTCCAGTAAAAATTGGGTGAATTATTGACCAGGTTGAGACAACCACAACCTGATCTCTCAAACGATCGGATGATGGGATCGTTTCAGCAAGGAACTACCGTCCAAGTTCGAAATAATCACATCCACCTGGCTCCTCTCAGGTGTTTGTTTTTTTGGGGTTAGGAAGCAACCGTTGCAACCTAAGTTTAACTAGCTGTTTCCTGGTTCCCTTAATAGGTGGGATCGGTAGGTGATATATATATATATATATATATAATCACCCAATTGGCTTAAGAGAACCTTCGGAAACTCCATTGGAATAGGTAGGGGACCACCTCTGGGTTGGTCGTCGTCAGACTGGTCACTTGAGGTAGATGGCCTCACGATTTTTTTTAAACGAAAACATGGGATCCACTGACCTTAGCCTAAAGGGAAACTGGGATGATATGCTCTTTGAAAAGGTGACTTGGACCATAAACTTGCCAAATACTCATCCTAAAAGAAACAATCAAAACGATTTTTCACTGAATCTCATTCAGCTAATGGTTAAGCTTCAAATTCTTGCGGAGTACATATTTGGTAGGAAAGATAGATTTCAAACGTTATTTCATCGTCCTTTGGGTTGAGCAAGGAATGAATTTCATTATTTCATTGTGACACCTCTGGTGTAAGTGGTTTTCAGGGGATTTGCACCGGATACACAGACCAATTTTTTTACATGTGCAGTTTTGATGTTTATGATACACAGACCATGTGACATGTGACCCAGCAGGGTAAAATCTTCAACCCTATCTAGGTGGTGGTTTCAAATATTTTATTTTTTTTATTTTCATCCCTACCTGGGGAAAAGTTCCAATTTGACTAGTATTTTTCAGATGCGTTGAAACCTTCCAACTAGCTATCAATTCTACAACAAACTCCATTTTTTGCATCTCCCAGGCGGAGATTTTGCGCCCACATGGGCCGGGGTCCGGCGCCGCAGATATCCTTCGAAAAAAAAGAAGACATGTGGGTTTCCCGTAAAGAAAAGGTACAGGAAGTGTATAGTGACTTTTTTTTTTGCATGAGGATTATTCTGAGTTTATGGTGAGTATGGTGAAATTGTTTGACAACCCCGTCCTGCATGACTTTTGTTGTAATAATTAGGCATCCCAGCAAAAAGATTGACTGAAACAGTTGTAGGTTGGTTTTCAAGAAACATGAAATTTCCAACAGGTATTGTGATACCCTCCCTGAAACTAACAGTTCGCACCTGAAAATAGGCCGAAACCCAAAAGGAAAGGATCGTCTTCCAACCATCAATTTTCAGGTGCTATGTTAGTTTCATGGAGGGTATTCGTAATGCCTCCCCTGCAGAGTTTCTTACTTTGAAAGTGGGAAGGATTTGCCAAACATAGAACCAGATTCCTCTCAAAGATATCCTCTGCCCCGGGACTCATGCTCAAAGGAAGAAGCGAATCGGCCGACAGAAAGAAGAAAGACAAAGACAAGGACTCTCGAAAATTCAAGACAGAACTTGGATTCAGTTGCGTAGATAAATCACAGTTGGAGACAAACTTCTGAACATCACTATCTAAACTTAAACCTTTGTCATCCTTTGTCTTTGTTTGCTTGAAATTCACCCAGGTTTATGTGACATGAGGGCACCATGGGCAACTAAGTTTAGGTTGTTGTTGTTGTTGTTGTTGTTGCTGTTGTTGCTGTTGTTGTTGTTGTTGCTGTTGTTGCTGTTGTTGTTGTTGTTGTTGCTGTTGTTGTTGTTGTTGCTGTTGTTGTTGTTGTTGTTGTTGCTGGTGTTGTTGTTGTTGTTGCTGTTGCTGGTGTTGTTGTTGTTGTTGTTGTTGTTGTTGTTGTTGTTGTTGTTGTTTGATGTGATTTTCAAGATGGGATTTGTGTCTTGGTCCCTGTTTTGGATCTTCGGCTCGAAATCTCATCCCTGGCTTAAAAGAATGGAGTCTCATGCACGGATTCGAGAGTGGAAGGTCCAAATTTTACTATACAGTAGATTTATGATTTACTGTTTTTGTTACACCTCCTCGCCCCCCAGGAGTGATTGTTTTGTTTTGGGGGAAAAGTGATGCGATCGATCGATGTTGTTTTTTTTGTAATTGTCTGAGCTGATCTTTTTGGTTCCCCTGAAATTCTGGTGTGTGGGGCCGGCAAAAACATGCCCAGCAAAAATGAGGCATGTTCAGTCTTTATCGTGAATCCCTTTAAAATTCTTCAGGAGAAGAAGAAGGATAAGGACAAAGATAAGAAAAAAGACCGTAGCAGAAGCCGCGGTCGAGAACCTTGGACTCTATGGGACAATCATGGTGGTTCTATCACTGTGGATAGCTTCGTGAAAGGTGCCAATCCTTAGTATCTTTGAGATCTTTCAGGGAGTGCCATCGGGCAAGATGTGACTTGAACTGTTCAGTTCTCTTTCTGCGGGTGGCAAGGTTGATACCACCATTCAGAAACGTCAAAGAGATAGCCCCAACTTTCAATCAGATGCTCTTGCAAATTTCTCATCGCATGCCCCCAATATCCAAAAGAAACAATTAGTTTTGGGCTTGTTTGCGGGGTGGAAGCAAGTCAATGAGATCGTTTGGATGAACATGGCAACCATAGTTCTTGCAAATAATTGTTCAGGTTGATCAGGATTGGACATTGAGATGTATAGGTAGCAATAGCAAAGGCAAAGATACTAATTTGGAAGCTGGTTGAGGGAGATCTTAATTTCCATAATTAGATCTCATAACATAAATAAAATCTCCACCAACTTCTTGTCCACTTTTTGAGCTGCGATTCCCCTTTTAACATCTAAGGACAAGGATAGAGAAAAGAAAGACAAAGAGAAGGCCCTGAAAGCTTCGATCAAGCTGTCAATCAAGCCATCCCCACACCCACCAGCAAAGCGAGATGGCACTTATTGAAAATTGCTGCTTTCCAAACCAAAAAGGGGTAACCTTTGCTTTACAAATCCATTTGACCATGTGTTTATTGAGATTTTTAGTTTTCCAACTAGTTTCAGGATTTGTGATAGTATTTGCTCATTGTTTTCCAACAGTACTTGTATGTTTCAGGATCTATGTTGGAAAGTTGCACGTTAGTTTGGATCTCGTTTTGGGATGACCAACCACACCCAAGAAACAAATTATGGTGACTTACTATGATTCAGAAGACGTTGGAAGGATGTAGTTTCCACAAAACGACGAACAAAATTCAATCCACGGTTTTCCCCGAATTAAGGTACCAAACTTCCCAGACTTGATCAAATGATATGACTCTAGGTCCCTAGGTGTTCAGTTTCCCATACATTTTTTCACATAACACGAGACGTGAACCAGGTTAGTTTCTGATTACCATAGAAACTTTTGAGGTTTAGACTTGTAATAACGACATCAATGTGAGCCCTTGTGACTGTGTATTGTACAACTTCACAACAGATTTTGGATGTCATCTCTAGAACCGAGAGTCCTGAACGTTTTTTTTTTGGAACTACCTTACTGGTTTGTTTTTGTTGGTCCATATTTAGTCAACCAGTTGGGTTTTGAATTCTGATCATGACGCCATGCGGATTTGTTGATGTACATTTTGGTGTATACATATGTAATTGCATATAATTACATATTACTGTATATTTGATATATATATATATTTTTAGTATAGAAATATAGATAGATACATATGATTATATTTGATGGTGTCTTTGTATGCACCCAACAAATGCAATTTCACACGACTTGGGATGAGATTTTCTCATGAAGATCCTAGCAGTTTGATACCTTTGGCGGTTTAGCCTCAAATCAAGTCGTGACAAGTTTGCTAAGAGTGCCAAACAGTACAGTATCAGTAATCCCTTCAAATCTAAAAATTGAAGGTTTTTGATTATGAACTATATATATATATATACTGTTCACGACTTGGACATATGTCTTGTAGGAACCCGCGCCTTTGCCAACAAAGGGCCCCGCCGTTGTGTTTTTTTTTCACAGGGAAAAGACAAGAAGGACACACTGTATGACGGGAGGGGGTTGAAGGAGCAGATGTCGGCCTGAGGGCCTGCGTTAGCACCTGCCAGCCTTCCCACAAGACAACTCATCTTCCAACCCCAGTGACAAAAAGGTGCTTGGTTTTTCTGCGGGAGGGCATGTTTGATATCTTTGATTCTTTGGGCTGAGATATGTGGATAAATGTGGATATATCACTATGACTACAAGTGGTCTCCATTTTTTTTTGATGGCATGACTCACTTGAGAATATTCTACTTATTCAGATCAAACATGGTAGGATGACAACTGCGTGACTGTTGTTTGAGTAAGATACAAAGTGGTCACATCACCTTGGCACAAAAAAGGTAAGGGTAGGTAGAGGCACAAAAAGCCCTCAAATGTCGCCACAAATCTATGATGGAATTTTTGGAGCTCGGTAGCAATTTTTGGAAATTTTTTGTCTAGATAGTACCTATACAATGTATCACACTATACAATATATATATATATTGTTAAATCCAACATGTGTTGCATTCAGTCTTCCACTCTTCAAGTGTCATTGATTCATATGCATATGTGGCTGCTATCATTTATGGACCAAAGGGCCCTTGAGCCTAGGGCAATTCGCCTTGGGCTATACGGTTGGTGTGCGAGTGGAAAAGTGTGGCACGCTTGTGCTATCATCCCTTGTGACCATTTCCGGTTTGATATGGTAGCGGAGCTAGTTCGCTCCAGCCCTTTGTGAACTGAGGAGGTGCTTCACTGCACCCGAGGTTTTACATTGGCCCGTGGGGGCATATCTGTGGTGCCAGTTTTTGTTGGCACAGGTCGCGGTTGTCATTTGCAATTTCTTTTGCAACATGGAATCAAAAGATCCGTTTCGAGACTTGGCTTTTGACGGACGTCCTGGCAACTACAGAGAGTTCCGGAGGAAGGTTATCTTGAGTGTAGCTGCATTAGAGGACAAAAGTCAACATCTAGCTGGGCCGAAGCTTTTGAGCCGTCTCACAGGAGAGGCTTGGCGATGCACGGAGCACTTGTCAGTCTNNNNCCTGCCACTCCAGTGGCTAGCTCACTGGAAGATTCTTCTGAAGAGAAGGGAGAAGAGGAGGCAGACAAGACGGATGGAGGTGATGAAGCTGAGGACCAACCACCACAAGGTCCACGTGTCGAACCAGAAGGTCCATTTGATCCCCCACTGACCCCGAGACACAGTTCGAGGACACCTTCGGAAAAACCATCATCGAAGGGATCCAAACGTCAAACCGCAGGGACATGGAAAGCCGATCAAGAACGTTCATTGTTGGAGATGCAGAGAGTTTTGGGTACTTTGGAACCGTCACACCGAAAGCCCAAACCCATCTTTCCACAATCGGTACTTGGGCATTTGTTCATGCGGAAGTTTGGATTGGGGAAGGATCAACGTGCAATGATCATCAGGTCAACCGGAGGGTCATCGCGATTTCTGGATGTGGAACGGTTGATGCGAGCTTCTGACATTGATGACAACAACAGATTTGATGACAAGAGACAACGTGTTCAGTTGAAACCACACCGAAGAGATGCCTTTGTCGCCCAAGAGCAAGACGATGGCAGTTCTTCGATTGGTGATCCTATGACTGACACAGAGGACGAACAACCAGAGGTTTTCGCTGGGGAAAAGTCCGACGAAAGTGAAAACAGCATAGAAGAAGAGTTGGCAGAAATCTATGAGATACAGAAAAAGGCGAAGAAAGAGTTCAAGAAGAGCTTCAGGACATACAAAGACAGCAAAAAGAAGGTGAAAGAGATCAAGAAATCCCGAGTGGGTCCATCAAGCTACTTCCCAGTAGTGGCCATGCCACCTGATCAGTCGGGTGTGAATCAATCGTCTGGAAGTCAACAGATGACTCCCAAACCATTCAAGCCTGATCGTCGGGACCAACCACGTGGTCGAGGAACTGGAAAGTTCATGAAGAATGGACCAAAGAAGGAAGAAGCTCACATGGCACAGTCAGGACTCATCACGGAGTTCAACTATGTCGTCATGGAGGATCAGTCTTTTGACGATGAAGTGTTCTTGGCTTCAGTACCAGTGGGTCACGCAATTTTGGATACAGGTTGTACGACATCAGTGGTCGGTCAAGTTACAGCTGATACATTGTCAGAGTTCATGGAGCAATGTGGACATCCAAAACCAGTACCAGTTGCTCTTCCACCAGTTGAGTTGAAGGGCTTCAACGGAGTTACGGAAGTGACGACACTAGGACTTCGTTGGACGTGCAAGCTGGGATCTTTGTATGGACATATCACCACATACGTGATTCCTGGACAGACTCCCTTTCTGCTATCTCGTCGGGTTTTGGAAAGTATGGGGGCCGTGATTGACTTGTCAAATCACTCGGTGACGTCAGTGAAACACGGAATGAATGGCGTTCCCTTGAGACAAGCATCGAACGGTCACTTGTTACTGCCAATCTGCGAGTTGCCGGAAGAGTTACAACTGAACGCATGTGAAGATGAGAATGAGCCCAATACGAGTGAGCTTTCGGTACAAGGGGTGGCCAGTTCATCGACGTTGCCGGAAGCTACAGCCGAAGTGCCAGAGGACAGTTCGTGTTTGAAAACCAAAGGTAGTAAGGCAGTTAAGATAACCTTATGTGATCGTAGGAAAGCATTCCAAACAATAGTCAAGAACACCAAGAATGCAATCATAGACCTAGAAACACATAGAGACTCCTTAACAAAAATCTTTGGGGAAAAGGGGAAGCAAATCATTTATGGAGCAGTGGCTTATAGCCCCAAGAAAGAAAGGGTACCAGCCGATTCAACCAGGGTAGCCTATGAGGGTTCTATAGCCACATTGGGTACGGACGGAGACTTCTGTGTTCACCCTTGGAGGATGAGACCACCATCGGAAGATCGTCGTCAGGTAGCACCCATGAAGGTTGCCATTTTTGTGTATATTGCACCATTCCCAAGCGACCCCGAAGATCCTAGTCACATACCTGAACCATGCGAAGACCAGTGTTTTTGTTGTAGAAGTCCTAACACGGATAGTAGCGATGAGATTGGTTTTCAAGATAACGATCTGTCAGTAGAAGCGCTTTATGAAGATGACGGATTGGATAGATGCCTCAAGACAAAATCCAGTTCCTGAGGTCACCCAAGTGAGACTTAGGAAAAACATCCAGTCAATAAGAAGCGTG
Organism: Breviolum minutum Mf 1.05b.01; assembly: GCA_000507305.1. Lineage (NCBI taxonomy): Eukaryota > Dinophyceae > Suessiales > Symbiodiniaceae > Breviolum > Breviolum minutum. The sequence continues at coordinate 5,459 of DF239087.1, read as the reverse complement.
ACAAGTCGTTTAGTTTTATCCAGAATACAGTCTGACCGAAGAGGGGTAAGAAAGCAGTTGAAGGAATGGTTAGGAGTTCAAGCCCCAAAACTGGATAAACCTGTAGGATTAATAGAAGTGTTTGCAGGAAAAGGGAATTTGTCACGTGTTCATGAAGAAGTAAATCAAGATGGAAGCATAAAGCTAGGACTAGATCACGGACAGGATTTCACAAAAGTGCAGGATCGTCGGAACTTGTTGCTGCTGATAGCTTTGTCCCGACCACGTCACGTGTGGTTCAGCTTCCCATGCACATACTGGGGTCCATGGTCTAACCTCAACATGTCCCGTAGTGATTCCACCCGAGAAGAAATAATTCGTCAAAGAGGATTAGCTAGGAGATACCTCAGCAATGTATCAGAAGCATGGAATTTACAAGTTGAACTAGGCGGGGAAGCACACTGTGAAAATCCCTTGAGTTCGTTAGCCTGGAAGGAAGTAAACCTTCGCAATGCATGGGAAGTGCGTGTGGATCAGTGCGCACTCGGTTTGCGTTCTCCTCGTTCCAAGTGTCCCATCCTAAAGCCCACCAAAATTGTTACTACGCAGCAGTCACTAGCTGCAGGACTTGTAAGGTGCCGATGTGATGGAAGACACAACCATGAACATTTGGAGGGTAGTTACAAGGGTGTAAACATGACAAGCTGGGCTGAAAACTATCCTAGAAAGTTCTGTCGTGTGATGATAGACTTAATGGGTCAAGCAGTAGACACCAGAACCACAAACAAAAGAATTGAAGAAATTCTAGGAGAAGAAGAATTAGAAGAAATCGAAGATGCCTTAGCTGATCCCGCTCCAGAGGCGGAGGGCGATGTTAGTGTTAGCACCCAAGAGAAAAATAAGGCTCAGGCGTTAGTGAGAAAACTTCATGTAAACACTGGACATTCATCTAAGGAACAAATGATGAGATTAGCTAGACGTTGCCATTCGTCTGAAGCCATCGTTGAAGCTATTCAAAAGTTTAAGTGCCCAGTGTGTGATGAAGTTAAGTACCCTCCATCATGGAGAAAAGCCGCTATGCCACATGCCGAACAACCCAACCAGATAGTCGGTGTCGACTACGTCCAAGTAGAACTTAAGAAAGAAGACCAGAATGGAAAAGTTGAAGAAATTGTTTGCAATTGTTTGACGTGTGTTGACATCGGAACTGGGTTCTGCCAGCAGGTTGTCGTTCAGCCTGGTCCAAACGGCTTATCAAAAGCTTTCCATCAAGCCTGGGGTCGTCCATATGGTATTCCAAAAATCATATATATGGATCCCGATCACAGAAACATTTCAGTAGATTTCCAGACTTACCTTAGGCATCACGATGTTCGTCTTTTACATGCTGCAGCCGAAGCCCATCACCAATTAGGACAAGTAGAAGTAGCCAATAGGGTTCTTCGAAATATGGCTCGCAGAATTTACAAGACTAGCGATAGAAGTCCTAGTGAAGTCATAGAGATCTGCTGTAGTGTCCGGAATGATCAATTGAGAAAGTGTGGATTCTCCCCTTCACAATGGTTTCTAGGAAGGGAACCCCGACATGCCGGATCGCTGGCCGACATGGATCAGCAAGTCAACCCAGCTGTGCAGTCACAAGTGTTGGGAGATCCAAATTTTGCAAGCAGTGTCCTGCTTCGTGAAGAAGCAGCCAAGGCATTTCTTGAAGAGCATTCAAAAGATATTTGGAGAAGAGCAATAGCCAGCAGGTCACGTCCAATTCGTGGACCATATGTTGCCGGTCAACTCGTCTACATGTTTAGGAGACAGGGCAAGGGTATGCTTCAAACTAGGCGGGGAGTTTGGATAGGACTGGGAAGAATAATTGGAACTGAAAGTGAATCTGATGGTCCTGTGCCTAGGCTAGTGTGGGTTTCGTATAATGGTTTCCTTTATCGTTGCTCACCTGAAGGGTTAAGACCATTGCCTGAAGACGAGATGCTTTTCAAGAAATTATCCCGTGAACTGTCCGAGGGTCGTGTTTCCAGCGACATCGAAAGAGCTGAAGATCAATTGTCTAGCAAACGTGGTCAGTTTGGTCAATTTGTTGATTTAGTCCCTGATGTCCCTGAAGAAGCAGACTTCGAAGTAAGCGAGGACGTGCAAGAAGAGCCCAATGCCCCGGATCCTCACACGGAGGGCGGACCCAGAAAAGTTCGTAGGAGATTCTATCGAAGTGACGACTACTGGAAGGCAAAATCAGCCGGTATGCCCCCAAGAGGTCCGTTACATGAGGGCCCTGCACCCCAAGTGATAGGCATAGATGATTTGTTTGGGGATTTGCATCAAAATACTTCTACTGGTGTTCACGACGATAGAGAAGAGAATCCGAGAGAAGAGAAGAGACGTAGAGTTGTTGTCAGTAGTGATGTAGAAGAAAGAGAAATTCCGCCAGATGAGGAATATCTGCCCACAACGCCAGAAGAGGAAGAAGAGCCGGAGTTGTTAGATAACCCAATGGTAGAAACTCCAGCAGCAAATCAGAATCCCCAAGACAATAGTGAAGAGACCGACGTAGCAATGGATAACTTAGAACAACCCGAACCTCCTGATGAACCAATGTCAGGTATTGATGTACCCATACCAGAAGATGATGAGCTTCAAGTGTCGCACATCTTTGGTAAGAAACATAAATTAAGGTCAGAACAGGTGTTGGAAGTGTCCCTGAATGTCACAGCCAACGATGTTACTGATAACCCAATGTTTCTCTGGGGAGTGTTGGAAGAGTGTTTTGAAGTACCCCCAAAGAGTAAGCAACGTCGTGTCGAAGTGTCTTTCCGAAAACTTTCCGATGACGATAAAAAGTTGTTTGAAAAGGCTATGCAAAAGGAATGGCAGAGCTGGATAGACAACAAAGTTACGTCGTTGTGTAAGGCTAGAGGAATAGACCCTGCCAGAATAATCAGGGCTAGATGGGTTTTAACCTGGAAGAAATCTAGTGATCCTGATAACAGAGATAAAACACCAAAAGCTAGGCTTGTACTAGTGGGTTGGCAGGACCCGGAACTAGGAGCCATAGCCACAGATAGTCCTACACTGCGGAAAGAAACGAAACATTTGATTTTATCGATATGTGCTTCAAAACTTTGGAAAATTTGGGGAGCTGATATCAAAACTGCCTTTTTGTCAGGAGACCCATCCCCAAGAGAAATCAAAAGTTGGATGAGCCTTACCGATGAGGATTTGTTTCGCCTAGAAAAGGCTGCGTACGGCCTTGCTGAAGCTCCTCGTGCTTGGTTTCTGCGTCTCTCAAGGGAGTTGGCAGAAGTAGGTATGCAGGTGTCTCAGCTGGATCCTTGCTTATACATACTTAGGCGAGATCAAGAACTTCTAGGTGTTTGTGGTGTTCATGTAGATGACATCATAGGTGGGGGTACACAGGAAATGGATCGTGTGTTAGATAAGCTCAAAAAGAAGTTGCCATTCGGAGATTATCGCACTTACACCATTAGGTATACTGGCATTGAGATTAGGCAAGATCCCAATACGTTAGCAATTGAGATTGGCCAAGAGGCCTACATTGACGCATTGGAGCCGGTTGCCACAAAACCCCTAGGTACTGCCTCAACACCCCTGAAGGATGCGTCGATAATGAGAACGTGTGCTGGTCAGTTAGCATGGGTCGCAAATAGCACTAGGCCTGATCAGAGTTTCTTAGCATCGTATCTTCAAGGGAATTCAGGATAAAGGAACAGTAGCACATGTCCAGATGTTTAACAAAGCCATAAGAGAAATGAAGGAACGCAAGGTGTGTCTAACTTTCCCTCCTGGCATAGCAACAACAGACTGGCGTATTGTGTCCATATCCGATGCGGGGTGGGGAACAAGAGCTAATGGGGATTCACAAGGTGGATACCTTCTGTGTTTAGCCAAACCTGATATCCTAGAGAGACGCCGTACAGCGTGTTGGATAATAGATTGGCAGAGCAAGAAACTGCGCAGAGCAGTGAGATCTTCAGTTGCAGCAGAAACACTGGCAGGGCAAAACGGTTTGGACGGCATTGAGATGTTCCAGGCGTTGTTAGCTGAAGTACTAGATGGTGTATCGCCTAGGGAATTCAGAAATCTTCGGCCAAAGATTCCAGCCGCACTTGTCATAGATAGTCGAGGTTTCTATGATGCTGTGACTAGAAGTTGTTGTAGTCAAGCTATTTCGTTAGAAAGAAGATTGCAAATTGACTATGCAATAGCCAAGGAAACAACCACAAACCAAAACATTGTGGTCTTCTGGGTAAATAACCTTCGTATGAGTGCCGACGCATTGACAAAATTAAAAGGTGACACAAAACCACTTTTTGAGATACTCGAGGGTAAGACCTATGAAATCACAATATGCAGCCAATCAGGAAAGAAAGAACAACAGAGCCGTAGGGAAGAGGGTTCCTGAGTTAGATGCATGTAAGATAGGAGTATAACCTTCTGTCGTACAGTTTTTCCCGTTTTTGAGTTTAAAAGTAACTTCGATTGCAGTTTGTGTGTCACACAGGTACCCAGTATCCATAGATGTAGGAGACTGTGAACTAGTGATAAGCAAGGAATTAAGGAATTCCGAAATCGAAGGAAAATTAGTTAGTTGTCATTTCCGTGGTTTTACTTCAACAAGCAAAGCTTCAAGATAGTTTGACTGCCAAGGAAAATATTTCCTTTTTTTTGTGACTGGTCGAAATTTACATCAGCCAGTGATCAAGCTCGAATAAATCCAGCTGTAAACAAGGATTTGGTCGTGACTCCTGCCCGGTAGTCTACTTCAAGCCATGTCCAAATCTCAGCGTGTGAAAGGTGAGAACAAGTATGAGCAGGAGCCTTTGAATGCTTCGGAAGTGAGCATGACGGTGGGGTTACTGCATCGTGCTGTGGTGAATGGTCAGAGCCAGCTTCTCATGGAAGGATACCGCAAGTATCCAGAGCGCTTGGCTTATGCTGAAACTGCAAGGACCGTGATGGAAGTGATGAAGGAGATTGCAAGTGAAGATTCCCCCTCGTCCTCGGGATATCCAAGTCCGGCAATGACTGGTGGAATGAGTGAGGCAGCAAAGCGCCGCCTTGATCTCGAGGAAGTTGGAACTTCCGATTGGGAGAAAGTCTCAGGATGTGGTGGATCCAGTATCGCTCAGATGTTTCCAACTCATATTGGAAAACCTGCAAGCAAGGGGTCTATGCCTGATGCAAGTAATCCCCAACTCCAGATCATCAAGCAGTCCGAGATGTATCCCATGAAGAGTCTGAATCTTCGTATCCCAATTCCTACAGGATATGATTTGACTTCTTGGGGCAAGGTGATTTGCAAGATGGATAAGGTGGTCGCACTGGGACTGTCCTATCGTCGCATGATCGAGTTTGCGAAGATTGACGAAGCCACTTGCAATTACATGGACTGGATCATCAAGAGTTATGGCACGAATGGTACAGGAGTGGTCAAGAATAAAAAGGACGGAAAG